>JAUIMM010001284.1:362500-795471 GCA_031769625.1 Taudactylus pleione
GTACTGTGTACTATGTGTGTATATATGTGCAGTGTGTGTATTGTGTATATAATGTGTGTATGGTACTGTGTACTATGTGTGTATATATGTGTTGTGTGTGTACTGTGTATATAATGTGTGTGTGTGTATGGTACTGTGTGTGTGTATATATGTGCTGTGTGTGTACTGTGTATATATAATGTGTGTGTGTGTGTATGTCTGCATATGTGTATACTGTATATTTAATGCATGCAATGTGTGTGTATATAATATGTATAGGGGGTATGCGAGCACATCTATACTATGTATGTAATGTCTGTGTGTATATAATATGTATAGGGTGTATGCGAGCACATCTATACTATGTATGTAATGTCTGTGTGTATAATATGTATAGGGTGTATGCGAGCACATCTATACTATATATGTAATGTCTGTGTATATAATATGTATAGGGGGTATGCGAGCACATCTATACTATGTATGTAATGTCTGTGTGTATATAATATGTATAAGGTGTATGCGAGCACATCTATACTATGTATGTAATGTCTGTGTATATAATATGTATAGGGTGTATGCGAGCACATCTATACTATGTATGTAATGTCTGTGTATATAATATGTATAGGGTGAATGCGAGCACATCTATACTATGTATGTAATGTCTGTGTGTATATAATATGTATAGGGTGTATGCGAGCACATCTATACTATGTATGTAATGTCTGTGTATAATATGTATAGGGTGTATGTGAGCACATCTATACTATGTATGTAATGTCTGTGTATATAATATGTATAGGGTGTATGCGAGCACATCTATACTATGTATGTAATGTCTGTGTATATAATATGTATAGGGTGTATGCGAGCACATCTATACTATGTATGTAATGTCTGTGTATATAATATGTATAGGGTGTATGCGAGCACATCTATACTATGTATGTAATGTCTGTGTGTATATAATATGTATAGGGGGTATGCGAGCACATCTATACTATGTATGTAATGTCTGTGTATATAATATGTATAAGGTGTATGCGAGCACATCTATACTATGTATGTAATGTCTGTGTGTATATAATATGTATAAGGTGTATACGATCACATCTATACTATGTATGTAATGTCTGTGTGTATATAATATGTATAGGGTGTATACGAGCACATCTATACTATGTATGTAATGTCTGTGTGTATATAATATGTATAGGGTGTATGCGAGCACATCTATACTATGTATGTAATGTCTGTGTGTATAATAT
The DNA here is from genome assembly GCA_031769625.1 of Taudactylus pleione. Taxonomy (NCBI): domain Eukaryota; kingdom Metazoa; phylum Chordata; class Amphibia; order Anura; family Myobatrachidae; genus Taudactylus; species Taudactylus pleione. Next base: position 363,751 of record JAUIMM010001284.1, read on the forward strand.
GTATAGGGTGTATGCGAGCACATCTATACTATGTATGTAATGTCTGTGTATATAATATGTATAGGGTGTATGCGAGCACATCTATACTATGTATGTAATGTCTGTGTGTATAATATGTATAGGGTGTATGCGAGCACATTTATACTATGCATGTAATGTCTGTGTGTATATAATATGTATAGGGTGTATGCGAGCACATCTATACTATGCATGTAATGTCTGTGTGTATATAATATGTATAGGGTGAATGCGAGCACATCTATACTATGTATGTAATGTCTGTGTGTATATAATATGTATAGGGGGTATGCGAGCACATCTATACTATGTATGTAATGTCTGTGTGTATATAATATGTATAAGGTGTATGTGAGCACATGTATACTATGTATGTAATGTCTGTGTATATAATATGTATAAGGTGTATGCGAGCACATCTATACTATATATGTAATGTCTGTATATAATATGTATAGGGTGTATGCGAGCACATCTATACTATGTATGTAATGTCTGTGTGTGTATATAATATGTATAAGGTGTATGCGAGCACATCTATACTATGTATGTAATTTCTGTGTATATAATATGTATAGGGTGTATGCGAGCACATCTATACTATGTATGTAATGTCTGTGTGTATATAATATGTATAGGGTGTATGCGAGCACATCTATACTATGTATGTAATGTCTGTGTGTATATAATATGTATAAGGTGTATGCGAGCACATCTATACTATGTATGTAATGTCTGTGTGTATAATATGTATAGGGTGTATGCGAGCACATCTATACTATGTATGTAATGTCTGTGTGTATAATATGTATAGGGTGTATGCGAGCACATCTATACTATGTATGTAATGTCTGTGTGTGTATATAATATGTATAAGGTGTATGCGAGCACATCTATACTATGTATGTAATGTCTGTGTGTATATAATATGTATAGGGTGTATGCGAGCACATCTATACTATGTATGTAATGTCTGTGTATATAATATGTATAGGGTGTATGCGAGCACATCTATACTATGTATGTAATGTCTGTGTGTATTATATGTATAGGGTGTATGCGAGCACATCTATACTATGTATGTAATGTCTGTGTATATAATATGTATAGGGTGTATGCGAGCACATCTATACCATGTATGTTATGTCTGTGTATATAATATGTATAAGGTGTATGCGAGCACATCTATACTATGTATGTAATGTCTGTGTGTATATAATATGTATAGGGTGTATGCGAGCACATCTATACTATGTATGTTATGTCTGTGTATATAATATGTATAGGGTGTATGCGAGCACATCTATACTATGTATGTAATGTCTGTGTGTATTATATGTATAGGGTGTATGCGAGCACATCTATACTATGTATGTAATGTCTGTGTATATAATATGTATAGGGTGTATGCGAGCACATCTATACCATGTATGTTATGTCTGTGTATATAATATGTATAAGGTGTATGCGAGCACATCTATACTATGTATGTAATGTCTGTGTGTATATAATATGTATAGGGTGTATGCGAGCACATCTATACTATGTATGTAAGGTCTGTGTGTGTATATAATATGTATAGGGTGTATGCGAGCACATCTATACCATGTATGTAATGTCTGTATATAATATGTATAGGGTGTATGCGAGCACATCTAAACTATGTATGTAATGTCTGTGTGTGTATATAATATGTATAAGGTGTATGCGAGCACATCTATACTATGTATGTAATGTCTGTGTGTATAATATGTATAGGGTGTATGCGAGCACATCTATACCATGTATGTTATGTCTGTGTATATAATATGTATAGGGTGTATGCGAGCACATCTATACTATGTATGTAATGTCTGTGTGTATATAATATGTATAGGGTGTATGCGAGCACATCTATACTATGTATGTAATGTCTGTGTATATAATATGTATAGGGTGTATGCGAGCACATCTATACTATGTATGTAATGTCTGTGTATATAATATGTATAGGGTGTATGCGAGCACATCTATACTATGTATGTAATGTTTGTGTGTATAATATGTATAAGGTGTATACGAGCACATCTATACTATGTATGTAATGTCTGTGTGTATATAATATGTATAGGGTGTATGTGAGCACATCTATACTATGTATGTAATGTCTGTGTGTATAATATGTATAGGGTGTATGCGAGCACATCTATACTATGTATGTAATGTCTGTGTGTATATAATATGTATAAGGTGTATGCGAGCACATCTATACTATGTATGTAATGTCTGTGTGTATATAATATGTATAAGGAGTATGCGAGCACATCTATACTATGTATGTAATGTTTGTGTATATAATATGTATAAGGAGTATGCGAGCACATCTATACTATGTATAAAATGTCTGTGTATATAATATGTATAAGGTGTATGCGAGCACATCTATACTATGTATGTAATGTCTGTGTATATAATATGTATAGGGTGTATGCGAGCACATCTATACTATGTATAAAATGTCTGTGTATATAATATGTATAAGGTGTATGCGAGCACATCTATACTATGTATGTAATGTCTGTGTATATAATATGTATAGGGTGTATGCGAGCACATCTATACTATGTATGTAATGTCTGTGTGTATATAATATGTATAGGGTGTATGTGAGCACATCTATACTATGTATGTAATGTCTGTGTGTATAATATGTATAGGGTGTATGCGAGCACATCTATACTATGTATGTAATGTCTGTGTGTATATAATATGTATAAGGTGTATGCGAGCACATCTATACTATGTATGTAATGTCTGTGTGTATATAATATGTATAAGGAGTATGCGAGCACATCTATACTATGTATGTAATGTTTGTGTATATAATATGTATAAGGAGTATGCGAGCACATCTATACTATGTATGTAATGTCTGTGTATATAATATGTATAGGGTGTATGTGAGCACATCTATACTATGTATGCAATGTGTGTGTATATAATATGTATAGGGTGTATGCGAGCACATCTATACTATGTATGTTATGTCTGTGTATATAATATGTATAGGGTGTATGCGAGCACATCTATACTATGTATGTAATGTCTGTGTGTATAATATGTATAGAATGTATACGAGCACATCTATACTATGTATGTAATTTCTGTGTGTGTATATAATATGTATAGGGTGTATGCGAGCACATCTATACTATGTATGTAATGTCTGTGTGTATAATATGTATAGGGGTGTATGCGAGCACATCTATACTATGTATGTAATGTCTGTGTGTATAATATGTATAGGGTGTATGCGAGCACATCTATACTATGTATGTAATGTCTGTGTGTGTATATAATATGTATAGGGTGTATGCGAGCACATCTATACTATGCATGTAATGTCTGTGTGTATATAATATGTATAAGGTGTATACGATCACATCTATACTATGTATGTAATGTCTGTGTGTATATAATATGTATAGGGTGTATACGAGCACATCTATACTATGTATGTAATGTCTGTGTGTATATAATATGTATAAGGTGTATACGAGCACATCTATACTATGTATGTAATGTCTGTGTATATAATATGTATAGGGTGTATGCGAGCACATCTATACTATGTATGTAATGTCTGTGTGTATAATATGTATAGGGTGTATGCGAGCACATCTATACTATGTATGTAATGTCTGTGTATATAATATGTATAGGGTGTATGCGAGCACATCTATACTATGTATGTAATATCTGTGTGTATATAATATGTATAGGGTGTATGCGAGCACATCTATACTATGTATGTAATGTCTGTGTGTATATAATATGTATAAGGAGTATGCGAGCACATCTATACTATGTATGTAATGTCTGTGTGTATAATATGTATAGGGTGTATGCGAGCACATCTATACTATGTATGTAATGTCTGTGTGTATATAATATGTATAGGGTGTATACGAGCACATCTATACTATGTATGTAATGTCTGTGTGTATAATATGTATAGGGTGTATGCGAGCACATCTATACTATGTATGTAATGTCTGTGTGTATATAATATGTATAGGGTGTATGCGAGCACATCTATACTATGTATGTAATGTCTGTGTATAATATGTATAGGGTGTATGCGAGCACATCTATACTATGTATGTAATGTCTGTGTATATAATATGTATAGGGTGTATGCGAGCACATCTATACTATGTATGTAATGTCTGTGTGTATATAATATGTATAGGGTGTATGCGAGCACATCTATACTATGTATGTAATGTCTGTGTATAATATGTATAGGGTGTATGCGAGCACATCTATACTATGTATGTAATGTCTGTGTGTATAATATGTATAGGGTGTATGCGAGCACATCTATACTATGTATGTAATGTCTGTGTGTATATAATATGTATAGGGTGTATACGAGCACATCTATACTATGTATGTAATGTCTGTGTGTATAATATGTATAGGGTGTATACGAGCACATGATACAGTTAGAGATCGGCGTGTGTATGTTATTGGTCCTGCTCCTATTTCCCCCTAGTGGTGGACTGTTCTCTCTGCGCCCATCAGGCTTCGGTCTTTCACTTACCCAGGTCTATGTTCTCTCTTATTCCCAGTTCTATAAGCGTGCCGGAGACCCAGACTGGAGGCTGGAGAGCCTGGCTCAGAATGAGGCAGCGTCCCAGCATGCACTGCAGCAAGTCACAAGCTCCTCATTGGATTATAGGAAGACAGAAGAGTCTGTTGGATGTGGCACAATGCAGCCCAGCTCTGCTCGGAGACAGCTGCAGGTACCCCCTGCCCATGTACCCCATGCCCATGTCCTTGTATTGTCTCCTGTCACAGGACTCCCCCCTTATGTGCCTACAGTACTGTGATACATGAGGGGCTCCTCCCTCTTCCTATACAGCACTATAGTCTGACTCCTCCCTTATGTGCCTACAGTGCTGTGATACATGAGGAGCTCCTCCCTCTTCCTATACAGCACTATAGTCTGACTCCTCCCCTTATGTGCCTACTGTACTGTGATACATGAGGAGCTCCTCCCTCTACTTATACAGCACTATAGTCTGACTCCTCCCTTATGTGCCTACAGTGCTGTGATACATGAGGAGCTCCTCCCTCTTCCTATACAGCACTATAGCCTGACTCCTCCCTTATGTGCCTACAGTACTGTGATACATGAGGGCTCCTCCCTCTTCCTATACAGCACTATAGTCTGACTCCTCCCTTATGTGCCTACAGTACTGTGATACATGAGGGCTCCTCCCTCTTCCTATACAGCACTATAGTCTGACTCCTCCCTTATGTGCCTACAGTACTGTGATACATGAGGAGCTCCTCCCTCTTCCTATACAGCACTATAGTCTGACTCCTCCCTTATGTGCCTACAGTACTGTGATACATGAGGGCTCCTCCCTCTTCCTATACAGCACTATAGCCTGACTCCTCCCTTATGTGCCTACAGTACTGTGATACATGAGGAGCTCCTCCCTCTTCCTATACAGCACTATAGTCTGACTCCTCCCTTATGTGCCTACAGTACTGTGATACATGAGGAGCTCCTCCCTCTTCCTATACAGCACTATAGTCTGACTCCTCCCTTATGTGCCTACAGTACTGTGATACATGAGGGCTCCTCCCTCTTCCTATACAGCACTATAGTCTGACTCCTCCCTTATGTGCCTACAGTACTGTGATACATGAGGGGCTCCTCCCTCTTCCTATACAGCACTATAGTCTGACTCCTCCCTTATGTGCCTACAGTACTGTGATACATGAGGGGCTCCTCCCTCTTCCTATACAGCACTATAGTCTGACTCCTCCCTTATGTGCCTACAGTACTGTGATACATGAGGGCTCCTCCCTCTTCCTATACAGCACTGTAGTCTGACTCCTCCCTTATGTGCCTACAGTACTGTGATACATGAGGAGCTCCTCCCTCTTCCTATACAGCACTATAGTCTGACTCCTCCCTTATGTGCCTACAGTACTGTGATACATGAGGGCTCCTCCCTCTTCCTATACAGCACTATAGTCTGACTCCTCCCTTATGTGCCTACAGTACTGTGATACATGAGGAGCTCCTCCCTCTTCCTATACAGCACTATAGTCTGACTCCTCCCTCCTTATGTGCCTACAGTACTGTGATACATGAGGGCTCCTCCCTCTTCCTATACAGCACTATAGTCTGACTCCCCCCTTATGTGCGTACTGTGATACATGAGGGGCTCCTCCCTCTTCCTATACAGCACTATAGTCTGACTCCTCCCTTATGTGCCTACAGTACTTTGATACATGAGGGCTCCTCCCTCTTCCTATACAGCACTATAGTCTGACTCCTCCCCTTATGTGCCTACAGTACTGTGATACATGACTATAAGGGAGGAGACTATAGTCTGACTCCTCCCTTATGTGCCTACAGTACTGTGATACATGAGGGCTCCTCCCTCTTCCTATACAGCACTATAGTCTGACTCCTCCCTTATGTGCCTACAGTACTGTTATACATGAGGGCTCCTCCCTCTTCCTATACAGCACTATAGTCTGACTCCTCCCTTATGTGCCTACATTACTGTGATACATGAGGAGCTCCTCCCTCTTCCTATACAGCACTATAGTCTGACTCCTCCCCTTATGTGCCTACAGTACTGTGATACATGAGGGGCTCCTCCCTCTTCCTATACAGCACTATTGTCTGACTCCTCCCCTTATGTGCCTACAGTACTGTGATACATGAGGAGCTCCTCCCTCTTCCTATACAGCACTATAGTCTGACTCCTCCGTTATGTGCCTACAGTACTGTGATACATGAGGGCTCCTCCCTCTTCCTATACAGCACTATAGTCTGACTCCTCCCTTATGTGCCTACAGTACTGTGATACATGAGGAGCTCCTCCCTCTTCCTATACAGCACTATTGTCTGACTCCTCCCCTTATGTGCCTACAGTACTGTGATACATGAGGGCTCCTCCCTCTTCCTATACAGCACTATAGTCTGACTCCTCCCTTATGTGCCTACAGTACTGTGATACATGAGGAGCTCCTCCCTCTTCCTATACAGCACTATAGTCTGACTCCTCCCTTATGTGCCTAAAGTACTGTGATACATGAGGGCTCCTCCCTCTTCCTATACAGCACTATAGCCTGACTCCTCCCTTATGTGCCTACAGTACTGTGATACATGAGGGGCTCCTCCCTCTTCCTATACAGCACTATAGTCTGACTCCTCCCTTATGTGCCTACAGTACTGTGATACATGAGGGCTCCTCCCTCTTCCTATACAGCACTATAGTCTGACTCCTTCCTTATGTGCCTACAGTACTGTGATACATGAGGAGCTCCTCTCTCTTCCTATACAGCACTATTGTCTGACTCCTCCCTTATGTGCCTACAGTACTGTGATACAAGAGGGGCTCCTCCCTCTTCCTATACAGCACTATAGTCTGACTCCTCCCTTATGTGCCTACAGTACTGTGATACATGAGGAGGTCCTCCCTCTACTTATACAGCACTATAGTCTGACTCCTCCCTTATGTGTCTACAGTACTGTGATACATGAGGGCTCCTCCCTCTTCCTATACAGCACTATAGTCTGACTCCTCCCCTTATGTGCCTACAGTACTGTGATACATGAGGGCTCCTCCCTCTTCCTATACAGCACTATAGTCTGACTCCTCCCTTATGTGCCTACAGTACTGTGATACATGAGGGGCTCCTCCCTCTTCCTATACAGCACTATAGTCTGACTCCTCCCTTATGTGCCTACAGTACTGTGATACATGAGGGGCTCCTCCCTCTTCCTATACAGCACTATAGTCTGACTCCTCCCTTATGTGCCTACAGTAATGTGATACATGAGGGCTCCTCCCTCTTCCTATACAGCACTATAGTCTGACTCCTCCCTTATGTGCCTACAGTACTGTGATACATGAGGGGCTCCTCCCTCTTCCTATACAGCACTATAGTCTGACTCCTCCCTTATGTGCCTACAGTACTGTGATACATGAGGGCTCCTCCCTCTTCCTATACAGCACTATAGTCTGACTCCTCCCTTATGTGCCTACAGAACTGTGATACATGAGGGCTCCTCCCTCTTCCTATACAGCACTATAGTCTGACTCCCCCCTTATGTGCGTACTGTGATACATGAGGGGCTCCTCCCTCTTCCTATACAGCACTATAGTCTGACTCCTCCCTTATGTGCCTACTGTGATACATGAGGGGCTCCTCCCTCTTCCTATACAGCACTATAGTCTGACTCCTCCCTTATGTGCCTACAGTACTGTGATACATGAGGGCTCCTCCCTCTTCCTATACAGCACTATAGTCTGACTCCTCCCCTTATGTGCCTACAGTACTGTGATACATGACTATAAGGGAGGAGACTATAGTCTGACTCCTCCCTTATGTGCCTACAGTACTGTGATACATGAGGGCTCCTCCCTCTTCCTATACAGCACTATAGCCTGACTCCTCCCTTATGTGCCTACAGTACTGTGATACATGAGGGCTCCTCCCTCTTCCTATACAGCACTATAGTCTGACTCCTCCCTTATGTGCCTACATTACTGTGATACATGAGGAGCTCCTCCCTCTTCCTATACAGCACTATAGTCTGACTCCTCCCCTTATGTGCCTACAGTACTGTGATACATGAGGGGCTCCTCCCTCTTCCTATACAGCACTATAGTCTGACTCCTCCGTTATGTGCCTACAGTACTGTGATACATGAGGGCTCCTCCCTCTTCCTATACAGCACTATAGTCTGACTCCTCCCTTATGTGCCTACAGTACTGTGATACATGAGGAGCTCCTCCCTCTTCCTATACAGCACTATTGTCTGACTCCTCCCCTTATGTGCCTACAGTACTGTGATACATGAGGGCTCCTCCCTCTTCCTATACAGCACTATAGTCTGACTCCTCCCTTATGTGCCTACAGTACTGTGATACATGAGGAGCTCCTCCCTCTTCCTATACAGCACTATAGTCTGACTCCTCCCTTATGTGCCTAAAGTACTGTGATACATGAGGGCTCCTCCCTCTTCCTATACAGCACTATAGCCTGACTCCTCCCTTATGTGCCTACAGTACTGTGATACATGAGGGCTCCTCCCTCTTCCTATACAGCACTATAGTCTGACTCCTCCCTTATGTGCCTACAGTACTGTGATACATGAGGGCTCCTCCCTCTTCCTATACAGCACTATAGTCTGACTCCTTCCTTATGTGCCTACAGTACTGTGATACATGAGGAGCTCCTCTCTCTTCCTATACAGCACTATAGTCTGACTCCTCCCTTATGTGCCTACAGTACTGTGATACAAGAGGGGCTCCTCCCTCTTCCTATACAGCACTATAGTCTGACTCCTCCCTTATGTGCCTACAGTACTGTGATACATGAGGAGGTCCTCCCTCTACTTATACAGCACTATAGTCTGACTCCTCCCTTATGTGTCTACAGTACTGTGATACATGAGGGGCTCCTCCCTCTTCCTATACAGCACTATAGTCTGACTCCTCCCTTATGTACCTACAGTACTGTGATACATGAGGGCTCCTCCCTCTTCCTATACAGCACTATAGTCTGACTCCTCCCCTTATGTGCCTACAGTACTGTGATACATGAGGGCTCCTCCCTCTTCCTATACAGCACTATAGTCTGACTCCTCCCTTATGTGCCTACAGTACTGTGATACATGAGGGGCTCCTCCCTCTTCCTATACAGCACTATAGTCTGACTCCTCCCTTATGTGCCTACAGTACTGTGATACATGAGGGGCTCCTCCCTCTTCCTATACAGCACTATAGTCTGACTCCTCCCTTATGTGCCTACAGTAATGTGATACATGAGGGCTCCTCCCTCTTCCTATACAGCACTATAGTCTGACTCCTCCCTTATGTGCCTACAGTACTGTGATACATGATGGGCTCCTCCCTCTTCCTATACAGCACTATAGCCTGACTCCTCCCTTATGTGCCTACAGTACTGTGATACATGAGGGCTCCTCCCTCTTCCTATACAGCACTATAGCCTGACTCCTCCCTTATGTGCCTACAGTTCTGTGATACATGAGGGGCTCCTCCCTCTTCCTATACAGCACTATAGTCTGACTCCTCACTTATGTGCCTACAGTTCTGTGATACATGAGGAGCTCCTCCCTCTTCCTATACAGCACTATAGTCTGACTCCTCCCTTATGTGCCTACAGTACTGTGATACATGAGGGCTCCTCCCTCTTCCTATACAGCACTATAGTCTGACTCCTCCCTTATGTGCCTACAGAACTGTGATACATGAGGGCTCCTCCCTCTTCCTATACAGCACTATAGTCTGACTCCTCCCCTTATGTGCCTACAGTAATGTGATACATGAGGGCTCCTCCCTCTTCCTCTACAGCACTATTGTCTGACTCCTCCCCTTATGTGCCTACAGTACTGTGATACATGAGGACCTCCTCCCTCTTCCTATACAGCACTATTGTCTGACTCCTCCCTTATGTGCCTACAGTACTGTGATACATGAGGAGCTCCTCCCTCTTCCTATACAGCACTATTGTCTGACTCCTCCCTTATGTGCCTACAGTACTGTGATACATGAGGGCTCCTCCCTCTTCCTATACAGCACTATAGTCTGACTCCTCCTCTTATGTGCCTACAGTACTGTGATACATGAGGAGCTCCTCCCTCTTCCTATACAGCACTATAGTCTGACTCCTCCCCTTATGTGCCTACAGTACTGTGATACATGAGGGCTCCTCCCTCTTCCTATACAGCACTATAGTCTGACTCCTCTCTTATGTGCCTACAGTACTGTGATACATGAGGAGCTCCTCCCTCTACTTATACAGCACTATAGTCTGACTCCTCCGTTATGTGCCTACAGTACTGTGATACATGATGGGCTCCTCCCTCTTCCTATACAGCACTATAGTCTGACTCCTCCCTTATGTGCCTACAGTACTGTGACACATAAGGGGCTCCTCCCTCTTCCTATACAGCACTATTGTCTGACTCCTCCCTCCTTATGTGCCTACAGTACTGTGATACATGAGGAGCTCCTCCCTCTTCCTATACAGCACTATAGTCTGACTCCTCCCCTTATGTGCCTACAGTACTGTGATACATGAGGGGCTCCTCCCTCATCCTATACAGCACTATAGTCTGACTCCTCCCTCCTTATGTGCCTACAGTACTGTGATACATGAGGAGCTCCTCCCTCTTCCTATACAGCACTATAGTCTGACTCCTCACTTATGTGCCTACTGTACTGTGATACATGAGGGCTCCTCCCTCTTCCTATACAGCACTATAGTCTGACTCCTCCCCTTATGTGCCTACAGTACTGTGATACATGAGGGCTCCTCCCTCTTCCTATACAGCACTATAGTCTGACTCCTCCCTTATGTGCCTACAGTACTGTGATACATGAGGGGCTCCTCCCTCTTCCTATACAGCACTATAGTCTGACTCCTCCCTTATGTGCCTACAGTACTGTGATACATGAGGAGCTCCTCCCTCTTCCTATACAGCACTATAGTCTGACTCCTCACTTATGTGCCTACTGTACTGTGATACATGAGGGCTCCTCCCTCTTCCTATACAGCACTATAGTCTGACTCCTCCCTTATGTGCCTACAGTACTGTGATACATGAGGGCTCCTCCCTCTTCCTATACAGCACTATTGTCTGACTCCTCCCCTTATGTGCCTACAGTACTGTGATACATGAGGGCTCCTCCCTCTTCCTATACAGCACTATAGTCTGACTCCTCCCTTATGTGCCTACAGTACTGTGATACATGAGGGCTCCTCCCTCTTCCTATACAGCACTATAGTCTGACTCATCCCTTATGTGCCTACAGTACTGTGATACATGAGGGGCTCCTCCCTCTTCCTATACAGCACTGTAGTCTGACTCCTCCCTTATGTGCCTACAGTACTGTGATACATGAGGGGCTCCTCCCTCTTCCTATACAGCACTGTAGTCTGACTCCTCCCTTATGTGCCTACAGTACTGTGATACATGAGGGCTCCTCCCTCTTCCTATACAGCACTATAGTCTGACTCCTCCCTTATGTGCCTACAGTACTGTGATACATGAGGGGCTCCTCCCTCTTCCTATACAGCACTATAGTCTGACTCCTCCCTTATGTGCCTACAGTACTGTGATACATGAGGGCTCCTCCCTCTTCCTATACAGCACTATAGTCTGACTCCTCCCTTATGTGCCTACAGTACTGTGATACATGAGGGGCTCCTCCCTCTTCCTATACAGCACTATAGTCTGACTCCTCCCTTATGTGCCTACAGTACTGTGATACATGAGGGCTCCTCCCTCTTCCTATACAGCACTATAGCCTGACTCCTCACTTATGTGCCTACAGTTCTGTGATACATGAGGGCTCCTCCCTCTTCCTATACAGCACTATAGTCTGACTCCTCACTTATGTGCGCTCCTCCCTCTTCCTATACAGCACTATAGTCTGACTCCTCCCTTATGTGCCTACAGTACTGTGATACATGAGGGCTCCTCCCTCTTCCTATACAGCACTATAGCCTGACTCCTCCCTTATGTGCCTACAGTACTGTGATACATGAGGGCTCCTCCCTCTTCCTATACAGCACTATAGCCTGACTCCTCCCTTATGTGCCTACAGTACTGTGATACATGAGGGCTCCTCCCTCTTCCTCTACAGCACTATTGTCTGACTCCTCCCCTTATGTGCCTACACTACTGTGATACATGAGGAGCTCCTCCCTCTTCCTATACAGCACTATAGTCTGACTCCTCCCTTATGTGCCTACAGTACTGTGATACATGAGGGCTCCTCCCTCTTCCTATACAGCACTATTGTCTGACTCCTCCCCTTATGTGCCTACAGTACTGTGATACATGATGGGCTCCTCCCTCTTCCTATACAGCACTATAGCCTGACTCCTCCCTTATGTGCCTACAGTACTGTGATACATGAGGGCTCCTCCCTCTTCCTATACAGCACTATAGTCTGACTCCTCCCTTATGTGCCTACAGTACTGTGATACATGAGGGCTCCTCCCTCTTCCTATACAGCACTATAGCCTGACTCCTCACTTATGTGCCTACAGTTCTGTGATACATGAGGGGCTCCTCCCTCTTCCTATACAGCACTATAGTCTGACTCCTCCCTCCTTATGTGCCTACAGTACTGTGATACATGAGGGCTCCTCCCTCTTCCTATACAGCACTATAGTCTGACTCCTCCCTTATGTACCTACAGTACTGTGATACATGAGGGCTCCTCCCTCTTCCTATACAGCACTATAGTCTGACTCCTCCCCTTATGTGCCTACAGTACTGTGATACATGAGGGCTCCTCCCTCTTCCTATACAGCACTATAGTCTGACTCCTCCCTTATGTGCCTACAGTACTGTGATACATGAGGGGCTCCTCCCTCTTCCTATACAGCACTATAGTCTGACTCCTCCCTTATGTGCCTACAGTACTGTGATACATGAGGGGCTCCTCCCTCTTCCTATACAGCACTATAGTCTGACTCCTCCCTTATGTGCCTACAGTACTGTGATACATGAGGGGCTCCTCCCTCTTCCTATACAGCACTATAGTCTGACTCCTCCCTTATGTGCCTACAGTAATGTGATACATGAGGGCTCCTCCCTCTTCCTATACAGCACTATAGTCTGACTCCTCCCTTATGTGCCTACAGTACTGTGATACATGATGGGCTCCTCCCTCTTCCTATACAGCACTATAGCCTGACTCCTCCCTTATGTGCCTACAGTACTGTGATACATGAGGGCTCCTCCCTCTTCCTATACAGCACTATAGCCTGACTCCTCCCTTATGTGCCTACAGTTCTGTGATACATGAGGGGCTCCTCCCTCTTCCTATACAGCACTATAGTCTGACTCCTCACTTATGTGCCTACCGTACTGTGATACATGAGGAGCTCCTCCCTCTTCCTATACAGCACTATAGTCTGACTCCTCCCTTATGTGCCTACAGTACTGTGATACATGAGGGCTCCTCCCTCTTCCTATACAGCACTATAGTCTGACTCCTCCCTTATGTGCCTACAGTACTGTGATACATGAGGAGCTCCTCCCTCTTCCTATACAGCACTATAGTCTGACTCCTCCCTTATGTGCCTACAGTACTGTGATACATGAGGGCTCCTCCCTCTTCCTCTACAGCACTATTGTCTGACTCCTCCCCTTATGTGCCTACAGTACTGTGATACATGAGGAGCTCCTCCCTCTTCCTATACAGCACTATTGTCTGACTCCTCCCTTATGTGCCTACAGTACTGTGATACATGAGGAGCTCCTCCCTCTTCCTATACAGCACTATTGTCTGACTCCTCCCTTATGTGCCTACAGTACTGTGATACATGAGGGGCTCCTCCCTCTTCCTATACAGCACTATAGTCTGACTCCTCCTCTTATGTGCCTACAGTACTGTGATACATGAGGAGCTCCTCCCTCTTCCTATACAGCACTATAGTCTGACTCCTCCCCTTATGTGCCTACAGTACTGTGATACATGAGGGCTCCTCCCTCTTCCTATACAGCACTATAGTCTGACTCCTCTCTTATGTGCCTACAGTACTGTGATACATGAGGAGCTCCTCCCTCTACTTATACAGCACTATAGTCTGACTCCTCCGTTATGTGCCTACAGTACTGTGATACATGATGGGCTCCTCCCTCTTCCTATACAGCACTATAGTCTGACTCCTCCCTTATGTGCCTACAGTACTGTGACACATGAGGGGCTTCCCCCTCTTCCTATACAGCACTATTGTCTGACTCCTCCCTCCTTATGTGCCTACAGTACTGTGATACATGAGGAGCTCCTCCCTCTTCCTATACAGCACTATAGTCTGACTCCTCCCCTTATGTGCCTACAGTACTGTGATACATGAGGGGCTCCTCCCTCATCCTATACAGCACTATAGTCTGACTCCTCCCCTTATGTGCCTACAGTACTGTGATACATGAGGACCTCCTCCCTCTTCCTATACAGCACTATAGTCTGACTCCTCCCTTATGTGCCTACAGTACTGTGATACATGAGGGGCTCCTCCCTCTTCCTATACAGCACTATAGTCTGACTCCTCCCTTATGTGCCTACAGTACTGTGATACATGAGGGGCTCCTCCCTCTTCCTATACAGCACTATAGTCTGACTCCTCCCTTATGTGCCTACAGTAATGTGATACATGAGGGCTCCTCCCTCTTCCTATACAGCACTATAGTCTGACTCCTCCCTTATGTGCCTACAGTACTGTGATACATGATGGGCTCCTCCCTCTTCCTATACAGCACTATAGCCTGACTCCTCCCTTATGTGCCTACAGTACTGTGATACATGAGGGCTCCTCCCTCTTCCTATACAGCACTATAGCCTGACTCCTCCCTTATGTGCCTACAGTTCTGTGATACATGAGGGGCTCCTCCCTCTTCCTATACAGCACTATAGTCTGACTCCTCACTTATGTGCCTACAGTTCTGTGATACATGAGGAGCTCCTCCCTCTTCCTATACAGCACTATAGTCTGACTCCTCCCTTATGTGCCTACAGTACTGTGATACATGAGGGCTCCTCCCTCTTCCTATACAGCACTATAGTCTGACTCCTCCCTTATGTGCCTACAGAACTGTGATACATGAGGGCTCCTCCCTCTTCCTATACAGCACTATAGTCTGACTCCTCCCCTTATGTGCCTACAGTAATGTGATACATGAGGGCTCCTCCCTCTTCCTCTACAGCACTATTGTCTGACTCCTCCCCTTATGTGCCTACAGTACTGTGATACATGAGGACCTCCTCCCTCTTCCTATACAGCACTATTGTCTGACTCCTCCCTTATGTGCCTACAGTACTGTGATACATGAGGAGCTCCTCCCTCTTCCTATACAGCACTATAGTCTGACTCCTCCTCTTATGTGCCTACAGTACTGTGATACATGAGGAGCTCCTCCCTCTTCCTATACAGCACTATAGTCTGACTCCTCCCCTTATGTGCCTACAGTACTGTGATACATGAGGGCTCCTCCCTCTTCCTATACAGCACTATAGTCTGACTCCTCTCTTATGTGCCTACAGTACTGTGATACATGAGGAGCTCCTCCCTCTACTTATACAGCACTATAGTCTGACTCCTCCGTTATGTGCCTACAGTACTGTGATACATGATGGGCTCCTCCCTCTTCCTATACAGCACTATAGTCTGACTCCTCCCTTATGTGCCTACAGTACTGTGACACATGAGGGGCTCCTCCCTCTTCCTATACAGCACTATTGTCTGACTCCTCCCTCCTTATGTGCCTACAGTACTGTGATACATGAGGAGCTCCTCCCTCTTCCTATACAGCACTATAGTCTGACTCCTCCCCTTATGTGCCTACAGTACTGTGATACATGAGGGGCTCCTCCCTCATCCTATACAGCACTATAGTCTGACTCCTCCCTCCTTATGTGCCTACAGTACTGTGATACATGAGGAGCTCCTCCCTCTTCCTATACAGCACTATAGTCTGACTCCTCACTTATGTGCCTACTGTACTGTGATACATGAGGGCTCCTCCCTCTTCCTATACAGCACTATAGTCTGACTCCTCCCTTATGTGCCTACAGTACTGTGATACATGAGGGCTCCTCCCTCTTCCTATACAGCACTATTGTCTGACTCCTCCCCTTATGTGCCTACAGTACTGTGATACATGAGGGCTCCTCCCTCTTCCTATACAGCACTATAGTCTGACTCCTCCCTTATGTGCCTACAGTACTGTGATACATGAGGGCTCCTCCCTCTTCCTATACAGCACTATAGTCTGACTCCTCCCTTATGTGCCTACAGTACTGTGATACATGAGGGGCTCCTCCCTCTTCCTATACAGCACTGTAGTCTGACTCCTCCCTTATGTGCCTACAGTACTGTGATACATGAGGGGCTCCTCCCTCTTCCTATACAGCACTGTAGTCTGACTCCTCCCTTATGTGCCTACAGTACTGTGATACATGAGGGCTCCTCCCTCTTCCTATACAGCACTATAGTCTGACTCCTCCCTTATGTGCCTACAGTACTGTGATACATGAGGGGCTCCTCCCTCTTCCTATACAGCACTATAGTCTGACTCCTCCCTTATGTGCCTACAGTACTGTGATACATGAGGGCTCCTCCCTCTTCCTATACAGCACTATAGTCTGACTCCTCCCTTATGTGCCTACAGTACTGTGATACATGAGGGGCTCCTCCCTCTTCCTATACAGCACTATAGTCTGACTCCTCCCTTATGTGCCTACAGTACTGTGATACATGAGGGCTCCTCCCTCTTCCTATACAGCACTATAGCCTGACTCCTCACTTATGTGCCTACAGTTCTGTGATACATGAGGGCTCCTCCCTCTTCCTATACAGCACTATAGTCTGACTCCTCACTTATGTGCGCTCCTCCCTCTTCCTATACAGCACTATAGTCTGACTCCTCCCTTATGTGCCTACAGTACTGTGATACATGAGGGCTCCTCCCTCTTCCTATACAGCACTATAGCCTGACTCCTCCCTTATGTGCCTACAGTACTGTGATACATGAGGGCTCCTCCCTCTTCCTATACAGCACTATAGCCTGACTCCTCCCTTATGTGCCTACAGTACTGTGATACATGAGGGCTCCTCCCTCTTCCTCTACAGCACTATTGTCTGACTCCTCCCCTTATGTGCCTACACTACTGTGATACATGAGGAGCTCCTCCCTCTTCCTATACAGCACTATAGTCTGACTCCTCCCTTATGTGCCTACAGTACTGTGATACATGAGGGCTCCTCCCTCTTCCTATACAGCACTATTGTCTGACTCCTCCCCTTATGTGCCTACAGTACTGTGATACATGATGGGCTCCTCCCTCTTCCTATACAGCACTATAGCCTGACTCCTCCCTTATGTGCCTACAGTACTGTGATACATGAGGGCTCCTCCCTCTTCCTATACAGCACTATAGTCTGACTCCTCCCTTATGTGCCTACAGTACTGTGATACATGAGGGCTCCTCCCTCTTCCTATACAGCACTATAGCCTGACTCCTCACTTATGTGCCTACAGTTCTGTGATACATGAGGGGCTCCTCCCTCTTCCTATACAGCACTATAGTCTGACTCCTCCCTCCTTATGTGCCTACAGTACTGTGATACATGAGGGCTCCTCCCTCTTCCTATACAGCACTATAGTCTGACTCCTCCCTTATGTACCTACAGTACTGTGATACATGAGGGCTCCTCCCTCTTCCTATACAGCACTATAGTCTGACTCCTCCCCTTATGTGCCTACAGTACTGTGATACATGAGGGCTCCTCCCTCTTCCTATACAGCACTATAGTCTGACTCCTCCCTTATGTGCCTACAGTACTGTGATACATGAGGGGCTCCTCCCTCTTCCTATACAGCACTATAGTCTGACTCCTCCCTTATGTGCCTACAGTACTGTGATACATGAGGGGCTCCTCCCTCTTCCTATACAGCACTATAGTCTGACTCCTCCCTTATGTGCCTACAGTACTGTGATACATGAGGGGCTCCTCCCTCTTCCTATACAGCACTATAGTCTGACTCCTCCCTTATGTGCCTACAGTAATGTGATACATGAGGGCTCCTCCCTCTTCCTATACAGCACTATAGTCTGACTCCTCCCTTATGTGCCTACAGTACTGTGATACATGATGGGCTCCTCCCTCTTCCTATACAGCACTATAGCCTGACTCCTCCCTTATGTGCCTACAGTACTGTGATACATGAGGGCTCCTCCCTCTTCCTATACAGCACTATAGCCTGACTCCTCCCTTATGTGCCTACAGTTCTGTGATACATGAGGGGCTCCTCCCTCTTCCTATACAGCACTATAGTCTGACTCCTCACTTATGTGCCTACCGTACTGTGATACATGAGGAGCTCCTCCCTCTTCCTATACAGCACTATAGTCTGACTCCTCCCTCCTTATGTGCCTACAGTACTGTGATACATGAGGGCTCCTCCCTCTTCCTATACAGCACTATAGTCTGACTCCTCCCTTATGTACCTACAGTACTGTGATACATGAGGGCTCCTCCCTCTTCCTATACAGCACTATTGTCTGACTCCTCCCCTTATGTGCCTACAGTACTGTGATACATGAGGGCTCCTCCCTCTTCCTATACAGCACTATAGTCTGACTCCTCCCTTATGTGCCTACAGTACTGTGATACATGAGGGCTCCTCCCTCTTCCTATACAGCACTATTGTCTGACTCCTCCCCTTATGTGCCTACAGTACTGTGATACATGAGGGCTCCTCCCTCTTCCTATACAACACTATAGTCTGACTCCTCCCTTATGTGCCTACAGTACTGTGATACATGAGGGCTCCTCCCTCTTCCTATACAGCACTATAGTCTGACTCCTCCCTTATGTGCCTACAGTACTGTGATACATGAGGGGCTCCTCCCTCTTCCTATACAGCACTATAGTCTGACTCCTCCCTTATGTGCCTACAGTACTGTGATACATGAGGGGCTCCTCCCTCTTCCTATACAGCACTATAGTCTGACTCCTCCCTTATGTGCCTACAGTACTGTGATACATGAGGGGCTCCTCCCTCTTCCTATACAGCACTGTAGTCTGACTCCTCCCTTATGTGCCTACAGTACTGTGATACATGAGGGGCTCCTCCCTCTTCCTATACAGCACTGTAGTCTGACTCCTCCCTTATGTGCCTACAGTACTGTGATACATGAGGGCTCCTCCCTCTTCCTATACAGCACTATAGTCTGACTCCTCCCTTATGTGCCTACAGTACTGTGATACATGAGGGGCTCCTCCCTCTTCCTATACAGCACTATAGTCTGACTCCTCCCTTATGTGCCTACAGTACTGTGATACATGAGGGGCTCCTCCCTCTTCCTATACAGCACTATAGTCTGACTCCTCCCTTATGTGCCTACAGTACTGTGATACATGAGGGCTCCTCCCTCTTCCTATACAGCACTATAGCCTGACTCCTCACTTATGTGCCTACAGTTCTGTGATACATGAGGGGCTCCTCCCTCTTCCTATACAGCACTATAGTCTGACTCCTCACTTATGTGCGCTCCTCCCTCTTCCTATACAGCACTATAGTCTGACTCCTCCCTTATGTGCCTACAGTACTGTGATACATGAGGGGCTCCTCCCTCTTCCTATACAGCACTATAGTCTGACTCCTCCCTTATGTGCCTACAGTACTGTGATACATGAGGGCTCCTCCCTCTTCCTATACAGCACTATAGTCTGACTCCTCCCTTATGTGCCTACAGTACTGTGATACATGAGGAGCTCCTCCCTCTTCCTATACAGCACTATAGTCTGACTCCTCCCTTATGTGCCTACAGTACTGTGATACATGAGGAGCTCCTCCCTCTTCCTATACAGCACTATAGTCTGACTCCTCCCTTATGTGCCTACAGTACTGTGATACATGAGGAGCTCCTCCCTCTTCCTATACAGCACTATAGTCTGACTCCTTCCTTATATGCCTACAGTACTGTGATACATGAGGAGCTCCTCCCTCTTCCTATACAGCACTATAGTCTGACTCCTCCCTCCTTATGTGCCTACAGTTCTGTGATACATGAGGGGCTCCTCCCTCTTCCTATACAGCACTATAGTCTGACTCCTCCCTTATGTGCCTACCGTACTGTGATACATGAGGAGCTCCTCCCTCTTCCTATACAGCACTATAGTCTGACTCCTCCCTTATGTGCCTACAGTACTGTGATACATGAGGGCTCCTCCCTCTTCCTATACAGCACTATAGTCTGACTCCTCTCTTATGTGCCTACAGTACTGTGATACATGAGGAGCTCCTCCCTCTACTTATACAGCACTATAGTCTGACTCCTCCCTTATGTGCCTACAGTACTGTGATACATGAGGGCTCCTCCCTCTTCCTCTACAGCACTATTGTCTGACTCCTCCCCTTATGTGCCTACAGTACTGTGATACATGAGGAGCTCCTCCCTCTTCCTATACAGCACTATAGTCTGACTCCTCCCTTATGTGCCTACAGTACTGTGATACATGAGGGCTCCACCCTCTTCCTATACAGCACTATTGTCTGACTCCTCCCCTTATGTGCCTACAGTACTGTGATACATGAGGAGCTCCTCCCTCTTCCTATACAGCACTATTGTCTGACTCCTCCCTTATGTGCCTACAGTACTGTGATACATGAGGAGCTCCTCCCTCTACTTATACAGCACTATAGTCTGACTCCTCCGTTATGTGCCTACAGTACTGTGATACATGATAGGCTCCTCCCTCTTCCTATACAGCACTATAGTCTGACTCCTCCCTTATGTGCCTACAGTACTGTGACACATGAGGGGCTCCTCCCTCTTCCTATACAGCACTATTGTCTGACTCCTCCCTCCTTATGTGCCTACAGTACTGTGATACATGAGGAGCTCCTCCCTCTTCCTATACAGCACTATAGTCTGACTCCTCCCCTTATGTGCCTACAGTACTGTGATACATGAGGGGCTCCTCCCTCATCCTATACAGCACTATAGTCTGACTCCTCCCTCCTTATGTGCCTACAGTACTGTGATACATGAGGAGCTCCTCCCTCTTCCTATACAGCACTATAGTCTGACTCCTCACTTATGTGCCTACTGTACTGTGATACATGAGGGCTCCTCCCTCTTCCTATACAGCACTATAGTCTGACTCCTCCCTTATGTGCCTACAGTACTGTGATACATGAGGGCTCCTCCCTCTTCCTATACAGCACTATTGTCTGACTCCTCCCCTTATGTGCCTACAGTACTGTGATACATGAGGGCTCCTCCCTCTTCCTATTCAACACTATAGTCTGACTCCTCCCTTATGTGCCTACAGTACTGTGATACATGAGGGCTCCTCCCTCTTCCTATACAGCACTATAGTCTGACTCCTCCCTTATGTGCCTACAGTACTGTGATACATGAGGGGCTCCTCCCTCTTCCTATACAGCACTATAGTCTGACTCCTCCCTTATGTGCCTACAGTACTGTGATACATGAGGGGCTCCTCCCTCTTCCTATACAGCACTGTAGTCTGACTCCTCCCTTATGTGCCTACAGTACTGTGATACATGAGGGGCTCCTCCCTCTTCCTATACAGCACTGTAGTCTGACTCCTCCCTTATGTGCCTACAGTACTGTGATACATGAAGGCTCCTCCCTCTTCCTATACAGCACTATAGTGTGACTCCTCCCCTTATGTGCCTACAGTACTGTGATACATGAGGGCTCCTCCCTCTTCCTATACAGCACTATAGTCTGACTCCTCTTATGTGCCTACAGTACTGTGATACATGAGGGCTCCTCCCTCTTCCTATACAGCACTATAGTCTGACTCCTCCCCTTATGTGCCTACAGTACTGTGATACATGAGGGGCTCCTCCCTCTTCCTATACAGCACTATAGTCTGACTCCTCTCTTATGTGCCTACAGTACTGTGATACATGAGGGCTCCTCCCTCTTCCTATACAGCACTATTGTCTGACTCCTCCCTTATGTGCCTACAGTACTGTGATACATGAGGGCTCCTCCCTCTTCCTATACAGCACTATAGTCTGACTCCTCCCCTTATGTGCCTACAGTACTGTGATACATGAGGGGCTCCTCCCTCTTCCTATACAGCACTATAGTCTGACTCCTCCCTTATGTGCCTACAGTACTGTGATACATGAGGGCTCCTCCCTCTTCCTATACAGCACTATAGTCTGACTCCTCTCTTATGTGCCTACAGTACTGTGATACATGAGGGCTCCTCCCTCTTCCTATACAGCACTATAGTCTGACTCCTCCCTTATGTGCCTACAGTACTGTGATACATGAGGGCTCCTCCCTCTTCCTATACAGCACTATAGTCTGACTCCTCCCCCTTATGTGCCTACAGTACTGTGATACATGAGGGCTCCTCCCTCTTCCTATACAGCACTATAGTCTGACTCCTCCCTTATGTGCCTACAGTACTGTGATACATGAGGGCTCCTCCCTCTTCCTATACAGCACTATAGTCTGACTCCTCCCCTTATGTGCCTACAGTACTGTGATACATGAGGAGCTCCTCCCTCTACTTATACAGCACTATAGTCTGACTCCTCCCTTATGTGCCTACAGTACTGTGACACATGAGGGGCTCCTCCCTCTTCCTATACAGCACTATAGTCTGACTCCTCCCTTATGTACCTACAGTACTGTGATACATGAGGGCTCCTCCCTCTTCCTATACAGCACTATAGTCTGACTCCTCCCTTATGTGCCTACAGTACTGTGATACATGAGGGCTCCTCCCTCTTCCTATACAGCACTATAGTCTGACTCCTCCCTTATGTGCCTACAGTACTGTGACACATGAGGGGCTCCTCCCTCTTCCTATACAGCACTATTGTCTGACTCCTCCCTCTTTATGTGCCTACAGTACTGTGATACATGAGGAGCTCCTCCCTCTTCCTATACAGCACTATAGTCTGACTCCTCACTTATGTGCCTACAGTGCTGTGATACATGAGGAGCTCCTCCCTCTTCCTATACAGCACTATAGTCTGACTCCTCCCCTTATGTGCCTATAGTACTGTGATACATGAGGGCTCCTCCCTCTTCCTATACAGCGCTATAGTCTGACTCCTCCCCTTATGTGCCTACAGTACTGTGATACATGAGGGCTCCTCCCTCTTCCTATACAGCACTATAGCCTGACTCCTCCCTTATGTGCCTACAGTACTGTGATACATGAGGAGCTCCTCCCTCTTCCTATACAGCACTATAGTCTGACTCCTCCCTTATGTGCCTACAGTACTGTGATACATGAGGGGCTCCTCCCTCTTCCTATACAGCACTATAGTCTGACTCCTCCCTTATGTGCCTACAGTACTGTGACACATGAGGGGCTCCTCCCTCTTCCTATACAGCACTATTGTCTGACTCCTCCCTCCTTATGTGCCTACAGTACTGTGATACATGAGGAGCTCCTCCCTCTTCCTATACAGCACTATTGTCTGACTCCTCCCTCCTTATGTGCCTACAGTACTGTGATACATGAGGGCTCCTCCCTCTTCCTATACAGCACTATAGTCTGACTCCTCACTTATGTGCCTACAGTGCTGTGATACATGAGGAGCTCCTCCCTCTTCCTATACAGCACTATAGTCTGACTCCTCCCTTATGTGCCTACAGTACTGTGATACATGAGGAGCTCCTCCCTCTTCCTATACAGCACTATAGTCTGACACCTCCCCTTATGTGCCTACAGTACTGTGATACATGAGGGGCTCCTCCCTCATCCTATACAGCACTATAGTCTGACTCCTCCCTCCTTATGTGCCTACAGTACTGTGATACATGAGGAGCTCCTCCCTCTTCCTATACAGCACTATAGTCTGACTCCTCACTTATGTGCCTACAGTACTGTGATACATGAGGGCTCCTCCCTCTTCCTATACAGCACTATAGTCTGACTCCTCCCTTATGTGCCTACAGTACTGTGATACATGAGGGCTCCTCCCTCTTCCTATACAGCACTATTGTCTGACTCCTCCCCTTATGTGCCTACAGTACTGTGATACATGAGGGCTCCTCCCTCTTCCTATACAGCACTATAGTCTGACTCCTCCCTTATGTGCCTACAGTACTGTGATACATGAGGGCTCCTCCCTCTTCCTATACAGCACTATAGTCTGACTCCTCCCTTATGTGCCTACAGTACTGTGATACATGAGGGCTCCTCCCTCTTCCTATACAGCACTATTGTCTGACTCCTCCCCTTATGTGCCTACAGTACTGTGATACATGAGGAGCTCCTCCCTCTTCCTATACAGCACTATAGTCTGACTCCTCCCTTATGTGCCTACAGTACTGTGATACATGAGGAGCTCCTCCCTCTTCCTATACAGCACTAAAGTCTGACTCCTCCCTTATGTGCCTACAGTACTGTGATAATGAGGAGCTCTTCCCTCTTCCTATACAGCACTATAGTCTGACTCCTCCCTTATGTGCCTACAGTACTGTGATACATGAGGAGCTCCTCCCTCTTCCTATACAGCACTATAGTCTGACTCCTCCCTTATGTGCCTACAGTACTGTGATAAATGAGGAGCTCCTCCCTCTTCCTATACAGCACTATAGTCTGACTCCTCCCTTATGTGCCTACAGTACTGTGATACATGAGGAGCTCCTCCCTCTTCCTATACAGCACTATAGTCTGACTCCTCCCTTATGTGCCTACAGTACTGTGATACATGAAGGCTCCTCCCTCTTCCTATACAGCACTATAGTCTGACTCCTCCCTTATGTGCCTACAGTACTGTGATACATGAGGGCTCCTCCCTCTTCCTATACAGCACTATAGTCTGACTCCTCCCTTATGTGCCTACAGTACTGTGATACATGAGGGCTCCTCCCTCTTCCTATACAGCACTATAGTCTGACTCCTCCCTTATGTGCCTACAGTACTGTGATACATGAGGGCTCCTCCCTCTTCCTATACAGCACTATAGTCTGACTCCTCCCTTATGTGCCTACAGTACTGTGATACATGAGGGCTCCTCCCTCTTCCTATACAGCACTATAGTCTGACTCCTCCCTTATGTGCCTACAGTACTGTGATACATGAGGGGCTCCTCCCTCTTCCTATACAGCACTATAGTCTGACTCCTCCCTTATGTGCCTACAGTACTGTGATACATGAGGGCTCCTCCCTCTTCCTATACAGCACTTTAGTCTGACTCCTCCCTTATGTGCCTACAGTACTGTGATACCTGAGGGGCTCCTCCCTCTTCCTATACAGCACTATTGTCTGACTCCTCCCCTTATGTGCCTACAGTACTGTGATACATGAGGGGCTCCTCCCTCATCCTATACAGCACTATAGTCTGACTCCTCCCTTATGTGCCTATAGTACTGTGATACATGAGGAGCTCCTCCCTCTTCCTATACAGCACTATAGTCTGACTCCTCCCTTATGTGCCTACCGTACTGTGATACATGAGGGCTCCTCCCTCTTCCTATACAGCACTATAGTCTGGCTCCTCCCTTATGTGCCTACAGTACTGATACATGAGGAGCTGCTCCCTCTTCCTATACAGCACTATAGTCTGACTCCTCCCTTATGTGCCTACAGTACTGTGATACATGAGGGCTCCTCCCTCTTCCTATACAGCACTATAGTCTGACTCCTCCCTTATGTGCCTACAGTACTGTGATACTTGAGGGCTCCTCCCTCTTCCTATACAGCACTATAGTCTGACTCCTCCCTTATGTGCCTACAGTACTGTGATACATGAGGGGCTCCTCCCTCTTCCTATACAGCACTATAGTCTGACTCCTCCCTTATGTGCCTACAGTACTGTGATACATGAGGGGCTCCTCCCTCTTATACAGCACTATAGTCTGACTCCTCCCTTATGTGCCTACAGTACTGTGATACATGAGGGGCTCCTACTCCACTTTTTCTTGGTCCCTACTCCACTTTCTACCTCAGGGTCCTTAGGGATCCACAGGGATACCTTGGGGTATAGGTCTTGGCTCCACAGCCATGGGCACCACAGAGTTAAAGATGTCCTCCCAGGATGCACTGGGCCCCCTCCTATACCCCGCCCCCAGGCCAAGGCACCTCAGTTTTCAGTAGGTGCCCGGCCGGGAAGCTGGGTCATTGCAGAGGGGGGCTGTGTAACAGCCCCTGATGATCTTCAAGAGCGGTGGCATAGGACTGTCCAGCGGACGTCCATGCTACCGCTTCGACACCCCCGCCGGCGCCGACCACCGGTAGTGATCCGGGGAGCTCGGCGGGCTCTTGGGGGTTCCTGCTAGCGGAACCTCCGGGGGCCTGGGACTGTGGCCGGACCTACGGGGGGCAGCAGGTAAGCAGCGTGCGTCTGCGGTAGGCGCCCGCTGAATCACAGTCCGGCGTCCCCAGGGCTGGGGGCTCCCTGGGGACGGCAGTATAGTGGAGCCAGGCGGATGCCTGCGGTCTCCACTAGACCACCAGGGATACGGGGCTGGAGCGTGGCGGAACACGCTCCAGCATCCCGTGGGTTAATTGCCTGCCAGGGGAGGATGCCTTCCCTGTAGCGCACAGGAGGCTCCTCCCCATCACTGCTGTTGGCGCCTTACATTAAGGCTTTTGGCGGGCTGAGGCAGTGATCCTCCTCAGGCCCGCCTCCCTTCATCCTCCGGCGGCCATTTTATGTGACAGACGCTGTGGTGACAGGGTGCGGAGCCTGGGTGCCCCTTACATACCTCTCCTCCAGTAATGGTCAGCGTATGTAGCGCTATCACTGCCAGGCTGTAAGTTTGTGTATGTGATAGTGCACTTAGTGCAGGGTTTTCTGCATTGTATGTGACTTTATGCTAGCGCTGTGTGCCTGATCTTTCTCCTGTCAGCCATTTTACTATCCCTATTTCTTCCTCCTGACCAGCCCTCTCAGTGCCAGTACTGTCAGGGTAGGTGTGGGGGAGGGGGCAGTACTCCAGGATGGGTTATGTGCTGCATGTTTGGCCATCCCTGGTACCTCTGCTGTACCCAGCACCTCTCAGGAACCACCTTGGGCTTGTTTTGCGCAAGCCTTGAATGCCCTTGTAAATAGGTTGGCAGCCCCTCCTACGTTTCCACAATTGGGGTTTGCACAGCAGGCGGTAGTCCCGCCTCCTGTTCTGGGAGTTCCGGGACTGATAGTAATGCAGTGCCCCCCGCAACACGTCCTTAATCACGCTGACCCAGGTTTGTCTGATTCTGGGGTGCGGAGCTCTCAGCAGGATCAATCCAGACCTGCTAAAAGACCGTTAGTGTCATATCCATCCGCTCAGGATGATGAGGATGACGGGTCGTCTGATGAGGGCGAAATTCTAGATTTGTCCTACACCGACACTCCTCAAGCAGAGGCTAAGTCTAGTATTTACATTCCAGGCCTCATACGGGCAGTCCGTACGGCCATGGTAATTACTGACAACAACTTACCGGCAGCGCCTACTCATGCTTATTTTAAAGAGGTTAAAGGAGCTGCAGCAGTTTTCCCTCTATCTGGTCAGCTAGTTGATCACATGGAGGAGGCCTGGAAATCTCCAGGAAAAAGATTTCAACCTCACAAGCGTCTGGCTCGTACATACCCCTTTGCGGAAGATTATTTCACTAAATGGGAGTCTCCTCCTCAGGTGGATTCTCACGTTACGCGCTTAGTAAAGAGCGCAACTTTGCCTATGCCGTCTATGTCTTCTCTGACGGATACTACAGACCGTAAGGTGGAGGTGTGTCTTAAGTTCATCTATTCCCTTGCTGGAGGAGCATCTAGACCAGCTATGGCTGTCTGCTGGGTGGCCCAGGCTATGGAAAGGTGGGCGGACGCTTTGGAGACATCATTCGCTTCTGATGGTACCAGCGAACAGGTTATGTTAGTGGGTAACCTTCGGGATTCCGCTACGTACATTAACGAAGCAGCTTTGGATTTGAGCCTGCTTACTTCTAGGATTTCTGCGGCGGCTGTGGCCGCTCGACGCTCCTTGTGGTTACGTTCGTGGAGGGCAGACGCTGAATCCAAGAAAGGCTTGGAATGCTTACCCTACAATGGACAGGTCCTGTTTGGACCAGCCTTGGACAAAATAGTAGACACGTTGGCGGCTGCCAAATCTACGTGTCTACCCTCAGCCCCGACTCCGTCTGGGTCTAAAAATCCGTCCTTTCGGCCCTATCGCCCTCTGGGAAAACCTAGGGTTCAGTCCTTTCCGAGACCTTCAGGTCCCAAAAAGACCAAGAAGCAAGCTTGGAGTACCAGACGTCCAGCTGCCAAGCCGGACGACAAACCCTCAGCCTGACGGGTTGGGCCTCCCCTTGGGGGATCCCAGGGTGGGAGGCCGACTTCTGCAATACGCCCAGTGTTGGTTCAAAACCACCACAGACACTTGGGTACGGGAGGTGGTATCTCAAGGATATGCCCTCTCCTTCCGCAGAAGGCCTCCTCATCAGTTCTTTGTAACAGCAGGTCCTTCAGATCCAACGAAGGCTCTAGCGATCCAAGAGTCGGTGCGTTCTATGCTTCAGATGTGAGTAATAGAACCTGTTCCGTTATCCCTGAGAGGGACCGGATATTACTCCAACCTTTTTCTGGTTCAAAAACCAAATGGATCATACCGACCTATACTCAACCTCAAGTCCCTGAACAAGTTTTTAAGGGTCCCTCGGTTCCGGATGGAGACTCTGCGTTCTATTGTTTTAGCTATGCAGCCTGGGGATTTTATGGTGTCCCTGGATATTCAGGATGCTTACCTGCATATCCCTATTGTCAGGGTTCATCAGCGCTACCTCAGATTTACAGTGTTGGACCTCCATTACCAGTTTCAGGCCCTACCGTTTGGCCTTTCCACGGCTCCTCGGGTGTTCACAAAAGTAATGGCGGCACACCTGCGGTTGCAGGGAGTTCGCCTGTTACCTTACTTGGACGACCTTCTGTTGTTGGCAGGGTCGCCACAAGTCCTTTGCAGCCATCTACAACTGACAATATCGGTATTGCAGGCTCACGGCTGGATAGTGAATTGGAAGAAGTCCTCTCTAATTCCTTCTCAGAGAATGGTCCATCTCGGGGCATTGTTGGACTCTCAGCAACAGAGGATCTTCTTGACGGAGGAAAAGATAGCCCTGTTGCAGTCCAATATACGCAATGTTCTAAGCAGTCGCCGAGTGTCTCTTCTCTCGGCGATGAAGTTACTGGGATCCATGGTGTCAACGTTCGACATGGTGGAGTATGCCCAGTTCCATTCCAGGCCTCTACAAATGTTGATCCTGTCCAGATGGGACAGAAATCCCCGTCGAATAAAGACGCAGTTGATCAGGCTCACTCCGGAAGTGCGCGTGTCTTTGACGTGGTGGTTACAAAAGTCTCATCTCAGCAGGGGACGTACGTTTTGGATTTTGGATTGGGTCCTTCTAACAACGGATGCTTGCCTTCGGGGCTGGGGCGCTGTGACAGGCCCACATGTCTTCCAGGGCCGGTGGACGTCGGAGGAATCGAACCTGCCAATCAATATATTGGAAATTCGAGCAGTGTTCAGGGCGCTGCAACATGCAAGACCGTTCCTGCTAGGGAAACCTGTGCAGGTTCAGTCAGACAACGCCACCACGGTGGCTTACCTAAATCGTCAGGGAGGAACTCGAAGCCAAGCGGCTCTAAAGGAGGTGTCCCGCATTCTGACTTGGGCAGAAGGCAATCTGCCGGCCATTTCGGCCGTCTTCATTCCGGGTGTGCTGAACTGGGAGGCGGACTTCCTCAGCCGCCATGATGTACACCCGGGGGAATGGTCTCTTCACCAGGAGGTGTTCCAACTCCTGGTGGACAAGTGGGGTCTTCCCGAAATAGACCTCATGGCCTCCAGACACAACCTGTGGGCGTACGGATCCCGAACAAGAGACACGGGAGCTCTCCTGGTGGACGCTCTGTCGGCACGGTGGAACTTCCAATTTGCGTACCTGTTTCCTCCATTCTCCCTGCTGCCTCGAGTAATTCGAAAGTTCAGGCAGGAAGGAGGCAAGATCCTGCTGGTGGCCCAGAAGGAGTTGGTACTCGGATCTCCAGTGTCTATCCATCGACACTCCTTGATTGTTACCTCAGAGGCCGGACCTATTGTCTCAGGGTCCTTGTCTCTACCCGGACCTGAGTCTGCTATCTTTGACGGCGTGGCTCTTGTGGCTTCCCTCTTGAGGTCCAAGGGTTTCTCTAGAGCGGTGGTCAATACCATGTTACATGCTCGTAAGCCGGCTTCAGCTAGAATTTACCACAGGGTGTGGCATACCTATTTTGAGTGGTGTCGCCCTAAAGCGTACGATCCTCGCGAGTTTAGAATATCGAGAGTGTTGGCTTTCCTTCAGGCAGGCTTGGATTTAGGTCTACGCCTTGCTTCACTGAAGGTGCATGTTTCTGCCCTGTCGGTTTTGTTTCAACGAAGGATTGCCATGCGGCCTGATATCCGTACCTTTATGCAGGGTGTCCTTCGCATCCAGCCTCCCTATGTCCATCCGGTAGCTCCATGGATCTGGCTGTGGTCCTGAAGGCGCTACAGGATCCTCCATTTGAACCTCTGGGTTCTGTGGATCTGAAATGGCTTACGGCAAAAACAGTGTTCCTTCTGGCTATTGCTTCAGCCAGAAGGGTGTCGGATTTGGGGGCTCTTTCTTGTCGTCCCCCATTTCTAATTTTTCATTCGGACAGGGCGGTACTTCGTACCCGTCCCGAATTCCTTCCTAAAGTAGTGTCTAGTTTCCACATTAACGAGGAAATTGTGGTCCCAGCCTTTAATTCATCTGATCTCTCAGCTGGTGAGGCTTCTTTGGATGTGGTACGGGCTCTGCGGATTTACGTGGACCGTACCAGTTCTTTGAGAAAATCGGACTCTTTGTTCGTCCTATATGGATTTCATAGGAGGGGTTGGCCTGCCAATAAACAGACTTTGGCACGCTGGATCTGCATGGCAATCTCTGAGGCATACACTCACGAGGGACTCCCAGTGCCACCCTCTGTGAAAGCTCATTCTACAAGATCTGTGGGACCTTCGTGGGCAGCTCGACGTGGCGCCTCAACTCTTCAGCTTTGTAAGGCGGCCACGTGGTCCTCTGTCCATACTTTCGTCAAGCATTACGCCTTTGACACATTTGCTTCTCCGGATGCTTCCTTCGGGCGGCTGATTCTCCTCTCGGCACAGGAGCGTCCCCTCCCTTGAAGGATACTGCTTTGGGACATCCCCAAGGTATCCCTGTGGATCCCTAAGGACCCTAAGGTAGAAAACAGGAGATACGGTAAGAACTTACCTTTGTTATCTCCGTTTCTACGAAGTCCTTAGGGTCCACAGGGCGCCCGCCCTGACGCCCTGTGCTTCCGTAGGGGGGTGTTCTGGTCACCAGTTTCTGTCTCCCTTTTCTATGAGAATGTGAATCTTGTGTGTTCCAGACTTTCGTCTTCCTTTTTCCTCTCTCCCGGCCTATGGCTTGATACTTAAACTGAGGTGCCTTGGCCTGGGGGCGGGGTATAGGAGGGGGCCCAGTGCATCCTGGGAGGACATCTTTAACTCTGTGGTGCCCATGGCTGTGGAGCCAAGACCTATACTCCAAGGTATCCCTGTGGACCCTAAGGACTTCGTAGAAACGGAGATAACAAAGGTAAGTTCTTACCATATCTCCTGTTTTTTCTTGGTCCCATCACGTAACGGGGGGTGGGGGCAGGTAGCAGCTGGGGTAGAGGAGAGTAAGTGCTGGGAGTAGAGGGGGGTAAGTGCTGGGGGGCAAGTAGGTGTTAGGAGTAGGTAAGGAGGGGTTAAGGGTAGAGGGGACTGCTTAAATCAGCAGTAGCAGCCAATATTGGCTGCTACTGCTGATTTAAGCAGTCCCCTCTACCCTTAACCCCTCCTTACCTACTCCTATATCCTCCATCCTCCTATATCCTCCATCTTCCTATATCCTCCATCTTCCTGTATCCTCCATCTTCCTATATCTTCCTGTATCCTCCTATTTCTACTTTAGGGTCCATAGGGGGTCCACAGGGTTGACCTTGGGGTATAGGTTGGGAACCAAATCCGGGCACCACGCAGTTAAAGCTTTCAGCTCCCAGGATGCACTTGGGTCCACTCTCCCTATAACCCCACCCCCCAGCCAGAGGCACCTCAGTTTAAGTTGGTGCCCGGCCGGAGTCGGGTCACCGTTAGCGCAGGGGGAGCTTATTAGCAGCCCCTAAGCTTTATTTTATTTTTTTAGGGACAAAGTTTTTTACAATGGACTTTGGACTCTTCAGAGCGGCAGCGTCGGACGTCTCAGCTGCCGCTCCGTCACCCCGCTGGCGCTGAGACGCCAGTACAGATCTGGGGATCTCAGCAGTGCCCCAGAGTCTGTACTAGCCGGACTCTGCGGGCGCCCAGGACTGCTGCCGGATCCCCGGGGAGCAGGTAAGGTCGCCTATCACCACTTGCGGTGATCCGCGCAGTTTACATGCAGTCCTGTGCCTCTGGTCTCTGGGGACAGCCCGGAGTCGCCGGCAGTTGCGGCGGCCCCCCCATACCCCGTGTGTCCACTAGACCACCAGGGACTTAATGATCGGCGCAGGGAGCCGGCGTCCTGGGGGTTAATAGCCGCCCAGGGGAGCAAGCCTTCCCTGTTACAGCGGCTCCTCCCCTCAGCTCAGCGCGCCTTTCAGTATTATTGTCTGGCGACGCTGAGCTTCTTCTGAGGTCTCCAGCGGCCATTTTCTCTGTGGTGCAGCAGAGATCTCCGGAGATGGCAGTGAGTCCAGTCCCCCTGCGTACCTCACCATCAGGTCAGTGTACACAGCGCTGTAGCCTTCCCAGACACTGAATCTGGGCAGTTGAATGCAGTGTAATAGTGCAGTATATTATATGACATGTTTATGTATATATGTATATGTCTGCATTGTATGTGACTTATGCTAGTGCTGACTGTCTGTACTTTATTCTCTCACCTGTCAGTGTATATCTATCTCTTTTCTATACAATCTGCCCTTATACAGCTGTACTTAGGGTGGTTCTGAGACCTCACATGTATATACTTGTTAATATTTGTGAGGTTTGTCACATACTGTTGCGTGCTGCACGTTGCCATATTTTAGATGGAACTGTGTGTTGCATATGCTGAAAATGGGTCCCTGCAGCTAATTTTTGGCATCAGTCAGGACCAGTATAGCGCTGCTTGATTGCAATGCTTGGTCAGATATGTCTGACCAGGAGATGGAGCGTTATACTGCACCCATTTTTGCTATCCTGCAAGCCATGTGCTGCAGGTGTTAGTGCGGAGGATTTGTTTCATAAAGGGTTCTGTATGTGGCGTCATCGGGTGCCGGCCCCTTTCACGACCCCCTTGGGTGGTTTGTTTTCTCGGGATCCTCTCAATTGCGGATCGCCGGGCGGGCCCCATTGTTGTACCTCACTTGGGGTTACTTCACCATACTACCCTTTTTCATCTCAGGGTATCTCGCAGTTCCTTGCACTCTTCCCCTGTGACACAGACTACCGCTCCCTGCAGGGGTTTTTCGTGTATATGAATTCCCCCTGGTGCCACAATAGTCTGTCATTCCCCTTGCAGGGATTACCACAACAGCCACCCTGGGTGGATGTCATTTTCTACGAAACGCAAATTGGCGTGGTTGACGCCCTGTGGTTACTTCCCAGTTGGCTCTGCCGTGTACTGGATACTGTTTTGGGCTCTTTCCCTCTTACACGGGGGGAAGCCTATTTCAGGTATTATTATCCCTGCTTTAGGGCTGGTAGCAGATCCATTCTGGTTAGAGTGAATGTTGACCTGCACCTCTATCATACAGCCTCAGTATTACGTGCCTTCTGGGTCCCTGTTGCTGACTAGCGGGGGGGATCGCATGGCGGGACTCTGGCCGTTGCCAGATACGAGGTATTACAACAGTGTTTGGCCTCCTGTCCCAAATTCCCTGAGGGTCATCACGAGCCCCTCCTGGGGTGGATAGGCGTGTTACTCGTCTGATTACAGACGTTACTACGCCTCCCATTCCTGCGTGGTCGGATTC
Source organism: Taudactylus pleione (assembly GCA_031769625.1). NCBI lineage: Eukaryota > Metazoa > Chordata > Amphibia > Anura > Myobatrachidae > Taudactylus > Taudactylus pleione. Next base: position 398,342 of record JAUIMM010001284.1, read on the forward strand.
TTCTGATCCATAGGTGGTAACTCTGCCTGAAATCAGTATACTCGCTTTCAGGGGTTGTTACCCATCATACCATGGCTATAGCATGGTTGGTTAATACTATTGCATACTGGGCTGTTGCATTTGTAATGTTTTTTCCTCTCCAACACGTCTGGGGTTCAAATGTATTTGGTCGCTCTCGTAATATATGCAGTTGTCATAGGTGGAAATGCCTATATTGGATACCAGTCTCCTAACTTTCAGAGTTCCGGCTGCGACGGTATCCTCCGTAATACCCTATGGCTGCGCTCTGGGAATGCAGAGGTGCAGATACCATCTATAGGGTAGATCTTGTTGGGTCCTGACCTTGACAGTGGCAGTACAAATTTCCCGCCTTCAGCTATGCCCACTACAGGGCCTCAGACTAAGTCTGTTATGTCTTTTTGTCCTCTGGGTCAGCCTAAAGGTCTGTTTCTTCGTAGACTGTCGGCCTCTACAAGGGTCGACATATCCAGTTCCGAGCAGGCCTGGACTGCCAGCCGATCCTGCTTCTGAGCCTACGGATATATCTTCAGCCTGACGGGACAGGCCTACAACTGGGAGATACCGATTTTCTCAGTTCGCCCGGTACTAGTATCTAGTTGCCGCGGCTACGTGGGTAGGAGGGTACGCCCTCTCTTTGCTCAGGCGGCCTATTTCCATGTGATGGTACGCAGACCCTTATTCGGACCCGAACAGGGCCTTACAAATCCAGAAAGCTGTACAGTTGTTGCGGTAAGCGGAGCTAATTGGGCCATCCCCACTTTCTCAGCGAGGGACTGGTTGTTCTGCTTTCTTTCTGGTGCGGTGGCTGCATGGTCCTCTTTGGCCTATTCTCTGTCTCAATTCCCTGAACCAGTTCCTAAAGCTACCTGGGCTCAGGAAACAATCCCTATGCTCCATCATACTATGTTTGGAACCTGGGGACTTTATGGTATCACTGGATATACAGGACGCGTGCCTACGGGTACTTACAGAGACCTTTCATCAGCATGGACTGAGGTTTGCTGTATCACAGCACTTACAATTTTTCGGGCTCTGCCTGTTGGGACTGTTCTCAGCCCCACAGGGGTTTACTAGCGTTTTGGATTTTCTGACAGTTCTCCTGTTCAGTATATCCCAATGCTCCTGTACCTGGACGGCCTCCTGCTCTTAGCGGGATCACCGGGGTACTTTACAGCCAGGTCAGTATGACCGGGGCTTCTTCAGGGTGCAGACGTTTAATCAACGGGGAAAAGTCCTCCCTGCATCCCTCTCTGGGTATTCTTCATCTAGGAGCCCGGCTGGATTCTCAGAATCTGAGAATTCTTCTGGCGTAAGACGGAATCTCCACTCTTCCATTAGGAGTACGTGGTTGTCTACGCAGTCGACATATGTCTTTACACTCTGGGATGCATGGTCAAATATTCAGTGTCTGCCTTTGGAAGGGTGGAATGGGCTTAGTTCCATTCCAGGCCTTTCCATAATTGGCTCATCTCCAGATGGAACGAGTTTTTTCTGTCGGATCACTGTTCAAACGATGATGCTCTCCCTGGAGGCAAGACTGTCCCTGTCCGGGTGGCTATGGCCATCTCGTCCAGGGCATTCTTTGCTAAGGACAGTGTCTGGTTCGCATCCATTTCAGTGCAGTTGTACGTCTGTCGATTCCACCCTGTCAATTAACTTACTCTGGCATAACTCTTGTTTCCCGGTGAACCTGAAAAGGTTCAGTCCGACAGGGTCAGGACAGTGGCTTCCTTTTCAGCAACACTGTTCGTTGGGTGGCAATGACAGGTATGTCACACATTCGGACATAGTCCGAGGGTTTCCTCCCGACCATCTCGGCAGCGTTCATTTCAGGAGCTCTCCATTGGGAAGCGGGAGTCCTCAGCCGTCACGACGTGCATCCCGGGGACTAGTCTCTTTTCCTGGTGAGCAGGGGGGGCCCTCCTGAGGTGACACTCATGGCCTTCTGACTTTATCACACTATGGTGTTACACTCCAGCTCTGGGGATTCTGAAGCGACCTTCAGTGACTCTTTGTCGGTGAAGGGGTCCTTCCACTTTGTGTACCTGTGTTCTCCGGTCTCCCTTCTTCCTCGAGGTCTTTGGAAGTGTTTCAATCGAGACAGAGATGCTTTCCTGCTGGTGGCTCCTGATTGCCCCAGATGTCAGGGGTACTTGGATTTTCGGAGTCTCTCCATCGATACTCCATTCCTGATGCTTCACTGCCCGGACCTGTTGTCTCAGGGTCCTTGGTTTTGCCTAGGACCTGGGTCGTTTGTCTTTGACTGCGTCCCTACAGTGGTCTTACGGCTTCCCTGGCTTTGTCATCGTTGGAATGATTAGAGCACATGGATCAGCTTTTGCTGGGACCTACCACAAACTGTGGCAGCCATAATTCTTATGGTATTGTACCTGTCGATACGATCCTCCAGTGTCCAGGATTTCCAGATATTCTGGCATTCCTTCCGGCTGGCTTGAGTTTCGGCCTGGCCTTCCTGACGGTGCGGATCTCTACACTGTCAGTATGGTTAAGATATGGAATTGCTCCGCTCTGGTATCCAGTTCATCCTTTGGTGTGTTTTCTGGATTATGCATCCATTTGTCCTCCCTAGGGTCTCCTTGGGAGTTAGTAGTGGTTCTTCGTTCCCTCCGGGGACAGTCAATGGAACCGCTGGTTGTGATAGCCATTACATGGTCTATTGCTTTGGCTCTCTCTCTTTCTCTCCGGGTGTTTGTATCAACCAGGAGAGTGTCTGCATTGGGAGCGTTCTCATGTGGCTCCCTCTTCTGGAGGGAATCATGTCAGGGTGTGAGTTGCTCTCGCCCTGTGTTTCTTCTTAGTGGTTTTTAGGTTCCATATTATTCTGGAACTTATGGTACAGCCATTCAGTCCCCAGTCCTCTCGGCTGGTGTGGCCTCATTGACTGTGGTCCGGCCTCTTTGGATTTATGTGATCCGTTCAAGTTCCTTACGCATATCGGACTCCTTATTGGTTCTCTGAGATTTCTGGGTTTCACAGGAAAGGATGGCCGGCCTATAACCAAATGTTGGCTGGATGGCCTCGTATGTCTTCCTCAGGGGCCTACCCATGGGTAGGCCTTTCTGTTGTTGATGCTTGTTTTTTTTCGGGCCATGTAACCCTCGTGGGCGGCTCGCTGTGGCGCCTCGGCTGTTTTGCCTTACTAGGTGGCCACGTGGTTTTCTGTCCACACCTTTTTAAGGTTCTAGGCATTGGTTTCCTTTGCCTCTCAGGAGGCTTCCTTTTTGGCGATGGATTCTCCTCTCAGCACAGGAGCGTCCCCACCCTTGGTTGAACTGCTTTGGGACATCCCCAAGATCAACCCTGTGGACCCCCTATGGACCCTGAAGTAGAAAACAAGAGATATGGTAAGAACTTACCTTTGTTATCTGTTTCTACGAAGTCCATAGGGTCCACAGGGCACCCGCCCTGACGCACCTGGCTTCATATGGGCTGTGTGGCTGGTCACCGGTTTTCCGTCTCCCATTTCTGTGAGTATGGTTATAGAGTGTTACAGTTTTCTCTCTCTCTTTCTCTCTTCCTCCGGCCTTTGGCTACTTACAAACTGAGGTGCCTCTGGCTTGGGGGTGGGGTTATAGGGAGAGTGGACCCAGTGCATCCTGGGAGCTAAAGCTTTAACTGCGTGGTGCCCGGATTTGGTTCCCAGCCTATACCCCAAGGTCAACCCTGTGGACCCTATGGGCTTCGTAGAAACGGAGATAACAAAGGTAAGTTCTTACCATATCTCTTGTCTTCCATCTTCCTCTGTCTTCCTCCATCTACCTGTGTCCCCCATCTACCTGTGTCCCCCATCTACCTGTGTCCCCCATCTACCTGTGTCCCCCATCTACCTGTGTCCCCCATCTACCTGTGTCCCCCATCTACCTGTGTCCCCCATCTACCTGTGTCCCCCATCTACCTGTGTCCCCCATCTACCTGTGTCCCCCATCTACCTGTGTCCCCCATCTACCTGTGTCCCCCATCTACCTGTGTCCCCCATCTACCTGTGTCCCCCATCTACCTGTGTCCCCCATCTTCCTATGTCCCCCATCTTCCTATACGACACTGCAGTAAGTTGAATAATTCCTGAATATTTCATGAATTGTCTACAATTTGTTTTTTCTCTCCCACAGACATCGGACTCACTGACGGCCTTCAACCCGCCTATGTCTCCAGGCTCCAGTGGTGAGCTCTCGCCATTTGACCTATTGGGTGAGATTGGAGACTTAGGTCCTAACTCCCCCTCAGATGAAGGACTAGATGGAAACCAGCAGGACTTGCCATCCGGGCAGAGATGGGACAGCCACACAGAGATTGCAGAGCAGGCAAAGCATGTGAGTGATCTCCTGTAACCGTGTCTGTGTGATGCACACATTCAGTATAACTACATAAAGCGTATAGCAGGCAATGCAACTGTTCTCTCCCGACCTATGCCTGGTTCACAGCAGCCGCATTCTCGCGCCCTAATTCACTGTACTAGCCGGGTTAAGTGGCTTCTCTTGTGCTAAATGTGTGGTGCGCAGCAGGTAAGGCGTTTCCAGCACTCGCGACCAGCCTCAAACCCCTACTATGCGGATTTCTGAGGGTGTGAGCATAAATCTGCAATTAGTGCGGCCTCCTGGCTGGTCATCAAAAACTGAACTGAATAGCTCCTGGTCATTTTAGATGAGGTTGAGAAACAATTGAGTTGTCCCCATAGTATTCTATTGTACTGCCCTAATATAACAGGAGATATGGTAATAACTTACCTTTGTTATCTCTGTTTCTATGAGGTCCACAGGGTTGACCATGGGGTATAGCTGGATCTAGATCCACGGGCACCACGCAGTTAAAGCTTTTGCCACTCCCAGGATGCACTGGGTCCATCCTCCTCTATACCCCGCCCCCGAGCCACAGGCACCTCATTTGGGAACTAGCCAAGGGCAGAGGAGGAGACTAAACAGAGAGAAGGAAGACTGGAACACACAAGTAACCATAGTCACAGAAATGGGAGACGGAAAACCGGTGACCAGGTGCGTCAGGGCTGGCGCTCTGTGGACCCTATGGACTTCGTAGAAACAGAGATAACAAAGGTAAGATCTTACCATATCTCTTGTTTTCTACTTCTGGGTCCATAGGGTGTCAACAGGGTTGACCTTGGGGATGTCCCAAAGCAGTTCTACTAAGGGTGGTGACGCTCCTGTGCAGAAAGGAGAATCCTGCGCCCTGAGAGGTAAAGGTGTGAAACGCATAGAACCTCAAAAACGTCTGAATGGAAGACCAGGTGGCCGCCTTACATAGCTGAACAGCAGAGGCGCCACGTCTAGGAGCCCACGAGGGACCCACAGACCGAGTAGAATGAGCCTTAACAGAGGCAGGAACAGGTAAACCCTCCTGTGCATAAGCCTCCCTAATAACAGAACAAAGCCAACGGGCTAAAGTTTGTTGACAGACCAACCCCTCCTGTGAAAACCAAGGAATCAGACTTCCGAATGGAACTAGTCTGGTCCACTTAGACATGGAGAGCATGGACCACACCCAAAGAAGCCTCACCAACCGAGAGGTCAGGAGACAAAGGCTGGTACAACAATTTCCTGATTAATGTGGCACTTAGAGACCACTTTAGGCAGAAAACCTGGCCGAGTGCGAAGCACCGCCCTGTCTTGGTGAAAAACCAGAAAAGGAGGGCGACAGGAAAGCGTCCCCAATTCAGACACCCTCCTGGCCGAAGCAATTGCCAGGAGAAAAACAGTTTTAACCGTCATACATTTGAGCTCTACCGACTCAAGAGGCTCAAAAGGAGGACCCTGTAGGGCCCGAAGTACCACCGCCAATTCCCAAGGAGCCACTGGGGGCACAAAGGGAGGCTGAATCCGGAGAACCCCCTGGAAAAAGGTGCGAACATCAGGCAGAGTGGCTATTCTACGCTGAAACCACACAGATAGTGCAGACACATGAACCTTCAAAGAGGCGAGACGTAAGCCCTAGGTCTAAACCTGACTGAAGGAACGCCAACACCCTAGAAACACGAAACGGCTGAGGATCGTAGTTTCTGTACTCGCACCACTGAAAATAAGTGTGCCACACTCTGTGTGCTTGCGCGCCTGCAGCATAGTGCTGATGACTGAGCTGGAAAATCACCGGGACTTTAAGATGGATGTCTCAAGAGCCACGCCGTCAAAGACAGATGACCCAGATCCGGGTAAAGGCAGGGCCCCTGCGACAATATGTCCCGACGTTGAGGCAGAGGCAACGGAGCGGCTCCGAAGATCGGAGTACCAAGCACGTCTGGGCCAGGCCGGAGCCACCAGCAGAAGCGTGCCTTCGTCCTGTTTGAATTTCCGAAGGACTCGAGGCAGCAGAGATATCGGAGGGAATAAGTACGCCAGTTGAAATGTCCATTTCACTGACAGCACGTCCACCAGGCTTGAGCCGACGTCTCTTGTCCTGGACTCGTACATGCGCAGTTTGTGATTGTGACGGGAGGCCATGAGGTCCACCTCCAGCAGTCCCCACCTGTCCACGAGTATTTGAAATACCTCTGGATGAAGCGACCATTCCCCGGAATGCACGTCATGACGGCTGAGGAAGTCCACCTCCCAATTGAGGACACCCGGGATGAAGACTGCCGAGATTGCCGGAAAGTTGCACTCTGTCCAAGACAGGATGTGTGACACTTCTGACATTGCTGCTCGACTGCGAGTCCCTCCTTGATGGTTGCTGTACGCCACTGTGGTGGCGTTGTCGGACTGAACTTGCACGGCCCTTCCTTGAAGAACGGTGCCGGACAACTGGAAGGCCCTGTACACGGCCCAAAGTTCCAGGATGTTGATGGGAAGAACCGCTTCTTCCGCCGTCCAACGGCCTTGAAGTGAAAGCAGACCCGTCACTGCCCCCCAACCCCGAAGACTGGCAACAGTCGTGAGCTGAACCCAGTCCGAGATCCAAAAGGGGCGACCCATGGTAAGATGTGATGTCTGGAGCCACCAAGCTAGAGACAGGCGCACCTCCGGGGACAACACCAGTATCTGAGTCCTGATCCTCTGAGGCAACCCGTTCCATTTGGATAGAATCAGCCCCTGCAGGGGCCTGGAATGAAACTGGGTATATGTATGTCAAACGTCGACACCATGGACCCCAGAACTCTCATTGCCGAGTGAACAGACACTCGGCAACTCTTCAGGCAACTGCGCACCCGCAGTTGCAAGGAGGAAATTTTCTCTGGAGTCAGAAAGATCCTTTGCTGACGAGAATCCAGCAGGGCTCCCAGGTGAACCATCCGCTGTGAAGGAACAGGGAGGACTTTTTCCAATTTATCAGCCACCTGTGCGCTTGCAGACAAGTGATCGTCAGGTGGAGATGTTGTAGAAGCACCTCCGGAGAGCTCGCCAGCAACAGGAGGTCGTCCAGATACGGCAGAAGCCGTATACCCTGGCCCCGAAGATGGGCGGCCATGACCGTCATAACTTTGGACACCCTTGAAGCCGTGGAGAGGCCAAAGGGCAGAACCTGGAATTGGTAGTGGAGTTGTCAGATACCGCTGGTGTGATGGCGCTATAGGAACATGAAGGTTGGCGTCCTGGATATCCAGGGAGACCTTGTAATCCCCCGGTTCCATAGCCAGAATGATGTAACGCAAAGTTTCCATCCTGAACCTGGGCACTCTGAGGAACTTGTTCAGCGACTTCAAATTGAGGATAGGCCAATGAGACCCATTGCGTTTCCGCACAAGAAAAATCGAAGAATAGTAACCCGTCCCGCCTTGTGTAGGCGTAACGGGAACAATGACCCCTGCTTTCAGCAAGGACTCTCTTGCTTCCTGAATCTGCAAGGCCTTAGTCCTGTCTTGAGAAAGACTAGTGCAGAAGAACTGGTGAGGCAGTCTGTGCCGAAAAGACAGGGCGTACCCCTGGGAGACCACTTCTCGAACCCAGGCATCTGTGGTGGTATTGTACCAGCACTGGGCAAAGTGAAGAAGTCGGCCTCCCACTCTGGGGTCTCCTAGAGGGAGACCCGTCCCATCAGGCAGAAGGTTTATCCTCCGGCTTGGAAGAAGGGCACCGATGCACTCCATGCTTTCTTCTTAGGCTTAGGGGCGGCATTGGTCGCCGACTTTCGCGGGAAGGACTGTCCTTTTTTACTTACCCTGGGTACGAAAGGACCGAAATGCAGAAGTTCTCACCTTAGAAGGGACCGCAGCCGAGGGGAGGAAAGCCGACTTAGCCTGAGTATCCACAATTTCTACTTCAGGGTCCATAGGGTATCCACAGGATACCTTGGGGTATAGGTGTGACGTCAGTCGCTGGGCACCATAGAGTTAAGCTTTTCAGCCTCCCAGGATGCACTAGGGTCCCCCTCCTATACCCCGCCCCCGAGCCAAGGCACCTCAGTTTAGTTTGGTGCCCGGCCGGCGTCGGGTGCACCTGTCGGAGTGGGGGGCTAGAAGAGCCCCTGAAGCTTTCTTCAGTGCAGCTGTGGCTGCACATCTGGATGTACAGCATGGACAGTCAGTCCTGACGTCCATGCTGTCTTCCCTACACCCCCGCCGGTACCAGAACGCCGGTACCGATCCGGGGATGCTCGTGAGCATCTTGGGTCACAGCTAGCGGTGACCCCAGATGTTCCGGACCATGGCCGGATCCAAGGGGGACAAAGGTAAGCAGCGGGGTCCCGCGGTGGGTCCCCGCTGGTCACATGGTCCTAAGTCCCCAGGCAGGGGGCTCCCTGGGGACTGGCTGCAGCGTGGAGCCAGGCGACCAACCTGCGCTTTCCACTACCCCCTGGGACAGCGGACCGCAGCAGAGCGGTAGCGCTGCGGCGTCCCAGGGGTTAAATGCATGCCAGGGGAGCGCGCCTTCCCTGTCTCACAGCCGGCGCCTCCCCCGCTGCACACAGCCCTCTCTGCATGCTGCCGACTGGTCCTGTGGCAGCGCTCCTCCCCCAGGCCAGCCTCCTCTCTGCTCCTCGGCGGCCATCTTCTCCAGAACGCATGGTGAACGCTGCTGGAAGCGCTGGACGGAAGCATCGTGGTCTGGGTCCCCCCGCATACCTCTCCACCGCTGTGGCTCAGGTCTGTGTATGCAGCGCTGTGTCCTACCAGGCCCTGTGTCTGTGTAGTTGAGTGATCAGCGCTGTTAGTGCAGGAATTGTTATTTCTCTGCATTGTATGTGACTGTGCTAGCGCTGCTGCCTGTAACTATTCTTCTCTAAACTGTCAGCTTTATTACTGTCCCTGTTCTTTCTGCTAAAGCCCTTGTGGTGCGGTGCTGCAGGGTGGTCTCTCGCCTATTTAATACTTAATTGGTGAGAGAGGTCACATACGTGGTGCCATCATGTCTGAAAGTGATTTTCCCCTCCGGCTACAGTGTACCGCGTGCAAAGTACCGTTAGCGGAGGGGGAGGGTAGCGCGGAGGGCCTTTGCCGGCAGTGTTTATCCATGGCGCGGCCTATTACGGTTACAGCACCGGTACAGGAGCCGCCCTGGGCTTGTTTCGCTCAGGCGTTAACAGCTTTAGTGGGCCAGTTAGCTCCGCAGCCCGCGTTTACTCCGATGGGTTTGTCCCAGCAGTCTGTGGTGTCATCACCCATGCAGGGGTTCCCACGACAATTGGTGGTACCCCACAGTCTCCCTATTTCCCCGCTCCCGGGTTCTCAGGAGCCAGCGTGGGTTAACTCCCTGACGAGTTCTGTACAGCACTTGTCGGATGTGTTGCAAGGGGAGTCTGTGATGCGGCCTCATAAAAGGCCGGTGGCGTCTCTGTCCGCTCCTTATGAGGATGACGAAGGGACGTCTGATGATGGGGAGATTCTGGATCCTTACGATCAGGAACCTCTCCATACTAAGGACGCTGATGCTAAGTCCAAAGTATATATTCCTGGACTTATTCGGGCGGTCCGCACAGCCTTGGTGATTGAGGACGAAGTTCCCCCAGCGGCTAAATCTAAGTATGCCTTTTTCAAAGATGTGAAGGGCGATGCCACAGTCTTTCCTCTTTCGGGTCAGTTGGTGGACCATTTAGAGGAGGCGTGGAAACAACCTGGCAAAAGATACCAGCCGCAGAGACGCCTGGCGGTGGCTTATCCGTTCGCGGATAATTATTTTGCTAAGTGGGAATCCCCTCCACAGGTGGATTCTCACGTGGCCCGTCTTGTCCGTAGTGCCACATTGCCGATGCCATCCATGTCCTCCCTTAAGGATGCTACGGACCGCAAGGTAGAAATCTGCCTGAAGTCCGCTTATTCCCTTGCAGGGGGAACACCACGGCCGGCTATGGCCATTTGCTGGGTTGCCAGAGCGATGGAGCGCTGGGCGGATTCATTAGAGGCTTCTTTTGAATCCGACTGTCCGGCCGAACAGGCGGAGTTGATTGGCAATCTCCGTGATTCGGCCACCTACATCAACGAGGCGGCTCTAGACATTAGTACTCTGGTGTCTAGAATTTCTTCAGCAGCAGTAGCTGCTCGTCGCACCTTGTGGCTGCGATCCTGGAAGGCGGACGCAGATTCCAAGAAAGGTCTGGAAGCGTTGCCGTTTACCGGAGAAGTTCTCTTCGGTCCGGATCTGGATAAGATTGTGGCCACGCTGGCGGCAGCCAAATCGGCTTGTCTCCCGTCGGCCGCTGCTCCTTCTGGTTCTGGACCATCGTCCTTTCGGTCATCTAGGGCCCAGGGCAGGCCCAAACCACAGTCGTTTCCTCGACAGGCTGGCCCTAAGAAATCGGTCAAGCCCCGGAAGCAGGCATGGAGTACCAGACGTCCGGCCCCCAAGCCAGTTGACAAGCCTGCGGCCTGACGGTCCGGGCCTCCCTTTGGGGGATCCCAGGGTGGGAGGCCGCCTGCTACAGTTCGCCCAGTGTTGGTCGACCACTACGACAGACACTTGGGTTCTGGAGGTGGTTTCCCACGGATACGCCCTCTCCTTCCGGCACAGACCCCCGGCTCGCTTCTTCACCACGGGTCTCCCATCAGACCGGAACAAGGCTACGGAGCTGCGGAAGGTATTGCACACTATGCTCCAGGCTGGAGTTATAGTGCCTGTTCCATTCTCCCAGAGGGGCCAGGGTTTCTATTCAAATCTATTTTTGGTACAGAAACCCAATGGGTCATATCGTCCGATTCTCAACCTCAAAGCACTCAACAAGTCTTTGCGGGTCCCGAAGTTTCGGATGGAGACCCTACGGTCCATCATTCTGGCGCTGGAATTTGGGGACTATTTGGTGTCATTGGACATACAGGACGCTTACCTGCATGTCCCTATTCTTTTGCGCCATCAACAGTTCCTCAGGTTTGCAATCCGCAGCGACCACGTCCAGTTTTGGGCGTTACCTTTTGGCCTGGCAACAGCACCACGTGTTTTCACCAAGGTGATGGCGGTCATGGCGGCTTCTCTGCGGCTGCAGGGAGTCTGCATGTTGCCGTATTTGGACGACCTGTTATTGGTGGCAGGATCTCCAGAGCTCCTGTTACGCCACTTGGACCTGACCATTGCACTGCTGCAACGGCACGGCTGGCTAATCAACTGGCAGAAGTCCACTCTAATCCCGTCTCAGAGGATTCTGCATCTTGGAGCCTTATTGGACTCGGGACAGCAAAGGATCTTCGTGACGGAGGACAAGATCTCTGCTTTACAGTCAAGGGTGCGCAGTTGCCTGCACAGCCGCCTGGTGTCCTTACACTCGGCGATGAGGTTACTGGGCTCCATGGTGTCGGTGTTCGACATGGTGGAATACGCCCAGTTTCACTCCAGACCTCTGCAGCACCTGATCCTGTCCAAGTGGAACGGGCTGACTCAGTCTCTGAAGTCCCAGACGATTGTGCTCACCCCGGAGGTTCGCCTGTCCCTTGCGTGGTGGTTACAGACGACCCACCTCAACAAGGGACGTCCGTTCTGGGTTCCAAATTGGGTCCTGTTGACAACGGACGCCAGTCTTCGGGGCTGGGGAGCAGTTTCGGGTCCACACTTGTTCCAGGGCAGGTGGACGCCGACAGAAGCGGAGCTTCCAATAAATATCTTGGAACTCCGTGCGGTCTTCAATGCTCTCCAGCAGGCACAGCGGTTTCTCCAGGGTCGCCCGGTGCAGGTCCAGTCGGACAACGCTACCACCGTGGCCTACATAAACAGGCAAGGAGGAACTCGCAGTCGGACGGCTCTCGTAGAGGTCTCTCGGATCCTGGTTTGGGCGGAGCGCAATTTTCCAGCCATATCAGCGGTCTTCATCCCGGGAGTGCTTAATTGGGAGGCGGACTTTCTAAGTCGCCAGGACGTTCATCCGGGGGAATGGTCCCTGCACCCGGACGTTTTTCAACTACTGGTGGACAGGTGGGGTCTTCCAGAAATCGACCTCATGGCGTCCCGGCACAACAACAAGTTGCCGGTGTACGGGTCTCACACAAGAGACGAAGGGGCGTCTCTGGTGGATGCTCTGTCCGTCCGGTGGACGTTCCGGTTCGCATACCTGTTCCCTCCGGTCTCCCTTCTTCCACGGGTAATCCGGAAATTCAAACAGGAAGGAGGGACGCTCCTGTTGCTAGCTCCCGCGTGGCCCAGACGGCACTGGTTCTCAGACCTTCGGGGTCTGTCCGTGGACAGTCCTCTGCGGTTGCCGCTACGACCGGACCTTCTGTCTCAGGGTCCTTGCCTTCACCCGGACCTGACTCGGCTGTCTTTGACGGCGTGGCTGTTGAGACGGCCATGCTGAGGTCCCGGGGGTTTTCCAGCTCTGTGGTGCGTACCATGTTACGAGCTCGGAAACCGTCTTCCGCGAGGATATACCATCGCGTGTGGCATACGTTCTTCCAGTGGTGTCGACCGAGAGGTTATGCACCGCGGGAGTTTCGTCTGTCTCGGATTCTCGCCTTCCTGCAAGCGGGACTAGATCTGAAAGCTCATTCCACTAGGTCTGTGGGTCCTTTGTGGGCAGCTCGACGTGGTGCCTCGGCAGTTCAGATCTGCAAGGCTGCTACGTGGTCCTCTGTCCATACCTTCGTGAGGTATTACAGGTTTGACACCTTCGCCTCTCAGGATGCTTCCTTCGGGCGGCGGATTCTCCTTTCTGCACAGGAGCGTCCCCACCCTTAAAGGATACTGCTTTGGGACATCCCCAAGGTATCCTGTGGATACCCTATGGACCCTGAAGTAGAAAATATGAGATATGGTAAGAACTTACCCGTGTTATCTCTATTTCTACGAAGTCCATAGGGTTCCACAGGACTCCCGCCCTGTCGCACCTGTGCTGCAGATGGGCTTTGCTCTGGTCACCGGTTTTCCGTCTCCCTCTGGTGAGAATGTGATTCTTGTATGTGTCCAGATCTTTTTTCTCTCTCTTCCTTCTCCTCCTCCGGCCTATGGCTTGATAACTAACTGAGGTGCCTTGGCTCGGGGGCGGGGTATAGGAGGGGGACCCTAGTGCATCCTGGGAGGCTGAAAAGCTTAACTCTATGGTGCCCAGCGACTGACGTCACACCTATACCCCAAGGTATCCTGTGGAACCCTATGGACTTCGTAGAAATAGAGATAACAAGGGTAAGTTCTTACCATATCTCATATTTTTGTCCAGGTTTGGACCAAATAATAACTCCCCATTAAAGGGTAAGGCCTTCAGGCCCATCTTGGAATCCGCATCTACCCTCCAAGAACGCAGCCACAAAGACCGGCGAGCAGACACTGCTGCCGCCGATACCTTTAGAAGTGAGCAGACTGGCATCCAAAGACTCTTCACCAATATAGGAAGCGGCATCCCTCATCTGTCCCACTAAAGCTCTCTGTATTTCCGGAGAATTGTCTGGAAAGGTATCTTCCAGTGCATTGTCCCAGCACTCAATGGCTTTAGCCACCCAAGAGATGGCCATGGACGGACGGGCCACCGCCCCTGAGAGAGAATAGATCGACTTTAAACAAGCCTCCACTTTCCTGTCCTCGGGATCCTTCAGGGATGAGATGGATGGCAAAGGCAAGGTAGCGCTTTCGATTAAGCGAGTGACAAGAGAATCTACCGCAGGCGGGGTTTCCCATTTCCTGCAATGACTCGCAGGGAACGGATAGTTAGACGCCAAACATTTCTGCAGTTGAAACCTCTTACTAGGCAACTGCCAGGCCTCCGCCATATGATCCGTCAGCTGGTCAGATGGGGAAAACAGTTGACGCCACCTTTGCCTGTTTGACATTAGGATATTTTGTTTTAGGAGCAGGTGCGTCATCCTCTATATTAAGAATGGCCCGCACCGCCCGAACCAATGCCGGTACATTGATGGAAGACTTGGACTCCCAGGTCCGGGAGGTGGACACTGAGTCAGAGTCCTCATCTGAGGACGCCTCAGAGTCCGATAATTGCGCAGCCTGGGATAACATAGCAGGGCGCTTAGACTGGAGAGTACATCCGCCCACGGTGGTTGAGCCGCCTTAGGGTAACCGGGAAAGGGAATAACAGACTGTTGCGTTACTGCATATACATAGGCAACCCCGTATATGGAGTAACAGTCTGACACCCAGGGGGAGACTGCAATAACTGCGGTATATCCAGGGAATGAGGGATGGCTGGTCGGGTCAACCCCCTAAGGAGGACAGCGGGCGGGACTGCCAGATGGTCCGCGATGGAAGCCAGCACCTGGGTCCTGCGCCATTGGGGGGATAGAGGGACCAGGTAACTGCTGGCACTGCACACAGCGCCCATCCTGTGATAAATCCTCCTTATTTACTCCTGCAATGCAGCGTCTGCAGGAGAACAACATAGGAGCCGCGGAACGCTCCACCTCCTCATCAGACATGATATATATATATATTTATATCACAATAGATATGGCACTGAGCAGCACACAACAGTATGCGACCAACCTCACAATTACGTAGATTTATATAAGTGAGGTACACAGAAAGAACACCCTTCCCCCACGCACCTGTAGGGCTTGTAGGAGAAGGAAAGGGATAGGTATAGGCTGACAGTAAGTAGAAATAAGCACAGACAGCAGCACTAGCAAAAGTCACATACCATGCAGAGAAGTATTACTCACTGCACCTTCCGCTACAATCACCCTCCCAGATTCAGTGTCTGTGAGGGCTATAGTGCTGTGTACACTGTCCTAGCAGGGGAGAGGTACACAGGGGACGCTGCCCAGAGTCAGTGTATGGGAGGGCTATAGAGCTGTGTACACTGTCCTAGCAGGGGAGAGGTACACAGGGGGCGCTGCCCAGAGTCAGTGTCTGGGAGGGCTATAGCGCTGTGTACACTGTCCTAGCAGGGGAGAGGTACACAGGGGACGCTGCCCAGAGTCAGTGTCTGGGAGGGCTATAGCGCTGTGTACACTGTCCTAGCAGGGGAGAGGTACACAGGGGACGCTGCCCAGAGTCAGTGTATGGGAGGGCTATAGTGCTGTGTACACTGTCCTAGCAGGGGAGAGGTACACAGGGGACGCTGCCCATAGTCAGTGTATGGGAGGGCTATAGAGCTGTGTACACTGTCCTAGCAGGGGAGAGGTACACAGGGGACGCTGCCCAGAGTCAGTGTCTGGGAGGGCTATAGTGCTGTGTACACTGTCCTAGCAGGGGAGAGGTACACAGGGGACGCTGCCCAGTGTCAGTGTCTGGGAGGGCTATAGTGCTGTGTACACTGTCCTAGCAGGGGAGAGATACACAGGGGGACGCTGCCCAGAGTCAGTGTCTGGGAGGGCTATAGTGCTGTGTACACTGTCCTAGCAGGGGAGAGGTACACAGGGGACGCTGCCCAGAGTCAGTGTATGGGAGGGCTATAGTGCTGTGTACGCTGTCCTAGCAGGGGAGAGGTACACAGGGGACGCTGCCCTGAGTCAGTGTCTGGGAGGGCTATAGTGCTGTGTACGCTGTCCTAGCAGGGGAGAGGTACACAGGGGACGCTGCCCATAGTCAGTGTATGGGAGGGCTATAGTGCTGTGTACACTGTCCTAGCAGGGGAGAGGTACACAGGGGACGCTGCCCATAGTCAGTGTATGGGAGGGCTATAGAGCTGTGTACACTGTCCTAGCAGAGGAGAGGTACACAGGGGACGCTGCCCAGAGTCAGTGTATGGGAGGGCTATAGTGCTGTGTACGCTATCCTAGCAGGGGAGAGGTACACAGGGGACGCTGCCCAGAGTCAGTGTCTGGGAGGGCTATAGCGCTGTGTACACTGTCCTAGCAGGGGAGAGGTACACAGGGGGCGCTGCCCAGAGTCAGTGTCTGGGAGGGCTATAGCGCTGTGTACACTGTCCTAGCAGGGGAGAGGTACACAGGGGACGCTGCCCAGAGTCAGTGTCTGGGAGGGCTATAGCGCTGTGTACACTGTCCTAGCAGGGGAGAGGTACACAGGGGACGCTGCCCAGAGTCAGTGTCTGGGAGGGCTATAGCGCTGTGTACACTGTCCTAGCAGGGGAGAGGTACACAGGGGACGCTGCCCAGAGTCAGTGTATGGGAGGGCTATAGAGCTGTGTACACTGTCCTAGCAGGGGAGAGGTACACAGGGGACGCTGCCCAGAGTCAGTGTATGGGAGGGCTATAGTGCTGTGTACGCTGTCCTAGCAGGGGAGAGGTACACAAGGGACGCTGCCCAGATTCAGTGTCTGTGAGGGCTATAGTGCTGTGTACACTGTCCTAGCAGGGGAGAGAGGTACACGGGACGCTGCCCAGAGTCAGTGTATGGGAGGGCTATAGTGCTGTGTACACTGTCCTAGCAGGGGAGAGGTACACAGGGGACGCTGCCCAGAGTCAGTGTCTGGGAGGGCTATAGCGCTGTGTACGCTGTCCTAGCAGGGGAGAGATACACAGGGGACGCTGCCCAGATTCAGTGTCTGTGAGGGCTATAGCGCTGTGTTCACTGTCCTAGCAGGGGAGAGGTACACAGGGGACGCTGCCCAGAGTCAGTGTATGGGAGGGCTATAGTGCTGTGTACGCTGTCCTAGCAGGGGAGAGGTACACAGGGGACGCTGCCCTGAGTCAGTGTCTGGGAGGGCTATAGTGCTGTGTACGCTGTCCTAGCAGGGGAGAGGTACACAGGGGACGCTGCCCATAGTCAGTGTATGGGAGGGCTATAGTGCTGTGTACACTGTCCTAGCAGGGGAGAGGTACACAGGGGACGCTGCCCATAGTCAGTGTATGGGAGGGCTATAGAGCTGTGTACACTGTCCTAGCAGGGGAGAGGTACACAGGGGACGCTGCCCAGAGTCAGTGTATGGGAGGGCTATAGTGCTGTGTACGCTGTCCTAGCAGGGGAGAGGTACACAGGGGACGCTGCCCAGAGTCAGTGTCTGGGAGGGCTATAGTGCTGTGTACGCTGTCCTAGCAGGGGAGAGGTACACAGGGGACGCTGCCCATAGTCAGTGTATGGGAGGGCTATAGTGCTGTGTACGCTGTCCTAGCAGGGGAGAGGTACACAGGGGACGCTGCCCATAGTCAGTGTATGGGAGGGCTATAGTGCTGTGTACGCTGTCCTAGCAGGGGAGAGGTACACAGGGGACGCTGCCCAGATTCAGTGTCTGGGAGGGCTATAGCGCTGTGTACGCTGTCCTAGCAGGGGAGAGGTACACAGGGGACGCTGCCCAGAGTCAGTGTCTGGGAGGGCTATAGTGCTGTGTACACTGTCCTAGCAGGGGAGTGTACACCGTTATATATCACCTAGTGCGCTTCCCTTCTGTCACACTGTACGCACCGTTATATCACCTAGTGCTGAGTCACGCTTTCCTTCTGTCACACGGTACACACCGTTACATCACCTAGTGCTGAGTCACGCTTTCCTTCTGTCACACTGTACCCACCGTTATATCACCTAGTGCTGAGTCACGCTTTCCTTCTGTCACACGGTACGCACCGTTACATCACCTAGTGCTGAGTCACGCTTTCCTTCTGTCACACGGTACCCACCGTTATATCACCTAGTGCTGAGTCACGCTTTCCTTCTATCACACGGTACATACCGTTATATCACCTAGTGCTGAGTCACGCTTCCCTTCTGTCACACTGTACACACCGTTATATCACCTAGTGCTGAGTCACGCTTTCCTTCTGTCACACGGTACCCACCGTTATATCACCTAGTGCTGAGTCACGCTTTCCTTCTATCACACGGTACATACCGTTATATCACCTAGTGCTGAGTCACGCTTTCCTTCTGTCACACGGTACCCACCGTTATATCACCTAGTGCTGAGTCACGCTTTCCTTCTATCACACGGTACATACCGTTATATCACCTAGTGCTGAGTCACGCTTCCCTTCTGTCACACTGTACACACCGTTATATCACCTAGTGCTGAGTCACGCTTTCCTTCTGTCACACTGTACGCACTGTTATATCACCTAGTGCTGAGTCACGCTTTCCTTCTGTCACACGGTACACACCGTTATATCACCTAGTGCTGAGTCACGCTTTCCTTCTGTCACACGGTACACACCGTTACATCACCTAGTGCTGAGTCACGCTTTCCTTCTGTCACACGGTACACACCGTTACGTCACCTAGTGCTGAGTCACGCTTTCCTTCTGTCACACTGTACACACCGTTACATCACCTAGTGCTGAGTCACGCTTTCCTTCTGTCACACGGTACGCACCGTTACATCACCTAGTGCTGAGTTACGCTTTCCTTCTGTCACACGGTACCCACCGTTATATCACCTAGTGCTGAGTCACGCTTTCCTTCTGTCACACTGTTCGCACCGTTACATCACCTAGTGCTGAGTCACGCTTTCCTTCTGTCACACGGTACACACCGTTATATCACCTAGTGCTGAGTCACGCTTTCCTTCTGTCACACGGTACGCACCGTTATATCACCTAGTGCTGAGTCACGCTTTCCTTCTGTCACACGGTACCCACCGTTATATCACCTAGTGCTGAGTCACGCTTTCCTTCTGTCACACTGTTCGCACCGTTACATCACCTAGTGCTGAGTCACGCTTTCCTTCTGTCACACGGTACACACCGTTATATCACCTAGTGCTGAGTCACGCTTTCCTTCTGTCACACGGTACATACCGTTACATCACCTAGTGCTGAGTCACGCTTCCCTTCTGTCACACGGTACGCACCGTTACATCACCTAGTGCTGAGTCACGCTTTCCTTCTGTCACACGGTACGCACTGTTATATCACCTAGTGCTGAGTCACGCTTTCCTTCTGTCACACGGTACGCACCGTTACATCACCTAGTGCTGAGTCACGCTTTCCTTCTGTCACACGGTACACACCGTTATATCACCTAGTGCTGAGTCACGCTTTCCTTCTGTCACACGGTACGCACCGTTATATCACCTAGTGCTGAGTCGCGCTTTCCTTCTGTCACACGGTACACACCGTTATATCACCTAGTGCTGAGTCACGCTTTCCTTCTGTCACACGGTACGCACCGTTACATCACCTAGTGCTGAGTCACGCTTTCCTTCTGTCACACGGTACACACCGTTACATCACCTAGTGCTGAGTCACGCTTTCCTTCTGTCACACGGTACATACCGTTACATCACCTAGTGCTGAGTCCCGCTTTCCTTCTGTCACACGGTACGCACCGTTACATCACCTAGTGCTGAGTCACGCTTTCCTTCTGTCACACGGTACCCACCGTTATATCACCTAGTGCTGAGTCACACTTTCCTTCTGTCACACGGTACACACCGTTACATCACCTAGTGCTGAGTCACGCTTTCCTTCTGTCACACTGTTCGCACCGTTACATCACCTAGTGCTGAGTCACGCTTTCCTTCTGTCACACGGTACACACCGTTACATCACCTAGTGCTGAGTCACGCTTTCCTTCTGTCACACGGTACACACCGTTATATCACCTAGTGCTGAGTCACGCTTTCCTTCTGTCACACGGTACACACCGTTACATCACCTAGTGCTGAGTCACGCTTTCCTTCTGTCACACGGTACCCACCGTTATATCACCTAGTGCTGAGTCACGCTTTCCTTCTGTCACACTGTTCGCACCGTTACGTCACCTAGTGCTGAGTCACGCTTCCCTTCTGTCACACGGTACACACCGTTATATCACCTAGTGCTGAGTCACGCTTTCCTTCTGTCACACTGTACATACCGTTATATCACCTAGTGCTGAGTCACGCTTTCCTTCTGTCACACGGTACACACCGTTACGTCACCTAGTGCTGAGTCACGCTTTCCTTCTGTCACACGGTACACACCGTTATATCACCTAGTGCTGAGTCACGCTTTCCTTCTGTCACACGGTACACACCGTTACGTCACCTAGTGCTGAGTCACGCTTTCCTTCTGTCACACGGTACGCACCGTTACATCACCTAGTGCTGAGTCACGCTTTCCTTCTGTCACACGGTACACACCGTTATATCACCTAGTGCTGAGTCACGCTTTCCTTCTGTCACACGGTACACACCGTTACATCACCTAGTGCTGAGTCACGCTTTCCTTCTGTCACACGGTACACACCGTTACATCACCTAGTGCTGAGTCACGCTTTCCTTCTGTCACACGGTACACACCGTTACGTCACCTAGTGCTGAGTCACGCTTCCCTTCTGTCACACGGTACACACCGTTATATCACCTAGTGCTGAGTCACGCTTTCCTTCTGTCACACGGTACACACCGTTACATCACCTAGTGCTGAGTCACGCTTTCCTTCTGTCACACGGTACACACCGTTACATCACCTAGTGCTGAGTCACGCTTTCCTTCTGTCACACGGTACACACCGTTACGTCACCTAGTGCTGAGTCACGCTTTCCTTTGTTTGATTTTGTGTGTTTGAATATGTTTGATTTAATTCTGCTAAACTACACCCCAAATCCCTCTTTCTACTTCAGGGTCCATAGGGGGTCCACAGGGTTGACCTTGGGGTATAGGTTGGGAACCAAATCCGGGCACCACGCAGTTAAAGCTTTCAGCTCCCAGGATGCATTTGGGTCCACTCTCCCTATAACCCCGCCCCCCAGCCAGAGGCACCTCAGTTTAAGTTGGTGCCCGGCCGGAGTCGGGTCACCGTTAGCGCAGGGGGAGCTTATTAGCAGCCCCTAAGCTTTATTTTATTTTTTTAGGGACAAAGTTTTTTCCAATGGTCTTTGGACTCTTCAGAGCGGCAGCGTCAGACGTCTAAGCTGCCGCTGCGTCACCCCGCTGGTGCTGAGACGCCAGTACAGATCTGGGGATCTCAGCAGTACCCCAGAGTCTGTACTAGCCGGACTCTGCGGGCGCCCATGACTGCTGCCGGACCACGGGGAGCAGGTAAGGTCGCCTATCACTACTTGCGGTGATCCGCGCAGTTTACATGCAGTCCTGTGCCTCTAGTCTCTGGGGACAGACCGGAGGCGCTGGCAGTGGCGGCGGGCCCCCCATACCCCGTGTGTCCACTAGACCACCAGGGACTTAATGATCGGCGCAGGGAGCCGGCGTCCTGGGGGTTAATAGCCGGCCTGGGGAGGCAGCCTTCCCTGTTACAGTGGCTCCTCCCCTCAGCTCAGCGCGCCTTTCAGTATTATAGTCTGGCGTCGCTGAGCTGCTTCCTCCGCGGGCCACGCTTCTTCTGAGGTCTCCAGCGGCCATTTCTCTGTGGTGCAGCAGAGATCTCCGGAGATGGCAGTGAGTCCAGTCCCCCTGCGTACCTCACCATCAGGTCAGTGTACACAGCGCTGTAGCCTTCCCAGACACTGAATCTGGGCAGTTGAATGCAGTGTAATAGTGCAGTATATTATATGACATGTTTATGTATATATGTATATATCTGCATTGTATGTGACTTATGCTAGTGCTGACTGTACTTTATTCTCTCACCTGTCAGTATATATCTATCCCTTTTCTTTATCTGCCCTAATACAGCTGTACTTAGGGTGGTTCTGAGACCTCACATGTATATACTTGTTAATATTTGTGAGGTTTGTCACATACTGTTGCGTGTTGCACGTTGCCATATTTTGAGTGGAACTGTGTGTTGCATATGCTGAAAATGGGTCCCTGCAGCTAATTTTTGGCATCAGTCAGGACCAGTATAGCGCTGCTTGATCACAAGGCTTGGTCAGATATGTCTGACCAGGAGATAGAGCGTTATACTGCACCCATTTTTACTATCCTGCAAGCCATGTGCTGCAGGTGTTAGTGCGGAGGATTTAACTCTTAAAGGGTTCTGTATGTGGCGTCATCGGGTGCCGGCCCCTTTCACGACCCCCTTGGGCGGTTTGTTTTCTCGGGATCCTCTTAATTGCGGATCGCCGGGCGGGCCCCATTGTTGTACCTCACTTGGGGTTACTTCACCATACTGCCCTTTTCATCTCAGGGTATCTCGCAGCTTCTTGCACTCTTCCCCTGTGACACAGACTATCGCTCCCTGCAGGGGTTTTTCGAGTATATGAATTCCCCCTGGTGCCACAATAGTCTGTCATTCCCCTTGCAGGGATTACCACAACAGCCACCCTGGGTGGATGTCGTTTTTCTATGAAACGCTAATTGGCGTGGTTGACGCCCTGTGGTTACTTCCCAGTTGGCTCTGCCGTGAACTGGATACTGTTTTGGGCTCTTTCCCTCTTACACGGGGGGAAGCCTATTTCAAGTATTATTATCCCTGCTTTAGGGCTGGTAGCAGGTCCATTCTGGTTAGAGTGAATGTTGACCTGCACCTGTATCATACACCCTCAGTATTACGTGCCTTCTGGTTCCCTGTTGCTGACTAGCGGGGGGATCGCATGGCGGGACTCTGGCTGTTGCCAGATACCAGGTATTACAACAGTGTTTGGCCTCCTGTCCCAAATTCCCTGAGGGTCATCATGAGCCCCTCCTGGGGTGGATGGGCGTGTTACTCGTATGATTACAGACGTTACTACGCCTCCCATTCCTGCGTGGTCGGATACTTCTGATCCGTAGGTGGTAACTCTGCCTGAAATCAGTATACTCGCTTTCAGGGGTTGTTACCCATCCTACCATGGCGATAGCATGGTTGGTTAATACTATTGCATAGTGAGCTGATGCATTTGTAATGTTTTTTCCCCTCCATCACGTCTGGGGTTCAAATGTATTTGGTCGCTCACGTAATATATGCAGTTGTCATAGGTGGAAATGCCTATATTGGATACCAGTCTCCTAACTTTCAGAGTTCCGGCTGCGACGGTATCCTCCGTAATACCCTATGGCTGCGCTCTGGGAATGCAGAGGTGCAGATACCATCTATAGGGTGGATCTTGTTGGGTCCTGACCTTGACAGTGGCAGTACAAATTTCCCGCCTTCAGCTATGCCCACTATAGGGCCTCAGACTATTAAGTCTTTTTGTCCTCTGGGTCAGCCTAAAGGTCTGATTTTTCATAGACTGTCGGCCTTTACAAGGGCCGAGATATCCAGTTCCGAGCAGGCCTGGACTGCCAGCCGATCCTGCTTCTGAACCTACGGATATATCTTCAGCCTGACGGGACAGGCCTACCACTGGGAGATGGCGATTTTCTCAGTTCGCCCGGTACTAGTGTCAAGTTGCCTCGGCTACGTGGGTAGGAGGGTACGCCCTCTCTTTGCTCAGGCGGCCTATTTCCATGTGATGGTACGCAGACCCTTATTCGGACCCGAACAGGGCCTTACAAATCCAGAAAGCTGTACAGTTGTTGCGGTAAGCGGAGCTAATTGGGCCATCCCCACTTTCTCAGCGAGGGACTGGTTGTTCTGCTTTCTTTCTGGTGCGGTGGCTGAATGGTCCTCTTTGGCCTATTCTCTGTCTCATTTCCCTGAACCAGTTCCTAAAGCTACCTGGGCTCAGGAAACAATCCCTATGCTCCATCATACTATGTGTGGAACCTGGGGACTTTATGGTGTCACTGGATATACAGGACGCGTGCTTACGGGTACTTACAGAGACCTTTCATCAGCATGGACTGAGGTTTGCTGTATCACAGCAACACTTACAATTTTTCGGGCTCTTCGTAGAAACAGAGATAACAAAGGTAAGTTCTTACCACATCTCTTGTTTTGTGGCCCGCCCCCCCCCCCTCTGTTCTGTGGCCCGGCCCTCCCCCCCTCCCCCCCGCCTCTGTTGGTTCTGTGGCCCGGCCCCCCCCCCCCCCCCCCTTCCCCCTCTGTTGGCTCTGTGGCCCGGCCCCACCCCCCCTCCCTGTTGGTTCTGTGGCCCGGCCCCACCCCCCCTCCCTGTTGGTTCTGTGGCCCGGCCCCACCCCCCCTCCCTGTTGGTTCTGTGGCCCGGCCCCAAAATGTTGGTTCTGTGGCCGGCCTACCCCCCCCCCCCCCCCTGTTGGTTCTGTGTCCCGGCAGCCCCCCACCCCCTCTGTTGGTTCTGTGGCCCGGCACCCCCCCCCCCTCTGTTGGTTCTGTGGCCCGGCACCCCCCCCCTCTGTTGGTTCTGTGGCCCGCCCCCCCCCCTGTTGGTTCTGTGGCCCGCCCCCCCCCTCTGTTGGTTCTGTGGCCCGGACCCCCTCCCCCCCCCTGTTGGTTCTGTGGCCCGGCCCCCCTCCCCCCCCCCCCCCCTGTTGGTTCTGTGGCCCGGCCCCCCTCCCCCCCCTCTGTTGGTTCTGGGGCCCGGCCCCCCTCCCCCCCTCTGTTGGTTCTGGGGCCCGGCCCCCCCCTCTGTTGGTTCTGTGGCCCGGCCCCCCTCCCCCCCCCCTGTTGGTTCTGTGGCCCGGCCCCCCTCCCCCCCCCCTGTTGGTTCTGTGGCCCGCCCCTCTGTTGGTTTTGTGCCCCCCCCCCTCTGTTGGTTCTGTGGCCCGGCCCCCCCCCCCTCTGTTGGTTCTGTGGCCCGACACCCCTCCATTGGTTGGTTCTGTGGCCTGCCCCCCTCACCTGCATTTCAGTCTCCAGGGTTGAGTGTATCTGCCTGTTAGGGTGGGTATAGCATCCATGTATAATACCATAGAGATGCATTATTACAATGTTACTTGTGGTAATGGGGCATGATAACCATATTTGATAGTTGGACTGTGGATGCTTCTTGCTGCTGAACCCTCTGAATTTGTTTCATTTGCTCCTAACTTCTGCAGGAAGCGGAAATTGAGAACCGGATTGCAGAGCTGCGTAGAGAGGGTTTTTGGACCCCACGACGACTCTCCAAATTTCCAGAACCTAGTCGGCCAAAAGTACATTGGGACTATCTGTGTGAGGAGATGCAATGGCTCTCTGCAGATTTTGGTCAAGAGCGTCGATGGAAGAGGGGCGTGGCCAGAAAGGTGAGTGATGACACCTGGCGTCTGCCAGTGGAATGGGTGTGTCATGGAACGCAGGTAGCTGTAAGCGTAGGCAGTATCCTGGGCTGGGGCAGTCTTTGTGTTCTGTATTACAATGGTGGCACTGATAACACAGGTCCCTGCCTCGTGCTGTAGGCTTGGATTTGGTAGCTGGTGCTATAGGAAGTTCTCTCTGCAGTAGCCAAGTGTCATTCTTGTGATGCTGCGTCACATGCAAAGAGAGGGACATTAGTGAGTCCTATTCTCACATCAATATAATGGTTTCCTGCATTACTCAGAGCTCTGCCTTCTCACTAGTAATCCTCTGTGTACACTCTGCCTTCTCACTAGTAATCCTCTGTGCACACTCTGCCTTCTCACTAGTAATCCTCTGTGCACACTCTGCCTTCTCACTAGTAATCCTCTGTGTACACTCTGCCTTCTCACTAGTAATCCTCTGTGTACACTCTGCCTTCTCACTAGTAATCCTCTGTGCACACTCTGCCTTCTCACTAGTAATCCTCTGTGCACACTCTGCCTTCTCACTAGTAATCCTCTGTGCACACTCTGCCTTCTCACTAGTAATCCTCTGTGCACACTCTGCCTTCTCACTAGTAATCCTCTGTGCACACTCTGCCTTCTCACTAGTAATCCTCTGTGCACACTCTGCCTTCTCACTAGTAATCCTCTGCCTGTGCACACTCTGCCTTCTCACTAGTAATCCTCTGTGTACACTCTGCCTTCTCACTAGTAATCCTCTGTGTACAGCTCTGCCTCCTCACTAGTAATCCTCTGTGTACAGCTCTGCCTCCTCACTAGTAATCCTCTGTGTACAGCTCTGCCTCCTCACTAGTAATCCTCTGTGCACACACTGCCTTCTCACTAGTAATCCTATGTGCACACTCTGCCTTCTCACTAGTAATCCTCTGTGTACAGCTCTGCCTCCTCACTAGTAATCCTCTGTGTACAGCTCTGCCTCCTCACTAGTAATCCTGTCTGTGCACTCTCTGCCTTCTCACTAGTAAGCCTCCGTCTGTGCACACACTACCTCCTCACTAGTAATCCTCCGTCTGTGCACACTCTGCCTTCTCACTAGTAATCCTCTGTGCACACTCTGCCTCCTCACTAGTAATCCTCTGTGCACACTCTGCCTTCTCACTAGTAATCCTCTGCCTGTGCACACTCTGCCTTCTCACTAGTAATCCTCTGTGTACAGCTCTGCCTCCTCACTAGTAATCCTCTGTGTACAGCTCTGCCTCCTCACTAGTAATCCTCTGTGCACACACTGCCTTCTCACTAGTAATCCTATGTGCACACTCTGCCTTCTCACTAGTAATCCTCTGTGTACAGCTCTGCCTCCTCACTAGTAATCCTCTGTGTACAGCTCTGCCTCCTCACTAGTAATCCTGTCTGTGCACTCTCTGCCTTCTCACTAGTAAGCCTCCGTCTGTGCACACACTACCTCCTCACTAGTAATCCTCCGTCTGTGCACTCTCTGCCTCTTCCCTAGTAATCCTCAATCTCCTCACTAGTACTCTTCAGTCTCCTCACTAGTAATCCTCCGTCTGTGCACAGCTCTGCCTCCTCACTAGTTATCCTCTGTCTGTGCACAGCTCTGCCTCCTCACTAGTTATCCTCTGTCTGTGCACAGCTCTGCCTCCTCACTAGTTATCCTCTGTCTGTGCACAGCTCTGCCTCCTCACTAGTAATCCTCCGTCTGTGCACAGCTCTGTCTCCTCACTAGTAATCCTCTGCCTGTCCGCACTCTGCCTCCTCACTAGTATTCCTCAGTTTGTGTGCACTCTGCCTCCTCACTAGTAATCCTCCGTCTGTGCACACTCTGCCTCCTCACTAGTAATCCTCAATCTCCTCACTAGTAATCTTCAGTCTCCTCACTAGTAATCCTCTGCCTGTGTACACTCTGCCTCAATAGTAATCCTCCGTCTGTGCACACTCTGCCTCCTCACTAGTAAACCCGTGTACAGCTCTGCCTCCTCACTAGTAATCCTCTGTCTGTGCACACTCTGCCTTCTCACTAGTAATCCTCTGTGTACACTCTGCCTCCTCACTAATAATCCTCTGCCTGTGTACACTCTGCCTCCTCACTAATAATCCTCTGCCTGTGCACACTCTGCCTCCTCAATAATAATCCTCTGCCTGTGTACACTCTGCCTCCTCACTAGTAATCCTCTGCCTGTGCACACTCTGCCTCCTCACTAGTAATCCTCTGCCTGTGCACACTCTGCCTCCTCACTAGTAATCCTCTGTCTGTGCACACACTGCCTCCTCACTAGTAATCCTCTGTCTGTGCACACACTGCCTCCTCACTAGTAATCCTCTGTACAGCTCTGCCTCCTCACTAGTAATCCTCTGTCTGTGCGCACATTGCCTCCTCACTAGTAATCCTCTGTCTGTGCGCACACTGCCTCCTCACTAGTAATCCTCTGTACAGCTCTGCCTCCTCACTAGTAATCCTCTGTCTGTGCGCACACTGCCTCCTCACTAGTAATCCTCTGTGTACAGCTCTGCCTCCTCACTAGTAATCCTCTGTGCACACTCTGCCTTCTCACTAGTAATCCTCTGTGCACACTCTGCCTTCTCACTAGTAATCCTCTGTGTACAGCTCTGCCTCCTCACTAGTAATCCTCTGTGTACAGCTCTGCCTTCTCACTAGTAATCCTCCGTCTGTGCACACACTACCTCCTCACTAGTAATCCTCCGTCTGTGCACTCTCTGCCTCCTCCCTAGTAATCCTCAATCTCCTCACTAGTACTCTTCAGTCTCCTCACTAGTAATCCTCCGTCTGTGCACAGCTCTGCCTCCTCACTAGTAATCCTCCGTCTGTGCACAGCTCTGCCTCACTAGTTATCCTCTGTCTGTGCACAGCTCTGCCTCCTCACTAGTTATCCTCTGTCTGTGCACAGCTCTGCCTCCTCACTAGTAATCCTCTGTCTGTGCACAGCTCTGCCTCCTCACTAGTTATCCTCTGTCTGTGCACAGCTCTGCCTCCTCACTAGTTATCCTCTGTCTGTGCACAGCTCTGCCTCCTCACTAGTTATCCTCTGTCTGTGCACAGCTCTGCCTCCTCACTAGTAATCCTCCGTCTGTGCACAGCTCTGTCTCCTCACTAGTAATCCTCTGCCTGTCCGCACTCTGCCTCCTCACTAGTATTCCTCAGTTTGTGTGCACTCTGCCTCCTCACTAGTAATCCTCCGTCTGTGCACACTCTGCCTCCTCACTAGTAATCCTCAATCTCCTCACTAGTAATCTTCAGTCTCCTCACTAGTAATCCTCTGCCTGTGTACACTCTGCCTCAATAGTAATCCTCCGTCTGTGCACACTCTGCCTCCTCACTAGTAAACCCGTGTACAGCTCTGCCTCCTCACTAGTAATCCTCTGTCTGTGCACACTCTGCCTTCTCACTAGTAATCCTCTGTGTACACTCTGCCTCCTCACTAATAATCCTCTGCCTGTGTACACTCTGCCTCCTCACTAATAATCCTCTGCCTGTGCACACTCTGCCTCCTCACTAATAATCCTCTGCCTGTGTACACTCTGCCTCCTCACTAGTAATCCTCTGCCTGTGCACACTCTGCCTCCTCACTAGTAATCCTCTGCCTGTGCACACTCTGCCTCCTCACTAGTAATCCTCTGTCTGTGCACACACTGCCTCCTCACTAGTAATCCTCTGTCTGTGCACACACTGCCTCCTCACTAGTAATCCTCTGTACAGCTCTGCCTCCTCACTAGTAATCCTCTGTCTGTGCGCACACTGCCTCCTCACTAGTAATCCTCTGTGTACAGCTCTGCCTCCTCACTAGTAATCCTCTGCCTGTGCACACTCTGCCTCCTCACTAGTAATCCTCTGCCTGTGCACACTCTGCCTCCTCACTAGTAATCCTCTGTCTGTGCGCACATTGCCTCCTCACTAGTAATCCTCTGTCTGTGCGCACACTGCCTCCTCACTAGTAATCCTCTGTACAGCTCTGCCTCCTCACTAGTAATCCTCTGTCTGTGCGCACACTGCCTCCTCACTAGTAATCCTCTGTGTACAGCTCTGCCTCCTCACTAGTAATCCTCTGTGCACACTCTGCCTTCTCACTAGTAATCCTCTGTGCACACTCTGCCTTCTCACTAGTAATCCTCTGTGTACAGCTCTGCCTCCTCACTAGTAATCCTCTGTGTACAGCTCTGCCTTCTCACTAGTAATCCTCCGTCTGTGCACACACTACCTCCTCACTAGTAATCCTCCGTCTGTGCACTCTCTGCCTCCTCCCTAGTAATCCTCAATCTCCTCACTAGTACTCTTCAGTCTCCTCACTAGTAATCCTCCGTCTGTGCACAGCTCTGCCTCCTCACTAGTAATCCTCCGTCTGTGCACAGCTCTGCCTCCTCACTAGTTATCCTCTGTCTGTGCACAGCTCTGCCTCCTCACTAGTTATCCTCTGTCTGTGCACAGCTCTGCCTCCTCACTAGTAATCCTCTGTCTGTGCACAGCTCTGCCTCCTCACTAGTAATCCTCCGTCTGTGCACAGCTCTGCCTCCTCACTAGTAATCCTCTGTGTACAGCTCTGTCTCCTCACTAGTAATCCTCTGCCTGTCCGCACTCTGCCTCCTCACTAGTATTCCTCAGTCTGTGCACACTCTGCCTCCTCACTAGTAATCCTCAATCTCCTCACTAGTAATCTTCAGTCTCCTCACTAGTAATCCTCTGCCTGTGTACACTCTGCCTCAATAGTAATCCTCCGTCTGTGTACACTCTGCCTCCTCACTAGTAAACCCGTGTACAGCTCTGCCTCCTCACTAGTAATCCTCTGTCTGTGCACACTCTGCCTTCTCACTAGTAATCCTCTGTGTACACTCTGCCTCCTCACTAATAATCCTCTGTCTGTGCACAGCTCTGCCTCCTCCCTAGTAATCCTCAATCTCCTCCCTAGTACTCTTCAGTCTCCTCACTAGTAATCCTCCGTCTGTGTACAGCTCTGCCTCCTCACTAGTAATCCTCTGTTCTGTGCTGCGGAGCCTGCTCGTTACTAGTAGAGTGCTCTGCAATGTTTGCTATTTGCGCTGCCTCTTTGTCTGTGCTGCGGAGCCTGGTAGTTACTAGTAGAGTGCTCTGCAATGTTTTCTGTTTCAGTGGCTCCTTTGGCGCTGCAGAGCCTGGTAGTTACTAGTAGAGTGCTCTGCAATGTTTGCTATTTGCGCTGCCTCTTTGTCTGTGCTGCGGAGCCTGGTAGTTACTAGTAGAGTGCTCTGCAATGTTTGCTGTTTCAGCGGCTCCTTTGGCGCTGCAGAGCCTGGTAGTTACTAGTAGAGTGCTCTGCAATGTTTGCTATTTGCGCTGCCTCTTTGTCTGTGCTGCGGAGCCTGGTAGTTACTAGTAGAGTGCTCTGCAATGTTTGCTGTTTGCGCTGCCTCTTTCTCTGTGCTGCGGAGCCTGGTAGTTACTAGTAGAGTGCTCTGCAATGTTTGCTATTTGCACTGCCTCTTTGTCTGTGCTGCAGAGCCTGGTAGTTACTAGTAGAGTGCTCTGCAATGTTTGCTGTTTCAGCGGCTTCTTTGTATGGTGCTGCAGAGCCTGGTAGTTACTAGTAGAGTGCTCTGCAATGTTTGCTATTTGCGCTGCCTCTTTGTATGGTGCTGCGGAGCCTGGTAGTTACTAGTAGAGTGCTCTGCAATGTTTGCTATTTGCGCTGCCTCTTTCTCTGTGCTGCGGAGCCTGGTAGTTACTAGTAGAGTGCTCTGCAATGTTTGCTATTTGTGCTGCCTCTTTGTCTGTGCTGCAGAGCCTGGTAGTTACTAGTAGAGTGCTCTGCAATGTTTGCTGTTTCAGCGGCTCCTTTGTATGGTGCTGCAGAGCCTGGTAGTTACTAGTAGAGTGCTCTGCAATGTTTGCTATTTGCGCTGCCTCTTTGTATGGTGCTGCGGAGCCTGGTAGTTACTAGTAGAGTGCTCTGCAATGTTTGCTATTTGCGCTGCCTCTTTCTCTGTGCTGCGGAGCCTGGTAGTTACTAGTAGAGTGCTCTGCAATGTTTGCTATTTGCGCTGCCTCTTTGTCTGTGCTGCAGAGCCTGGTAGTTACTAGTAGAGTGCTCTGCAATGTTTGCTGTTTCAGCGGCTCCTTTGTATGGTGCTGCAGAGCCTGGTAGTTACTAGTAGAGTGCTCTGCAATGTTTGCTATTTGCGCTGCCTCTTTGTATGGTGCTGCGGAGCCTGGTAGTTACTAGTAGAGTGCTCTGCAATGTTTGCTATTTGCGCTGCCTCTTTCTCTGTGCTGCGGAGCCTGGTAGTTACTAGTAGAGTGCTCTGCAATGTTTGCTATTTGTGCTGCCTCTTTGTCTGTGCTGCAGAGCCTGGTAGTTACTAGTAGAGTGCTCTGCAATGTTTGCTGTTTCAGCGGCTCCTTTGTATGGTGCTGCAGAGCCTGGTAGTTACTAGTAGAGTGCTCTGCAATGTTTGCTATTTGCGCTGCCTCTTTGTATGGTGCTGCAGAGCCTGGTAGTTACTAGTAGAGTGCTCTGCAATGTTTGGTGTTGGCTATGAAGTGATGTCTCTGTTCTGCAGGTTGTGAGAATGGTTGTCCGTCACCACGAGGAGCTGAAGCAGAAGGAGGAGAGAGCCAGGCGAGAGGAACAGGCCAAGCTGAGGCGCATTGCTACCTCTATTGCTAAGGAAGTGCGGCAGTTCTGGAGTAATGTAGAGAAGGTGAGAGATTACCCAGCTTCCCCTTTCTTACTGTCCTCCCTCATGTTTTCCTGCTCCCTACACTCCACATTGGAACTGGGTAATGAGCACAGCGAGCACCTTGTACACCTTAATGGCGAGAGCGCTGCTGCCAGATAACAAGAGATATGGTAAGAACTTACCTTTGTTATCTCTGTTTCTACGAAGTCCATAGGGTCCACAGGGTTGACCTTGGGGTATAGCTGGATCTGGATCCACGGGCACCATGCATTTAAAGCTTTGCTGCTCCCAGGATGCACTTGGGTACGTCCTCCTCTATACCCCGCCCCCGACCACAGGCACCTCAGTTGGTAAGCAGCCAAGGCCGGAGGAGGAGACTAAACAGAGAGAAGGAAGACTGGAACACACAAGAAACCATACTCACAGAAATGGGAGACGGAAAACCGGTGACCAGCCACACAGCCCATTTGAAGCCAGGTGCGTCAGGGCGGGCGCCCTGTGGACCCTATGGACTTCGTAGAAAAAGAGATAACAAAGGTAAGTTCTTACCATATCTCTTGTTTTCTACTTCAGGGTCCATAGGGGGTCCACAAGGTTGACCTTGGGGATGTCCCAAAGCAGTTCAACTAAGGGCGGGGACGCTCCTGTGCTGAAAGGAGAATCCTGCGCCCGAAGGATGCATCCTGAGAGGCAAAGGTGTCAAATGCATAAAACCTCAAAAACGTCTGAATGGAAGACCAAGTGGCTGTCTTGCACAGCTGAACAGCGGAGGCACCACATCTAGCAGCCCAAGAAGGACCCACAGACTGAGTGGAATGAGCCTTAACAGAGGCTGGAACAGGTAAACCTTCCTGTATATAAGCCTCACGAATAACAGAACAAAGCCAACGGGCTAAGGTTTGTTTGTTGGCAGGCCAACTCCTCTCATGAAAACCAAAGAGGACAAACAACGAATCGGACCTTCTAACAGAATCAGTCCGATCAACATAAATTCTGAGAGCACGGACAACGTCCAACGAAGCCTCACCAGCTGTAAGATCAGGAGACTGAAAAGCTGGCACCACAAGTTCCTGATTGATGTGGAACTTAGACACAACTTTAGGTAAAAACTCAGGACGAGTGCGAAGCACTGCTCTGTCCTGGTGAAAAATTAAGAAGGGTGGACTACAGGAAAGTGCCCCCAACTCGGATACCCTCCTGGCCGAAGCAATTGCCAGGAGAAACACAGTCTTAAGTGTTAACCACTTGAGGTCACCGACTCAAGAGGTTCAAAAGGAGGTCCCTGCAGGACCCGAAGAACCACCGCCAAGTCCCACGGAGCCACTGGAGGGACAAAGGGAGGCTGGTTTCTAAGAACACCCTGTAAAAAGGTGTGAACGTCAGGCAGTGTAGTGATTCTACGTTGGAACCACACAGACAGAGCCGATACATGAACCTTCAGGGAAGCAAGACGTAAGCCCAGGTCAAGACCTGACTGTAGAAATGCCAAAATCCTAGAAACCCTGAACTCCTGAGGATCAAAGTTTCTGGACTCACACCACTGAAAGTAAGTGTGCCACACTCTGTGGTAAATCCGTTCAGCATGGTACCGATGACGGAGCTTGAAAAGCCCCGGGACCTTAAGACGGCTGTCTCAAGAGCCACGCCGTCAAAGACAGCCGACCCAGATCTGGGTAAAGGCAAGGCCCCTGAGACAGCAGGTCCCGACGCTGAGGCAGAAGGAACGGGGCATCGACGGACAAGCTCTTGAGATCGGAGTACCAAGGACGTCTGGGCCACGATGGGGCCACCAGCAGAAACGTGCCCTCATCCTGTTTGATTTTTCTTAGTACCCGAGGCAGCAGGGAGATCGGAGGGAACAGGTACGCTAGGTGAAATGTCCATTTCAAATGTCCATTTCACCGACAGCGCGTCCACCAGGCTTGCGCCTGCGTCCCTTATCCTTGAGCCGTACACGGGTAACTTGTAATTGTGACGGGAGGCCATCAGGTCCAACTCCGGCAGTCCCCATTTGTCCACGAGAAGTTGAAACACCCCTGGGTGAAGCGACCCTCCCCGGGATGCACGTCGTGACGGCTGTGGAATTCCGCCTCCCAATTGAGGACTCCCGGGATGAAGATTGCCGAGATTGCTGGAAGGTGGCGCTCCGTCCAAGCCAGGATCTGAGACACCTCCGACATCGCAGCTCGACTGCGAGTTCCTCCCTGGTGATTGATGTACGCCACCGTGGTGACGTTGTCGGATTGCACCTGAACTGCCCTTCCGTGAAGAGCGGTGCCTGACAGCAGAGCCCTGTACACGGCCCGCAGTTCCAGCACGTTTATGGGAAGAACTGCTTCCTCCGCAGACCAACGGCCCTGAAGAGACAACGAGCCGGTCGCTGCCCCCCAACCCCGGAGACTGGCATCTGTTGTGAGCAGAACCCAGTCCGGGATCCAAAAGGGGCGACCCTCGATGAGATGAGCTGGCTGAAGCCACCAAGCTACAGACTGGCGCACTTCTGAGGACAAGACCAGTGTCTGGGATCGGATCCGGTGAGGTAACCCGTTCCTTTCTGATAGAATCTGCCCCTGCAGGGGCCTGGAATGGAACTGGGCGAATTCCACCATGTTGAATGCCGACACCATGGACCCTAGGACTCTCATGGCCGAGTGTACCGACACCCTGGCACTGCTCAGGCAACTGTGTTTCCGCAGTTGTAGGGAAGATACATTTTCTGGAGTCAGGAAAATCCTTTGCTGACGAGAATCCAGAAGGGCTCCCAAATGAACCATCCGTTGTGATGGGATCAGAGATGACTTCTTCCAATTTATCAACCACCCGTGTGCCTGAAAACAAGCAATGGTCAGGTGGAGATGTCGAAGAAGTACCTCCAGGGAGCTCGCCAGCAGAAGATCGTCCAGATACGGCAGCAGCCGTATACCCTGGCCCCGAAGGTGGGCGGCCATAATTGCCATTACCTTGGTGAGCACCCTCGGAGCCGTGGAAAGGCCAAAAGGCAACGCCCGAAACTGGTAGTGATGTTGCAGGATAGCAAACCTCAGATACCGCTGCTATGGGCACGTGAAGATAGGCGTCCTGGATATCCAGGGAGACCATGTAATCCCCGGGTTCTATCGGCAGAATGATGGAACGTAACGTTTCAATCCTGAACTTGGGAACTCTGAGGTATTTGTTCAGAGACTTCAAATTCAGTATAGGGCGATGAGAACCATTGGGCTTCTGTACCAGAAACAGAGTAGAATAGTATCCCGTCCCACGTTGAGACTGCGGAACTGGAACAATGACCCCTGCTTGTAGCAAGGATTGTATAGCCACCTGAATCTGGGAAGCTTTGGTCTTGTCCAGAGAAGGACTCGTGCAAAAAAAAACTGGTGGGGCGGCCTGACCCGAAAAGACGGGGCGTACCCCTGAGAGACTACTTCTCGAACCCAGGCATCCGTGGTGGTATTGTGCCAACACTGGGCGAATTGGAGAAGTCGGCCTCCCACTCTGAGGTCCCCCAGAGGGAGGCCCGTCCCATCAGGCCGCAGGTTTATCCTCCTGCTTGGAAGAAGGGCGCCGAGCACACCAGGCTTGCTTCTTGGGTTTAGAGGCAGTCTTACTCGCCGACTGCCTCGGGAAGGACTGACCTTTTGCCTTACCCTGAACCCAAAAGGAACGAAAGGCCGAGCTCCGGACCTTGGCAGGCGTTGCCGCTGAAGGGAGGAAAGCTGACTTGAATTTAGCCAGAGTATCCACTATTTTGTCCAAGTCCGGACCAAATAGCAATTCTTCATTGAAAGGTAAGGCCTCCAGGCCCTTCTTTGAATTGGAGTCCGCTCTCCAGGACCTCAGCCATAAGGATCGGCGGGCAGACACTGCTGCAGCCGATACTCGAGAGCAGACTAGCATCCAAAGAGGCTTCTCCAATGTAGGAAGCAGCGTCCCTCATCTGTCCTAACAACGCCCTCTGGACATCTGCAGCGTCGTCCGGAAAGGTATCCTCCAATGCGTTGGCCCACCCCTCAATGGCCTTGGCCACCCAGGAGATGGCCATGGACGGTCGGGCCACTGCCCCTGAGAGGGAGGAAATGGACTTTAAGCAAGTGTCAACTTTCCTGTCCGTGGGATCCTTCAGCGAGGATATAGACGGTAATGGCAAAGTAACGCTCCTTATTAAACGGGTGACGTGAGAATCCACCACCGGTGGAGTTTCCCATTTTTTACAATGTGCCTCAGGAAAGGGGTAATTAAAAGCCAACCGCTTCTGAGGAAGGAATCTCTTACTGGGCGCCTGCCAAGCTACCGCCATATGATCCGTCAACTGATCAGACAGGGGAAACACAGCAGAAGCCACCTTAGTTTTTTTGAAACTAGGAAACTTCGACTTAGGAGCTGGTGCCTCATCCTCTATTAGGAGAATGGCTCGCACCGCCCTAACCAGCGCTCGCACATTAATGGACGACTTGGTATCCACTTCCTGGACCGATGTGTCCGAGTCAGTGTCATCATGAACCCCCCCATCATCTGAGGACACCTCGGAGTCCGATACCTGTGCCGCTTGCGCCATTAGAGTGCGTTTTGACGCGCCTAGAAGGCATTTCATTCTGCAACATTGACTGAAAAGCCGAAGACGCGGCCGCCAAATTTTGTACAGAGTTGGAGAGCACATCCACCCAGGGTGGAGGGCCTGGAAGGGCACCACAGACTGCTGCGTCACAGGGGAAGCCTGTATATACATAGGCAACACCGCATAAGGACCAACAGACTGAGACCCGGGGGGGGGGGGGGCTACGCAATAATTGCGGGACACCCGGGGAATGGGGGACGGTCGGCTGGGGCAACACCCTAGTAGGAACCGCAGTCGGGACCGACAGACGGTCCACAATAGACACCAGCACCTGAGAAAACATCGCCCATGGTGGTTCCTGCGTCATAGGAGGTTTTGATGGGCCAAGAACCACCTGGCACCGACTACACAGGCCATCCTGTGACAAATCCTCCCTATCCACTCCTGCAGAACAGCGTCCACAGGAGACCAACACCGGAGCCACGGAGTGCTCAATCTCCTCGTCCGACATGACAAAATATATTATATAAATAAATATTTCTGGCAACAGAGCCGAATCAAGCGCACTCACCAGTGTGCTGAACAACAGCCCACAAAATTGTACTGTGTAGCACACAACAGTGACGGACCTCACAAATACGTGATTCATATAAGTGAGGTCAGTAGAAACACCCTTCCCCCGCACACCTGTTGGGCTTGTAGGAGAAGGAAAGGGATAGGTATAAGCTGACAGTAAGTAGAAATTAGCACAGACAGGCAGCACTAGCAAAAGTCACATACCATGCAGGAAGATATACTCACTGCACCTTTCCACTACAATCACCCTCCCAGATTCAGTGTCTGGGAGGGCTATAGTGCTGTGTACACTGTCCTAGCAGGGGAGAGGTACACAGGGGACGCTGCCCAGATTCAGTGTCTGGGAGGGCTATAGTGCTGTGTACACTGTCCTGAACAGGGGAGAGGTACACAGGTGGACCGGTCCGCGTGCTCCCTGAGAGTATCTGCGCTGCCACAAGAAAATGGCCCCCAGAGACCTCAGAGGAGGAGTGGCCGAGGAATCTGCAGCTCAGCGACGCCAGACTATGTGCTGAAAGGCGCGCTGAGCTGAGGGAAGGAGCCGCTAAACAGGGAAGGTTGCCGGCTTCCCGCTTGCCATGTGAAATCCCTGGTGGTCTAGTGGTCTCACGGGGTATACCTCCGCAGAGGGGGAGCCCGCCACCACCGCTAGCAGCCTCTGGTCTGTCCCGTAGAACCGAAGGCAAAGGACTGTATTCCTAGTAAGACCCGCGAGCCGCCGCTAATCGGCGACTCGCGGCTTACCTTCTCCCCGGCGTCTCCGGCTGCAGTCCAGGGAGGTCCCCAGAGTCCGGCTAGTACGGACTCTGGCTTCCCGCCGCGATACTGGCGTCGCGGCGCCAGCGGGGAGTAAGAGCGGCAGCGTGGGCTTCTGTATAGAAAAACCTAACAGGCTCTTATTCTTTTTTTTTTTTCAAAAAAAAGCTTTTGGTGGCTGCTCCTGCAGCCCCACTGCGCAGGGTGACCTGACTCCAGCCCGGCACCAACTCAAACTGAGGTGCCTGTGGCTCGGGGGTGGGGTATAGAGGAGGATGGACCCAAGTGCATCCTGGGAGCAGCAGCAAAAGCTTTAACTGCGTGGTGCCCGTGGATCCAGATCAGCTATACCCCGAGGTCAACCCTGTGGACCCCCGATGGACCCTGAAGTAGAAATAGACGTCTTAGAAAAGCTGTCTGTGTGTTGGTAACTGGCCTTGGTGCTATGTCAGTCTGTAATCTTATGTAATACAATAGCTGTAGTAGCCATCTAGACATCCTGTCCGCTAGACTGCCCAGGGACTGGTCCACCATCCAAACTGTGGCTAATGGTTATACCTCCTTGCTACAGCACCATTTAGGATTCAGTATTGGTGCCATGTTTATCCCTGTCTGTCCCCGAGGGTGGGGGAATGGCTAGATGCAGGGAGTTGTGACAATGGCACCTCTGGAGTCTAAATGAAGTCCCAGCCAGCCACAGGCCACACTGGAGCCCCGGAGGGCATTTGTAGCAGCAGCTAGGACCTGGTGTCCTGGCTCAGGGCCACTCTCCCCCAGGAAGCCCACTTTGACCAGATTAGAGAAGCCAGTATCCAGGGTACGTGGAGTTCAGAAAGTCCATCTGCAGTAACTGTGTGCTAAGTGTGTGACAGTCCAAAAATTATTTAGGGGAGGCAAACCAACTGCCAGCGGGTCCTGGACAGCGATATTTTGCAGCGTTTGGGGTGGCAGTTGGTGAGGTTTTCCTATTTGAATTTTGGACTGCTCTGCAGCCTTCACCCCTGGAAGCGCCACTGTCTGTCACACTCTTAGCACAAAGTCACTGCTGAGGGACTTTCTGAACTCCCTGTGTGTGTCAGATGTGGAACAAAATTAACCAAAGGCCGCACAGAAGCTTCGACCACCTTTCCTGGTGAGACTGCAGACTCCTCGCAGGACGAGGGAGAGCTCATAGACCCTGACTGGGAGGATGCGTCCGACTGGGAGGATGCGTCCAGCTGGGACAACGATGCACCTACCAGTTTTGGTGTCCGCGAACTAATGGAAGCTGTTTGCCTGACCCTCAGCCTTCAGGAACCTGAAGTTTCTGAATCCAGTTTTTCTTTATTTGAATGAAAGAAAAAGCAGTTGTCTACCTTTACTGCCTTTCTTATTTATCGGATATATTAAGAGGTTTGGCCGCATCTGCATAAGAGAGTTCGGGTTCCTCAAATTCCGATTTTCCTATCCCTTTGTGGTTGAGGACACCACGGCTTGGGAGGTCCAACCCCGGGTAAATGCTCCAATAGCCAGACTAGCCAGGTCCACGGTTATTCGGCAATCAATAAAGCCGATAGGAAAAGTGAGTCCTTGTTGAAGTCTGTCTTCATTTACTGGTGTTTCCCTTCATCCCATTTTGGCCATTGCCTGGGTCAACAAGACAATTAGCATCTGGTTTTCCTTTTGAACTCCTTATTTTGGTGGATCAGGTCTGTGAAGCTTCTATTTATATTGATGATGCCTCGCTGGACGCGGCTTCTTTACTGACGCGTGTGTCTTCTTTAGGCAGTAGCAGCCAGGAGATCTATTTGGCTTAGATCGTGGGACGCTTATCCAGAATCCAAGGGTATCTTGGAAGCGGCTCCCTTTGAAGGGGACTTTCTCTTTGGTTTGGAGCTACACAAGCTACAGGTGGTAAAACTCCTTACCTTCTGGTCTCTACTCCTAGGGCTAAACCTTCCAGGTTTTGCTCCTTTGGCTTCGCTGGAAGGGACAAATCTCAGACCTTTGAAGGCGATCCAAGTTACTACCGCAGGATAACCTTCAGAGGACGTGGTTCGTCCCACCTGCTCAGGTTCCAGGATTTATGGCTTTTGTCCGCTCCAGACCTCTGGATTTGCGGTATTTTGGAGAGCGTATACATCCTTGACCTGGTAGGTCCCTTGCCCATGAGATTTATGGCCAAGGGACCTGTCCTAACGTATAGCTCTGCTGTCAGCTGTTCCTTCTCTTTTAAAGTACAGAGTTATTGTTCCAGTTCCCTCTCACCAAGAACGCCATGGGTTTTTACTCGCACCTCTTCCTTAAGACAGCATAGTCACCATCTTTTTCTGGCAAATTTCAAGATGGAGTCTCTGTTCTCAGTTATCAGCACAATAGAGGGTGCAGAAATGTTAGCGTCTATATAAAGGACAATTACCTTCACATTCCTATCTGGAAGGGCTACGCTTTGCTGTAGGATAACTCCATTTCCACTTTCAGGCCCTACTATTCGTTCTGTACACTGCTTCCAGGGTGTTCATGAATGTCATGGCTCACATGGTTTCCTTGTTGAGGTAGAAAGGAATCACCGTCATTCCTTATTTAGACAAGTTTCTAATAAAGACCACTTCACAGGTCATGCTCCTACTCCATTTCCAGATTGTGGAGAGGTTTTGTAAAATTCACGGTGCTCTTTTCCAGGTTTTATGCCCTGACTCCTGCGTCTTTGGACCCATAGCTCTTCCTTGTGACTCTTAGTACACGTCTGTCGCTTCGGTGGTGACTTTATACCCCTAATCTGTCTAAGGGGTCCTCAGTTTGGGACACTGATGCCAGTCTGACGGGCTGAGGCACAGTTACTGTGGACCTCGGATTCCAGGGTCTCTGGTCCGAGAGAGAATTCACTCTCCCCATCAACATCTTGAAGTTGAGAGCATTCCGGAATGCACTGGTCCGGGGCTCAACCAGTCTTGCAAGGCAGAATTGTTCGGATTCAATCAGACAATGAACATACTGTAGCTTATATCAACAAGCAAGGGAAGACATGCAGTCATGAAGCCATGTTGGAGGTGTCTCGCATCCTTCTTTGGGCAGAAAGTTTTGTCCCTGCCATTCACTTTCAAGGCGGACTTCCTCAGTCACCACACTGTCTATCCCAGGAAGTGGGAACTTCAATACTAAGTGTTTTAACTGATCACAGAGCGCTGGGGGATACCAGACATTGACCCTGTGGCCTCCAGCTTAAACAAAAAGCTTCCAGTGTATGAGGCTCTTTGAAGAGGCCCCTGAGCAGTTCTTGATGGCGCCTTGGTCCTTTCAGCTGGGATATTTGTTTCCACCAAAATCCGGGCATGCCAGGGTTTTTCAAAGGGTTCGGTGAGAAGGTCTTCCTGTGATCTTTGCTGCTCCAGAACTGGACGTTTTGCCCTTGGTACAACCTCCCTCGGGGCATGACGGTAGACGTTCCTTACTGTCTACCTCTCCGAGACTACCTCGTTCATCAGCTGGTCACATTTACGTTGATCATCGTACCTGGAAACTTTACATATCTTGCTGACTTCTTTTCGCCCACCGAGGCTCTTAGCCTTTCTTCAGGACGGGTCAACTAAGGACCTTTGCCTTTCTTTGCTTAAAGGGCAGGTGTCAGCCTTATCTGTTCTGTTCCAAAGAAGTTTGGCCCTCCTTCCAAAGGTCTAGACCTTTTTGCAAGGGCCACTTAGTTTTCAGCCTCCATATCAGTCTCCTATCCCACCGTGGGACTTTAACTTGGTCTTGGAGGCTCTTCAGAGACCTCCCTTCGAGCCTCTGAACACGGTGTAGTTGCAATATTTCACCTAATAAGTGGTTTTACTTCTGGCCAATGCTTCAGCTCGGAACGTTTCCGAGTTAGCTGCTTTAACCAGTAAGGCACCCTTCGTGATTTCCCATCCTGATTGAGTGGTCTTTCGAACTTAACCTTCTTATCTTCCTTTCCGGGAGCAGCCTCCTCTTCGTACTCTTCATCCTTATAGTAGTTTGACGGAGTTCTTGTTCTTCAAATTTACATTGACCATACACCTCCCTTTAGACATACGAATTCCCTCTTTGTTCTCACCAATGCCCCCAAATGGGTGGCATTAAAAAATTCCATTGCTTGGTGGCTTACGTCTGCCATATGCCAGACTCGCTTTACTCATGCCGTTGGGAAGTCTTGGGTGGTTCATCATGGAGTTTTCTTGGATCAGTAGTGTATTCCATTCATTCTTAGGCATTCCTCCGCACCTGTTCATTCTTAGGCATTCCTCCGCACCTGTTCATTCTTAGGCATTCCTCTGCACCTGTTCATTCTTAGGCATTCCTCTGCACCCGTTCATTCTTAGGCATTCCTCTGCACCCGTTCATTCTTAGGCATTCCTGTGCACCCGTTCATTCCTAGGCATTCCTCTGCACCCGTTCATTCTTAGGCATTCCTCCGCACCTGTTCATTCTTAGGCATTCTTATGCATTCCTCCGCACCTATTTATTCTTATGCATTCCTCCGCACCTGTTTATTCTTATGCATTTCTCCGCACCTGTTAATTCTTATGCATTCCTCCGCACCTGTTAATTCTTATGCATTCCTCCGCACCTGTTAATTCTTATGCATTCCTCCGCACCTGTTAATTCTTAGGCCTTCCTCTGCTCCCGTTCATTCTTAGGCCTTCCTCTGCTCCCGTTCATTCTTAGGCCTTCCTCTGCTCCCGTTCATTCTTAGGCCTTCCTCTGCTCCCGTTCATTCTTAGGCCTTCCTCTGCTCCCGTTCATCCTTAGGCCTTCCTCTGCTCCCGTTCATTCTTAGGCCTTCCTCTGCTCCCGTTCATTCTTAGGCCTTCCTCTGCTCCCGTTCATTCTTAGGCCTTCCTCTGCTCCCGTTCATTCTTAGGCCTTCCTCTGCTCCCGTTCATTCTTAGGCCTTCCTCTGCTCCCGTTCATTCTTAGGCCTTCCTCTGCTCCCGTTCATTCTTAGGCCTTCCTCTGCTCCCGTTCATTCTTAGGCCTTCCTCTTCTCCCGTTCATTCTTAGGCCTTCCTCTGCTCCCGTTCATTCTTAGGCCTTCCTCTTCTCCCGTTCATTCTTACGCCTTCCTCTTCTCCCGTTCATTCTTAGGCCTTCCTCTGCACCCGTTCATCCTTAGGCATTCCTCTGCTCCCGTTCATCCTTAGGCCAGCCCGTTCAGGAATGCCATGTCTCTGGTTGTCTCTGTTCCTCTGTTATCTGGGCCATCATCAGGAAGGTAAAGGGGAGAGGAGCAGGCACTCCTTTTCTGCCTCTTAGGAGAAGTGTAACCTAACCCCATCCTGTGCCCACCTATCTTCTGTAGAATAGTATTTCACGGTATGTGCGAGAACCTAGTATTCAGTAGTGGGGTTGTGTCTGTGTGGCACAGAATATAGTCTAGGTAGGAGAACGTGTGGTTTAAACTTAAATTAATTTAATATTAGAAGTAGTAAAAAGATGTATGAATAAAAATGCTTTAGGAGAAATATGGCAAGGATTGAGGAGATAAATCTCGGTCTATAGAATCATACTGACTCACCCTTAGGATATAAGATACAAGCTAAGCAGTAACAGCAACAATATATTCATTCAAATCGGAACATAGTCATTGGCAACAAGATTTATAGTGCGAGTGTCTTACTACTAGCCAGCTGCACCTCATAGGTGTATAGATATTGCTGATCAGCATTATAAAAGTGTTCAGAAATCAGCATGCAAATAACTTCTGACAAGTAGACCCTTCTGGATATGAATAAAGTCTGGGGGACCTCAGCGCCGGACAGCTTCTTCCGGGTATCGCTCTGCAAGGTTTGGGGTTCTTATATTGTGTGAAATGGCTGCTATATGCATTTTTCTGTAACGGTAAAAAAAAAGATAGAAATTCATTTTTTTGGCCAAATGCTCTAGGTAATGCTCTAGGTCAGGGGTCTTCAAACTTGGCCCTCCAGCTGCTGTGGAACTACACATCCCAGCATGCACTGCCACCTTTTTGATATAACAGCATGCTAAAACCATGTGCAGTGCATGCTGGGATGTGTAATTCCACAGCATCTGGAGGGCCAAGTTTGAGGACCCCT
Organism: Taudactylus pleione; assembly: GCA_031769625.1. NCBI lineage: Eukaryota > Metazoa > Chordata > Amphibia > Anura > Myobatrachidae > Taudactylus > Taudactylus pleione. The sequence continues at coordinate 442,082 of JAUIMM010001284.1, forward strand.
GCTCGAGGTAAACTTCAAAGCACTTTAAAAAAAAAAAAAAAAAATGAAAAATACACCTGCTGCAATGCAATGTTTCACACAGCCTCCCCCCAACCACACAGCCTCCCCCCAACCACACAGCCTCCCAAAATACCTAACCGCTACTTTCAATCCATTTTACTGCACTTTTTACTTTTCACCCTAAAAATGACAGGTTATTTGCTCAAATAAACTAATGAAAAAAATATTTTTGCCTAATTAGTCATTAAGGGGGTTGTCCCGAGGGTTCTGCACCATTTCCCGACATTTTAGACCAAAAATGGGGATTTTGCACAACTTTCCACCTACTCTGAGATGGTGAAAACGAATTTGCGATAATTGCTATGGAAGACTGCGGCTAATTGGATAGCACGATAACCATTTTTGAAGAAAAGTTTACACTGGTTATGGCGGCCAATTGGATACCCCCTAAGGGTTATTCAGTATCATTCTATAGACCCAGATTCTCTTGTGAATCCTTCTGTCCTTGCCATATTTCTCTTAAAGCATTTTTATTAATTTATCTTTTTACTATTTTTAATATTAAATTAATTAACCACACGTTCTCCTATACTATATTCGGCGCCACACAGACACAACTCCACTACAGAATACTGTTATCTATGGTGGAACTGAGAGGCCATTTACTTTCAGACTCTCACTAGTTATTACATCATAGTAGCGGCCTCCACAGTAGCACACTACACCATCCACAAATATGTGCGAGAACCTGCGGCTGGTATCCCATATAGAGCTACTTGTCCTCTCTATTTTTGGTTTTATGTAGTGTAAGTCATAGCTTTTAGGTGGTCCCGTTTATTCCCTGTCTTGGTCTTTCACGTGGTCCAGTTTTAGCATTCCCTGTCTTGTTCTTTCAGGTGGTCCCGTTTAAGCATTCCCTGTCTTGGTCTTTCAGGTGGTCCCTTTTAAGCATTCCCTGTCTTGGTCTTTCAGGTGGTCCCTTTTAAGCATTCCCTGTCTTGGTCTTTCAGGTGGTCCCGTTTAAACATTTCCTGTCTTGGTCTCTCAGGTGATCCCGTTTAAGCATTCCCTCTCTTGGTCTCTCAGGTGGTCCAGTTTAAGCATTCCCTCTCTTGGTCTTTCAGGTGGTCCAGTTCAAGCAGCAGTCTCGGCTGGAAGAGAAGCGGAAGAAAGCGCTGGACCTGCAGCTGGATTTTATAGTCGGTCAGACAGAGAAGTATTCTGACCTCCTCAGCCAGAGCCTTAGTGAAGCCATACCTGTGAGCAAGACCAGTTCTTCCTACGTTGGTTCTTCTCAAGGGGGTTCTTTGAGGACCAGTCCTACTTCATCTGTTTGTCACAAAGGTGAGAGTGAGTGAGTGTTTGGGCTTGTGCTGGGAAGTGCCTTACGTCCCCTCTCAGTAACTGTACAGAGATGGCAGGAAGCCTTAAAGCCGTGGGCTCATAACTGTTTTACTAGAGGAAAGGCTTAGCTGTGCCCGGTGCTGCCTTACTGGCACCACCGTGATGGCACCGCATCCGCTGCTCTCGTGGGTGTTCTCTGACGTCCGTTGGGGACATTGAATAATGTGGGCTATAGGGGTGCATGTAGGCGTTTGTATACTTAAATGTGACTCCAAAAGCTCAAGCACCCCCCTGTACCCCTTCTGCTGCCTGGGATTTCAGTGATTTGGCTGTGAACTGAGAAACGTTCTCTTTCAGGTGTTTGTTAGTGGAAGCTCCTTTCTCACGTGCACAATCCCTACTGCTGCCTGCCTGCTCCCCAAGTGGGATTGTCTTTAAGGGGAGAGGGAAACTTGCTTCTGCCACTGTGCCTGCACTGTGCCAGCCTCACCTGGGTTCCCCCTCCCTCCCTGCCAGTCTGTGTCCCCCAGGAACTGAGCCTCCCCCCATTTGTTTCCCGAAGCCTCCGTGCAGCCTCACTGGACTAGCCAGCATTAGTCCGAAGTCGGTGCGTAACCGTGCTGGGTCACCTCTCCACTGGTGACGACGATAGAATCCGCATCAGTCTACAGCTGCACTGACTGAGGCGGCCTCCTATAATGCAGATGAGGACTGGGAGAGGCGGTGAGGTATCCTGCATGTACTAGCAATAGATAGAAGTCGGTTGGGACCGACCATTGTTGGTGGAAGATGAGTGACAATAGGTTCTCCTCCCTACACCCCGCACACACACACACACATTTAGGGGACTTGTTTGACAACTTAAGGACCAGATCTGTTTTGGGCATCATTTTAGGTGCAGTGAGGATCTGATAAAATGGGAGCTGCCATATATAGTTAGATGTATAATGCTGAGATCTCCTGATCTCGTTGTAGAGATTCCTAATGCTGTAGCCCTGAGGGGACATTGCAGATATGGAGATGTTCGCCCTTAATTCTCTTAAATTCATCTTAAGGTGCCCATACACGGTGCAATGCACCGTGTAGTGCGACTGCCGATCTGTCAGCAGACGGATCGTGCTGTCTCCCCCTCATCCATCTGAATGGGATCGTACATCGCATCCCAGATCAGATGAACATGCGGGAAGATCTGGGGATGCGATATACGGGAGCCCGCAGCACGATATCAGGTACGATATCGTGCCCATACACAGCATCGTGTGCCGTGTATGTCCACCTTTAGTTTCAACTTATCAAGAAAGCCTGTCGTTCCTGATCACATCCTTGAGGAGTCCAAGTATCTGAAGATATGACCCTATTGCTGGGGTCGGTGTCTGACATCCGCCTGTGCACAGCTTGGTTGTCAGACACGCAGCCCATCTGTCTCTATAAAGACCACAGTGATCAGTCATTTGGAGTTTCTCTCTTCCAGACTAGGCTACCAGGAGTTTTGCTTGTTCGGTCCTGCAGGCTAGGCGAGGGGTGGGACACACGCTGGGTTATTTACTGTAGAAAGGAGAACAGACTTGGAGAGTTCAGTGTCATGCTCCTACACCTTCAGACAAGGCATATTGTGCTTGCCAACCATACAGGATTTCTGTGACTGGTGGTTTTTATTCCACCACAACTTTGCTCAGAGTAACCGTGCGTTGGGGATGCATCTTAGACTCATCTGGACAATTTGTCTGGTCTTTCTGGAGACAGAACCTAGGCTCTTTACCTTAGGGAAGCCTTCAGTCCTTTGTCTGCCAGGGCTGATTATTTCAGTCCTCTACGTTAAGTAGAGATTGCTTTTACTTTGATCTTTTCCTGACCAGAATCTAGATGGATCCTTAAGATTTTTTTTTGCTTGGAACTAGATGAGTTTAGGAGGTTCGCGGATGTCAGTGATGCACCTCCGTATTGGACTTCAGGCCTTAATTTTTTGTTTCAGCTCTGAAGGTGCTCAGTAAGATCTTGGCATAGAGGGTAGCTCCTCTCGTGTAGTGTACGTGTGATGGCTTTTCTTTGCTGGGATGATCTCCTGAAGCTCTGCTGCTGGCTCTGGACTCTCACGGGTTGGATCATGGGCTACAGGAGATCCAACTGACTTTCTCATTCAGTGACTTTATAGGGGTTTCTCTTTTCTTTCTGTCAGCACCGGGTGTTCTCTGCACTTGGGCTTGTGAATTGCTCGCTGGCTTGCCGATGCCTGTTCTCCTTTGCATGATGGTTCTAGGTAACCTGTTTCCTCCTCGAAGTGGCGGAATCTACACCATCCTAACTGATTTGTGCACCATGTTGAGCTACTTCTGTAATAGAACAAGTCTCCTCATCTTTTCCGCCGGGATCAATACCTACATCGAAATCCAGACAAGGGACTTGAGATAGGCGTTGAAATACCGATGCCTATCTTGCTCCCGACGCCGGAATTACGACAGCCCAAACTAGGCAAGTCTTGTTCGCCCTTAGTATTAGTCGCTGGGGGGGAAAGGCTAGGTTTGGGTAGCGTAGAGTGGTTAGGTTTTGGTGGGTGGGGAGGTTAGGCGCCCCTAGGGGGGAAGGATAGGGTTAGACACCCCTGGGGGGCAGGGGGAGTGCTAGGCACCCCCCGGGAGGGTTAGGTTTAGGGTACGGGATGTGTTAGGCAGAGTTACACACAGGACTGTTTTATCTGTCGTCTTATCTGGGGAAACTGTGACCTCTAGGTTTTGTGTGGAGGCTGAGGAGTAGACACTACAAACTATTAATTGTTGCAGCTCATATATTATATTATACACATTAAACAAGACACTTCTCAATTTGTCCGGAAATGGAGGACTGCCCAAATCCAAGCAGGGGGCAGTACAGTTGCAATTGCGCTCATTCATAATGCTCCTGGGCTGTAGCATGGAGCTGGATGAGGAGGACTTATGGTCATGGCTCAATTTATTGCAACTCTAGCCAATGAGATACAAGATGCCTATAACCAATCGGAGGGCAGTGTTTACATTCCTATTGGTTACTCGGCTGAATCTGCCCCACACATTCAACTCCTACTCTGATGGTAGATACTGGCTTGGCCCAACAGATGGATAAACTGTCCAAGGTCTGGTCCACTCCCTGTTCCCATAAACACCAGAAACCTTCCCCTTCAGGTGTTCATTTTCAGGGTGAGGGGGCATCCGAGGGTTCCTCTGAGAAGGATGGAGAATTGTTGGACCAGGATTGGATACATCGTACTTGTTGGGACAATAGTTTACCCGATAGCTTGGGAGTAGTCGACCTCATTCTGGCCGTCCGCCAAGCCTTAAACCTAGCAGAGGACAACCCCCTGCCTCAGTGGCTCCCTCTGATTTGTTTATCAGAAGAAGGAAGAAGACTATTATGTCATGTCTCCTCTAGATCATGTGTGTTAGGGGAATCCGGGCTTAGGTCTATCAGGCGTTTTTTAGGTCCCAACTACGTTCTGGTACATCTTCCCTTTTGCGGAGGTAGACACAACAAAGTGGGAGGTTCCTCCTTTGGTGTATGCCCCCTATTGCCTGCCTGGCAAAGGCCTGGTTCTTCCCACCACCAGTAGAGCTTACCTTGCAGGACGCCACAGGCCGCAAGCGTGAAGCTTTTACTTCAGTCACTATTTTCTCGTGCAGGGACGTCACATCAGTCTTATCAGGGGTCTGGGCCACCAAGACTATGGCGGCCTGGTCACACCAACTGGAGCATAGTATACAGGGGGGTGCGGATCCCTCCTTACTCCTGATCCTCGCTGACCACTTCAAGCAGATCTCCACGTTTGTCAGCCATGCTTCTGTGGATGTCCGGTGCCTCCTTTCTGGTATATCCGCATTGTCCATTTCCGGTAGGCGTCCTGGCAGGCAGACACCAAATCTAAAAAGTCATTGCAGGCAATTTGGTTTGTGGGAGAGACTCTGGGCCTGACTGAGAGATGTATCTTATTCCCAAGTCTAGTGTAAGTAATTACTGCGCTCCCGTGCAGCCAATGGGTATCTCCTGCACAGCGCCTCTACTTCCCATAATATCCATTGTCCCTTCATGGACTGAGAGAAAAGAATGTAAGTACGAAACTCTGCAGGACATTGCCGCGCGGAGGCTGGCGGGGTGCAGGACATTGCCGCGCGCAGGCTGGCAGGGTGCAGCGTGCTTCCTGCACATAGATAGATGGGGTGCAGCTCACGTAGGTATATGGGATGCAGCGTTTTTCCTGCTCGTAGGTAGATGGGCTCCCTGGTGAAGAAAAACCCCTTCACAACAGTTGGCAAAATCAAGAACACTCTCCAGGAGGTAGGTGTATATGTGTCACAGTCAACAATCAAGAGAAGACTTCACAAGAGTGAATATAGAGGGTTCACCACAAGATGTAAACCATTGGTGAGCCTCAAAAACATGAAGACCAGATTAGAGTTTGCCAAACAACATCTAAAAAAGCCATTACAGTTCTGGAACAACATCCTATGGACAGATGAGACAAAGATCAACTTGTTCCAGAGTGATGGGAAGAGAAGGAAAGGAACTGCTCATGATCCAAAACATACCACCTCATCAGTGAAGCATGGTGGTGGTAGTGTCATGGGGTGGGCATGTATGGCTGCCAATGGAACTGGTTCCCTTGTATTTATTGATGATGTGACTGCTGACAAAAGCAGCAGAATGAATTCTGAAGTGTTTCGGGCAATATTATATGCTCATATTCAGTCAAATGCTTCAGAACTCATTGGACGGAGCTTCACAGTGCAGATGGACAATGACCCGAAGCATACTGCAAAAGCAACCGGAGAGTTTTTTAAGGCTAAAAAGTGGAATGTTATGCAATGGCCAAGTCACTCCCCTGACCTGAATCCGATTGAGCATGCATTTCACTTGATGAAGACAAAACTGAAGGGAAAATGCCCCAAGAACAAGCAGGAACTGAAGACATTTGCAGTAGAGGCCTGGCAGAGCATCACCAGGGATGAAACCCAGCGTCTGGTGATGTCTATGCGTTCCAGACTTCAGGCTGTAATTGCCTGCAAAGGATTTGCAACAAAGTATTAAAAAGTGAAAGTTAGATTTAGGATTGTTTAGTTTGTCCCATTACTTTTTTCCCCTTAAAAAGTGGGAGGCACATATAGAAACCGTTGTAATACCTACACCGTTCACCTGATTTGGATGTAATTACCCTCAAATTAAATCTGAAAGTCTGCAGGTAAAGCACATCTTGTTTGTCTCATTTCAAAGCCATTGTGGTGGTGAATAGAGGCCAAAATATGAAAATTCTGTCAATGTCCCAATATTTATGCACCTGACTGTATATGGGGTGCAGCGTGCTTCCTGCACATAGGTAGATGGGGTGCAGCTCACGTAGGTATATGGGATGCAGCTCACGTAGGTAGATGGGGTGCAGCATGCTTCCTGCACATAGATGGGGTGCAGCTCACGTAGGTATATGGGGTGCAGCTCACGTAGGTATATGGGGTGCAGCATGCTTCCTGCACATAGGTATTTGGGGTGCCGCTCACGTAGGTATATGGGGTGTAGCGTGGTTCATGCACATAGATGGGGTGCTGCTCACATAGGTATATGGGGTGCAGCGTGCCTCCTGCACATAGGTATATGGGGTGCAGCGTGCCTCCTGCACATAGGTATATGGGGTGCAGCGTGCCTCCTGCACATAGGTATATGGGGTGCAGCGTGCCTCCTGCACATAGGTATATGGGGTGCAGCGTGCCTCCTGCACATAGGTATATGGGGTGCAGCGTGCCTCCTGCACATAGGTATATGGGGTGCAGCGTGCCTCCTGCACATAGGTATATGGGGTGCAGCGTGCCTCCTGCACATAGGTATATGGGGTGCAGCGTGCCTCCTGCACATAGGTATATGGGATGCAGCGTGCCTCCTGCACATAGGTATATGGGGTGCAGCGTGCCTCCTGCACATAGGTATATGGGGTGCAGCGTGCCTCCTGCACGTAGGTATATGGGGTGCAGCGTGCCTCCCCTATGTAGCTTGATCACAACATCACGAGGGGGCTGTCAGTGACGTCTATGAGCAGGGTAACCTGTATGCCTGTCACCGCTGACCGCTGTATCTGCTTGCTAGATGGAGACTTTCTTCCTCACAAAGATGAGGAGGAGGAGGATGATGAGGAAACCATAGAGATGGAGGAACGTCAGGAAGGAAATGACGCGGAGGCGCACCGTTTGGAGCTTGAACTCCTCAGAAGGGAGAGTGAACTTCCGCTTGATGAGCTACTTCAGAACTTACCTCCTGAAATCCTGCAAGAAGATGCTGACGTGCAGGTATGTTCATCCTCTTCTGGTATATGACCCACGATTAACCCGACATGGAGCTGCTCTGTACGGCCTTCTGTTACCTGCAGCCCACACAGTAAAACAGTCCCCTTATTTCCTCTCTCACATTGTGGGGGTCATCGGGTATATAGAGTGCCACTGTGTGCTCTCTCTCTCTGTACCATTGTGTGTGTATGACACTGCTGCTGTGTCCTCTCTCTGTTTACCATTGTGTGTGTATGACACTGCTGCTGTGTCCTCTCTCTCTCTGTACCATTGTGTGTGTATGACACTGCTGCTCTGTCCTCTATCTCTCTGTACCATTGTGTGTGTATGACACTGCTGCTCTGTCCTCTCTCTCTCTCTGTACCATTGTGTGTGTATGACACTGCTGCTGTGTCCTCTCTGTACCATTGTGTGTGTGTATGACACTGCTGCTGTGTCCTCTCTCTGTACCATTGTGTGTGTGAGACACTGCTGCTGTGTCCTCTCTCTCTCTCTACCATTGTGTGTGTATGACACTGCTGCTATGTCCTCTCTCTGTACCATTGTGTGTGTGAGACACTGCTGCTATGTCCTCTCACTGTACCATTGTGTGTGTGAGACACTGCTGCTGTGTCCTCTCTCTGTACCATTGTGTGTGTATGACACTGCTGCTGTGTCCTCTCTCTCTGTACCATTGTGTGTGTGTGACACTGCTGCTGTGTCCTCTCTGTACCATTGTGTGTGTATGACACTGCTGCTGTGTCCTCTCTCTCTCTCTGTACCATTGTGTGTGTGAGACACTGCTGCTGTGTCCTCTCTGTACCATTGTGTGTATGACACTGCTGCTGTGTCCTCTCTCTCTATGTACCATTGTGTGTGAGACACTGCTGCTGTGTCCTCTCTCTCTCTCTGTACCATTGTGTGTGTGACACTGCTGCTGTGTCCTCTCTGTACCATTGTGTGTGTGAGACACTGCTGCTGTGTCCTCTCTCTCTCTGTACCATTGTGTGTGTGAGACACTGCTGCTGTGTCCTCTCTCTCTCTCTGTACCATTGTGTGTGTGAGACACTGCTGCTGTGTCCTCTCTCTCTCTCTCTGTACCATTGTATGTGTAAGACACTGCTGCTGTGTCCTCTCTCTCTGTACCATGGTGTGTGTGAAACACTGCTGCTGTGTCCTCTCTCTCTGTACCATGGTGTGTGTATGACACTGCTGCTGTGTCCTCTCTCTCTCTCTCTCTGTACCATTGTGTGTGTGAGACACTGCTGCTGTGTCTTGTTCTCCTCCTCATCCTTACTGTAATTTGGGCTATGTTAGTGATAGCTGAATGCTGCAGGCAGGGGGTGGGGTTATAGAGGAGGAGGAGCCAGGGCTGTGCACTCCTACTCAGTGGGTGTGTTCTGTGGCTTGTTCTCCTCTTACTGTAATTTGGGCTATGTTAGTGATAGCTGAATGCTGCAGGCAGGGGGAGGGGTTATAGAGGAAGAGGAGCCAGGGCTGTGCACTCCCACTCAGTGGGTGTGTTCTGTGGCTTGTTCTCCTCCTTACTGTAATTTGGGCTATGTTGGTAATAACTGAATGCTGCAGGCAGGGGGAGGGGTTATAGAGGAGGAGGAGCCAGGGCTGTGCACTCCCTCTCAGTGGGTGTGTTCTGTGACTTGTTCTCCTCCTCCTTACTGTAATTTGGGCTATGTTAGTAATAACTGAATGCTGCAGGCAGGGGGTGGGGTTATAGAGGAGGAGGAGCCAGGGATGTGCACTCCCACTCAATGGGTGTGTGTTCTGTGGCTTGTTCTCCTCTTACTGTAATTTGGGCTTTGTTAGTAATAACTGAATGCTGCAGGCAGGGGGTGGGGTTATAGAGGAGGAGGAGGAGCCAGGGCTGTGCACTCCCACTCAGTGGGTGTGTGTTCTGTGACTTGTTCTCCTCCTCCTTACTGTAATTTGGGCTATGTTAGTAATAACAATGCTGCAGGCAGTGGGTGGGGTTATAGAGGAGGAGGAGCCAGGGCTCTGCACTCCCACTCAGTGGGTGTATGTTCTGTGACTTGTTCTCCTCTTACTGTAATTTGGGCTTTGTTAGTAATAACTGAATGCTGCAGGCAGGGGGTGGGGTTATAGAGGAGGAGGAGCCAGGGCTCTGCACTCCCACTCAGTGGGTGTGTTCTGTGGCTTGTTCTCCTCCTCCTTACTGTAATTTGGGCTATGTTAGTAATAACTGAATGCTGCAGGCAGGGGGTGGGGTTATAGAGGAGATGGAGCCAGGGCTGTGCAATCCCACTCAGTGGGTGTGTTCTGTGGCTTGTTCTCCTCCTTACTGTCATTTGGGCTTTGTTAGTAATAACTGAATGCTGCAGGCAGGGGGAGGGGTTATGGAGGAGGAGGAGCCAGGGCTGTGCACTCCCACTCAGTGGGTCTATGTTCTGTGGCTTGTTCTCCTCTTACTTACTGTAATTTGGGCTTTGTTAGTAATAACTGAATGCTGCAAGCAGGGGGAGGGGTTATAGAGGAGGAGGAGCCAGGGCTGTGCACTCCCACTCAGTGGGTCTATGTTCTGTGGCTTGTTCTCCTCCTTACTGTAATTTGGGCTGTGTTAGTAATAACTGAATGCGGCTGGCAGGGGAGGGGTTATAGAGGAGGAGGAGCCAGGGCTGTGCACTCCCACTCAGTGGGTGTATGTCCTGTGGCTTGTTCTGCTCCTCCTCACTTTAATTTGGGCTATGTTAGTAATAACTGAATGCTGCAGGCAGGGGGAGGGGTTATAGAGGAGGAGGAGCCAGGGCTGTGCACTCCCACTCAGTGGGTGTGTGTTCTGTGGCTTGTTCTCCTCCTTACTGTAATTTGGGCTGTGTTAGTAATAACTGAATGCTGCAGGCAGGGGGTGGGGTTATAGAGGAGGAGGAGCCAGGGCAGTGCACTCCCACTCAGTGGGTGTATGTCCTGTGGCTTGTTCTCCTCCTTACTGTAATTTGGGCTGTGTTAGTAATAACTAAATGCTGCAGGCAGGGGGTGGGGTTATGGAGGAGGAGGAGCCAGGGCTGTGCACTCCCACTCAGTGGGTGTGTTCTGTGGCTTGTTCTCACTGTAATTTGGGCTTTGTTAGTAATAACTGAATGCTGCAGGCAGGGGGTGGGGTTATAGAGGATGAGGAGGAGCCAGGGCTGTGCACTCCCACTCAGTGGGTGTGTGTTCTGTGGCTTGTTCTCCTCTTACTGTAATTTGGGCTATGTTAGTAATAACTAAATGCTGCAGGCAGGGGGTGGGGTTATGGAGAATGAGGAGCCAGGGCTGTGCACTCCCACTCAGTGGGTGTGTTCTGTGGCTTGTTCTCCTCACTGTAATTTGGGCTTTGTTAGTAATAACTGAATGCTGCAGGCAGGGGGTGGGGTTATAGAGGAGGAGGAGGAGCCAGGGCTGTGCACTCCCACTCAGTGGGTGTGTGTTCTGTGACTTGTTCTCCTCTTACTGTAATTTGGGCTATGTTAGTAATAACTGAATGCTGCAGGCAGTGGGTGGGGTTATAGAGGAGGAGGAGCCAGGGCTGTGCACTCCCACTCAGTGGGTGTGTGTTCTGTGACTTGTTCTCCTCTTACTGTAATTTGGGCTGTGTTAGTTATAACTGAATGCTGCAGGCAGGGGGTGGGGTTATAGAGGAGGAGGAGCCAGGGCTGTGCACTAATTTGGGCTATGTTAGTAATAACTGAATGCTGCAGGCAGGGGGTGGGGTTATAGAGGAGGAGGAGCCAGGGCTGTGCACTCCCACTCAGTGGGTGTGTGTTCTGTGACTTGTTCTCCTCCTCTTACTATAATTTGGGCTATGTTAGTAATAACTGAATGCTGCAGGCAGGGGGTGGGGTTATAGAGGAGGAGCCAGGGCTGTGCACTCCCACTCAGTGGGTGTGTGTTCTGTGTCTTGTTCTCCTCTTACTGTAATTTGGGCTTTGTTAGTAATAACTGAATGCTGCAGGCAGGGGGTGGGGTTATAGAGGAGGAGGAGCCAGGGCTGTGCACTCCCACTCAGTGGGTGTGTTCTGTGGCTTGTTCTCCTCTTACTGTAATTTGGGCTATGTTAGTAATAACTGAATGCTGCAGGCAGTGGGTGGGGTTATAGAGGAGGAGGAGCCAGGGCTGTGCACTCCCACTCAGTGGGTGTGTGTTCTGTGACTTGTTCTCCTCTTACTGTAATTTGGGCTATGTTAGTAATAACTGAATGCTGCAGGCAGGGGGTGGGGTTATAGAGGAGGAGGAGCCAGGGCTGTGCACTCCCACTCAGTGGGTGTATGTTCTGTGGCTTGTTCTCCTCTTACTGTAATTTGGGCTTTGTTAGTAATAACTGAATGCGGCTGGCAGGGGAGGGGTTATAGAGGAGGAGGAGCCAGGGCTGTGCACTCCCACTCAGTGGGTGTGTTCTGTGGCTTGTTCTCACTGTAATTTGGGCTTTGTTAGTAATAACTGAATGCTGCAGGCAGGGGGTGGGGTTATAGAGGATGAGGAGGAGCCAGGGCTGTGCACTCCCACTCAGTGGGTGTGTGTTCTGTGGCTTGTTCTCCTCTTACTGTAATTTGGGCTATGTTAGTAATAACTGAATGCTGCAGGCAGGGGGAGGGGTTATAGAGGAGGAGGAGCCAGGGCTGTGCACTCCCACTCAGTGGGTGTGTGTTCTGTGTCTTGTTCTCCTCTTACTATAATTTGGGCTATGTTAGTAATAACTGAATGCTGCAGGCAGGGGGTGGGGTTATAGAGGAGGAGCCAGGGCTGTGCACTCCCACTCAGTGGGTGTGTGTTCTGTGTCTTGTTCTCCTCTTACTGTAATTTGGGCTTTGTTAGTAATAACTGAATGCTGCAGGCAGGGGGTGGGGTTATAGAGGAGGAGGAGCCAGGGCTGTGCACTCCCACTCAGTGGGTGTGTTCTGTGGCTTGTTCTCCTCTTACTGTAATTTGGGCTATGTTAGTAATAACTGAATGCTGCAGGCAGTGGGAGGGGTTATAGAGGAGGAGGAGCCAGGGCTGTGCACTCCCACTCAGTGGGTGTATGTTGTGTGGCTTGTTCTCCTCTTACTGTAATTTGGGCTTTGTTAGTAATAACTGAATGCGGCTGGCAGGGGAGGGGTTATAGAGGAGGAGGAGCCAGGGCTGTGCACTCCCACTCAGTGGGTGTATGTCCTGTGGCTTGTTCTGCTCCTCCTCACTGTAATTTGGGCTATGTTAGTAATAACTGAATGCTGCAGGCAGGGGGAGGGGTTATAGAGGAGGAGGAGCCAGGGCTGTGCACTCCCACTCAGTGGGTGTGTGTTCTGTGGCTTGTTCTCCTCCTTACTGTAATTTGGGCTGTTAGTAATAACTGAATGCTGCAGGCAGGGGGTGGGGTTATAGAGGAGGAGGAGCCAGGGCAGTGCACTCACACTCAGTGGGTGTATGTCCTGTGGCTTGTTCTCCTCCTTACTGTAATTTGGGCTGTGTTAGTAATAACTGAATGCTGGAGGCAGGGGGTGGGGTTATAGAGGAGGAGCCAGGGCTGTGCACTCCCACTCAGTGGGTGTATGTTCTGTGACTTGTTCTCCTTACTGTAATTTGGGCTGTGTTAGTAATAACTGAATGCTGCAGGCAGTGGGTGGGGTTATAGAGGAGGAGGAGCCAGGGCTGTGCACTCCCACTCAGTGGGTGTATGTTCTGTGGCTTGTTCTCCTCCTCCTTACTGTAATTTGGGCTGTGTTAGTAATAACTGAATGCTGCAGGCAGGGGGAGGGGTTATAGAGGAGGAGGAGGAGCCAGGGCTGTGCACTCCCACTCAGTGGGTGTGTGTTCTGTGTCTTGTTCTCCTCTTACTGTAATTTGGGCTATGTTAGTAATAACTGAATGCTGCAGGCAGGGGGAGGGGTTATAGAGGAGGAGGAGCCAGGGCTGTGCACTCCCACTCAGTGGGTGTATGTTCTGTGGCTTGTTCTCCTTACTGTAATTTGGGCTATGTTAGTAATAACTAAATGCTGCAGGCAGGGGGTGGGGTTATGGAGGAGGAGGAGCCAGGGCTGTGCACTCCCACTCAGTGGGTGTGTTCTGTGGCTTGTTCTCCTCACTGTAATTTGGGCTTTGTTAGTAATAACTGAATGCTGCAGGCAGGGGGTGGGGTTATAGAGGAGGAGGAGGAGCCAGGGCTGTGCACTCCCGCTCAGTGGGTGTGTGTTCTGTAACTTGTTCTCCCCTACTGTAATTTAGGCTATGTTAGTAATAACTGAATGCTGCAGGCAGGGGGTGGGGTTATAGAGGAGGAGGAGCCAGGGCTGTGCACTCCCACTCAGTGGGTGTGTGTTCTGTGACTTGTTCTCCTCCTCTTACTATAATTTGGGCTATGTTAGTAATAACTGAATGCTGCAGGCAGGGGGTGGGGTTATAGAGGAGGAGCTAGGGCTGTGCACTCCCACTCAGTGGGTGTGTGTTCTGTGTCTTGTTCTCCTCTTACTGTAATTTGGGCTTTGTTAGTAATAACTGAATGCTGCAGGCAGGGGGAGGGGTTATAGAGGAGGAGGAGCCAGGGCTATGCACTCCCACTTAGTGGGTCTATGTTCTGTGGCTTGTTCTCCTCCTTACTGTAATTTGGGCTGTGTTAGTAATAACTGAATGCTGCAGGCAGGGGAGGGGTTATAGAGGAGGAGGAGCCAGGGCTGTGCACTCCCACTCAGTGGGTGTATGTCCTGTGGCTTGTTCTGCTCCTCCTCACTGTAATTTGGGCTATGTTAGTAATAACTGAATGCTGCAGGCAGGGGGAGGGGTTATAGAGGAGGAGGAGCCAGGGCTGTGCACTCCCACTCAGTGGGTGTGTGTTCTGTGGCTTGTTCTCCTCCTTACTGTAATTTGGGCTGTTAGTAATAACTGAATGCTGCAGGCAGGGGGTGGGGTTATAGAGGAGGAGGAGCCAGGGCAGTGCACTCACACTCAGTGGGTGTATGTCCTGTGGCTTGTTCTCCTCCTTACTGTAATTTGGGCTGTGTTAGTAATAACTGAATGCTGGAGGCAGGGGGTGGGGTTATAGAGGAGGAGCCAGGGCTGTGCACTCCCACTCAGTGGGTGTATGTTCTGTGACTTGTTCTCCTTACTGTAATTTGGGCTGTGTTAGTAATAACTGAATGCTGCAGGCAGTGGGTGGGGTTATAGAGGAGGAGGAGCCAGGGCTGTGCACTCCCACTCAGTGGGTGTATGTTCTGTGGCTTGTTCTCCTCCTCCTTACTGTAATTTGGGCTGTGTTAGTAATAACTGAATGCTGCAGGCAGGGGGAGGGGTTATAGAGGAGGAGGAGGAGCCAGGGCTGTGCACTCCCACTCAGTGGGTGTGTGTTCTGTGTCTTGTTCTCCTCTTACTGTAATTTGGGCTATGTTAGTAATAACTGAATGCTGCAGGCAGGGGGAGGGGTTATAGAGGAGGAGGAGCCAGGGCTGTGCACTCCCACTCAGTGGGTGTATGTTCTGTGGCTTGTTCTCCTTACTGTAATTTGGGCTATGTTAGTAATAACTAAATGCTGCAGGCAGGGGGTGGGGTTATGGAGGAGGAGGAGCCAGGGCTGTGCACTCCCACTCAGTGGGTGTGTTCTGTGGCTTGTTCTCCTCACTGTAATTTGGGCTTTGTTAGTAATAACTGAATGCTGCAGGCAGGGGGTGGGGTTATAGAGGAGGAGGAGGAGCCAGGGCTGTGCACTCCCGCTCAGTGGGTGTGTGTTCTGTAACTTGTTCTCCCCTACTGTAATTTAGGCTATGTTAGTAATAACTGAATGCTGCAGGCAGGGGGTGGGGTTATAGAGGAGGAGGAGCCAGGGCTGTGCACTCCCACTCAGTGGGTGTGTGTTCTGTGACTTGTTCTCCTCCTCTTACTATAATTTGGGCTATGTTAGTAATAACTGAATGCTGCAGGCAGGGGGTGGGGTTATAGAGGAGGAGCTAGGGCTGTGCACTCCCACTCAGTGGGTGTGTGTTCTGTGTCTTGTTCTCCTCTTACTGTAATTTGGGCTTTGTTAGTAATAACTGAATGCTGCAGGCAGGGGGAGGGGTTATAGAGGAGGAGGAGCCAGCGCTGTGCACTCCCACTTAGTGGGTGTGTTCTGTGGCTTGCTCTCCTCTTACTGTAATTTGGGCTGTTAGTAATAACTGAATGCTGCAGGCAGGGGGTGGGGTTATAGAGGAGGAGGAGCCAGGGCTGTGCACTCCCACTCAGTGGGTGTATGTTCTGTGGCTTGTTTCCTCTTACTGTAATTTGGGCTATGTTGGTAATAACTGAATGCTGCAGGCAGGGGGTGGGGTTATAGAGGAGGAGGAGCCAGGGCTGTGCACTCCCACTCAGTGGGTGTATGTTCTGTGGCTTGTTATGCTCCTCCTTACTGTAATTTGGTCTTTGTTAGTAGTAATTGAATCCTGCAGGCAGTGGGTGGGGTTATAGAGGAGGAGGAGCCAGGGCTGTGCACTCCCACTCAGTGGGTGTGTGTTCTGTGGCTTGTTCTCCTCTTACTGTAATTTGGGCTTTGTTAGTAATAACTGAATGCTGCAGGCAGGGGGTGGGGTTATAGAGGAGGAGGAGCCAGGGCTGTTCACTCCCACTCAGTGGGTGTATGTTCTGTGGCTTGTTCTCCTCCTTACTGTAATTTGGGCTTTGTTAGTAATAACTGAATGCTGCAGGCAGGGGGAGGGGTTATAGAGGAGGAGGAGGAGCCAGGGCAGTGCACTCCCACTCAGTGGGTGTATGTTCTGTGGCTTGTTCTCCTCCTTACTGTAATTTGGGCTATGTTAGTAATAACTGAATGCTGCAGGCAGGGGGTGGGGTTATAGAGGAGGAGGAGCCAGGGCTGTGCACTCCCACTCAGTGGGTGTATGTCCTGTGGCTTGTTCTCCTTACTGTAATTTGGGCTATGTTAGTAATAACTGAATGCTGGAGGCAGGGGGTGGGGTTATAGAGGAGGAGGAGCCAGGGTTGTGCACTCCCACTCAGTGGGTGTATGTCCTGTGTCTTGTTCTCCTCTTACTTACTGTAATTTGGGCTATGTTAGTAATAACTGAATGCTGGAGGCAGGGGGTGGGGTTATAGAGGAGGAGGAGCCAGGGCTGTGCACTCCCACTCAGTGGGTGTATGTTCTGTGGCTTGTTCTGCTCCTCCTTACTGTAATTTGGTCTTTGTTAGTAGTAATTGAATGCTGCAGGCAGTGGGTGGGGTTATAGAGAAGGAGGAGCCAGGGCTGTGCACTCCCACTCAGTGGGTGTGTGTTCTGTGGCTTGTTCTCCTCTTACTGTAATTTGGGCTTTGTTAGTAATAACTGAATGCTGCAGGCAGGGGGTGGGGTTATAGAGGAGGAGGAGCCAGGGCTGTTCACTCCCACTCAGTGGGTGTATGTTCTGTGGCTTGTTCTCCTCCTTACTGTAATTTGGGCTTTGTTAGTAATAACTGAATGCTGCAGGCAGGGGGTGGGGTTATAGAGGAGGAGGAGGAGCCAGGGCAGTGCACTCCCACTCAGTGGGTGTATGTTCTGTGGCTTGTTCTCCTCCTTACTGTAATTTGGGCTATGTTAGTAATAACTGAATGCTGCAGGCAGGGGGTGGGGTTATAGAGGAGGAGGAGCCAGGGCTGTGCACTCCCACTCAGTGGGTGTATGTCCTGTGGCTTGTTCTCCTCTTACTGTAATTTGGGCTATGTTAGTAATAACTGAATGCTGGAGGCAGGGGGTGGGGTTATAGAGGAGGAGGAGCCAGGGTTGTGCACTCCCACTCAGTGGGTGTATGTCCTGTGTCTTGTTCTCCTCTTACTTACTGTAATTTGGGCAATGTTAGTAATAACTGAATGCTGGAGGCAGGGGGGAGGGGTTATAGAGGAGGAGGAGCTAGGGCTGTGTACTCCCACTTAGTGGGTCTATGTTCTGTGGCTTGTTCTCCTCCTCCTTACTATAATTTGGGCTGTGTTAGTAATAACTGAATGCGGCTGGCAGGGGAGGGGTTATAGAGGAGGAGGAGCCAGGGCTGTGCACTCCCACTCAGTGGGTGTGTTCTGTGGCTTGTTCTCCTCTTACTGTAATTTGGTCTTTGTTAGTAATAACTGAATGCTGCAGGCAGGGGGTGGGGTTATAGAGGAGGAGGAGCCAGGGCTGTGCACTCCCACTCAGTGGGTGTGTGTTCTGTGTCTTGTTCTCCTCTTACTGTAATTTGGGCTTTGTTAGTAATAACTGAATGCTGCAGGCAGGGGGTGGGGTTATAGAGGAGGAGGAGCCAGGGCTGTGCACTCCCACTCAGTGGGTGTGTTCTGTGGCTTGTTCTCCTATTACTGTAATTTGGGCTATGTTAGTAATAACTGAATGCTGCAGGCAGTGGGAGGGGTTATAGAGGAGGAGGAGCCAGGGCTGTGCACTCCCACTCAGTGGGTCTATGTTCTGTGGCTTGTTCTCCTC
Organism: Taudactylus pleione; assembly: GCA_031769625.1. Taxonomy (NCBI): domain Eukaryota; kingdom Metazoa; phylum Chordata; class Amphibia; order Anura; family Myobatrachidae; genus Taudactylus; species Taudactylus pleione. Next base: position 460,109 of record JAUIMM010001284.1, read on the forward strand.
TTACTGTAATTTGGGCTTTGTTAGTAATAACTGAATGCGGCTGGCAGGGGAGGGGTTATAGAGGAGGAGGAGCCAGGGCTGTGCACTCCCACTCAGTGGGTGTATGTCCTGTGGCTTGTTCTGCTCCTCCTCACTGTAATTTGGGCTATGTTAGTAATAACTGAATGCTGCAGGCAGGGGGTGGGGTTATAGAGGAGGAGGAGCCAGGGCAGTGCACTCCCACTCAGTGGGTGTATGTCCTGTGGCTTGTTCTCCTCCTTACTGTAATTTGGGCTGTGTTAGTAATAACTAAATGCTGCAGGCAGGGGGTGGGGTTATGGAGGAGGAGGAGCCAGGGCTGTGCACTCCCACTCAGTGGGTGTGTTCTGTGGCTTGTTCTCACTGTAATTTGGGCTTTGTTAGTAATAACTGAATGCTGCAGGCAGGTGGTGGGGTTATAGAGGAGGAGGAGCCAGGGCTGTGCACTCCCACTCAGTGGGTGTATGTCCTGTGGCTTGTTCTGCTCCTCCTCACTGTAATTTGGGCTATGTTAGTAATAACTGAATGCTGCAGGCAGGGGGTGGGGTTATAGAGGAGGAGGAGCCAGGGCAGTGCACTCCCACTCAGTGGGTGTATGTCCTGTGGCTTGTTCTCCTCCTTACTGTAATTTGGGCTGTGTTAGTAATAACTGAATGCTGCAGGCAGGGGAGGGGTTATAGAGGAGGAGGAGCCAGGGCTGTGCACTCCCACTCAGTGGGTGTATGTCCTGTGGCTTGTTCTGCTCCTCCTCACTGTAATTTGGGCTATGTTAGTAATAACTGAATGCTGCAGGCAGGGGGAGGGGTTATAGAGGAGGAGGAGCCAGGGCTGTGCACTCCCACTCAGTGGGTGTGTGTTCTGTGGCTTGTTCTCCTCCTTACTGTAATTTGGGCTGTTAGTAATAACTGAATGCTGCAGGCAGGGGGTGGGGTTATAGAGGAGGAGGAGCCAGGGCTGTGCACTCCCACTCAGTGGGTGTGTGTTCTGTGGCTTTTACTCCTCCTTACTGTAATTTGGGCTATGTAGTAATAACTGAATGCTGGAGGCAGGGGGTGGGGTTATAGAGGAGGAGCCAGGGCTGTGCACTCCCACTCAGTGGGTGTATGTTCTGTGACTTGTTCTCCTCCTTACTGTAATTTGGGCTGTGTTAGTAATAACTGAATGCTGCAGGCAGTGGGTGGGGTTATAGAGGAGGAGGAGCCAGGGCTGTGCACTCCCACTCAGTGGGTGTATGTTCTGTGGCTTGTTCTCCTCCTCCTTACTGTAATTTGGGCTGTGTTAGTAATAACTGAATGCTGCAGGCAGGGGGAGGGGTTATAGAGGAGGAGGAGGAGCCAGGGCTGTGCACTCCCACTCAGTGGGTGTGTTCTGTGGCTTGTTCTCCTCACTGTAATTTGGGCTTTGTTAGTAATAACTGAATGCTGCAGGCAGGGGGTGGGGTTATAGAGGAGGAGGAGGAGCCAGGGCTGTGCACTCCCGCTCAGTGGGTGTGTGTTCTGTAACTTGTTCTCCCCTACTGTAATTTAGGCTATGTTAGTAATAACTGAATGCTGCAGGCAGGGGGTGGGGTTATAGAGGAGGAGGAGCCAGGGCTGTGCACTCCCACTCAGTGGGTGTGTGTTCTGTGACTTGTTCTCCTCCTCTTACTATAATTTGGGCTATGTTAGTAATAACTGAATGCTGCAGGCAGGGGGTGGGGTTATAGAGGAGGAGCCAGGGCTGTGCACTCCCACTCAGTGGGTGTGTGTTCTGTGTCTTGTTCTCCTCTTACTGTAATTTTGGCTTTGTTAGTAATAACTGAATGCTGCAGGCAGGGGGAGGGGTTATAGAGGAGGAGGAGCCAGCGCTGTGCACTCCCACTCAGTGGGTGTGTTCTGTGGCTTGTTCTCCTCTTACTGTAATTTGGGCTATGTTAGTAATAACTGAATGCTGCAGGCAGGGGGTGGGGTTATAGAGGAGGAGGAGCCAGGGCTGTGCACTCCCACTCAGTGGGTGTATGTTCTGTGGCTTGTTTCCTCTTACTGTAATTTGGGCTATGTTGGTAATAACTGAATGCTGCAGGCAGGGGGTGGGGTTATAGAGGAGGAGGAGCCAGGGCTGTGCACTCCCACTCAGTGGGTGTATGTTCTGTGGCTTGTTCTGCTCCTCCTTACTGTAATTTGGTCTTTGTTAGTAGTAATTGAATCCTGCAGGCAGTGGGTGGGGTTATAGAGGAGGAGGAGCCAGGGCTGTGCACTCCCACTCAGTGGGTGTGTGTTCTGTGGCTTGTTCTCCTCTTACTGTAATTTGGGCTTTGTTAGTAATAACTGAATGCTGCAGGCAGGGGGTGGTTTTATAGAGGAGGAGGAGCCAGGGCTGTTCACTCCCACTCAGTGGGTGTATGTTCTGTGGCTTGTTCTCCTCCTTACTGTAATTTGGGCTTTGTTAGTAATAACTGAATGCTGCAGGCAGGGGGAGGGGTTATAGAGGAGGAGGAGGAGCCAGGGCAGTGCACTCCCACTCAGTGGGTGTATGTTCTGTGGCTTGTTCTCCTCCTTACTGTAATTTGGGCTATGTTAGTAATAACTGAATGCTGCAGGCAGGGGGTGGGGTTATAGAGGAGGAGGAGCCAGGGCTGTGCACTCCCACTCAGTGGGTGTATGTCCTGTGGCTTGTTCTCCTTATTGTAATTTGGGCTATGTTAGTAATAACTGAATGCTGGAGGCAGGGGGTGACGTTATAGAGGAGGAGGAGCCAGGGTTGTGCACTCCCACTCAGTGGGTGTATGTCCTGTGTCTTGTTCTCCTCTTACTTACTGTAATTTGGGCTATGTTAGTAATAACTGAATGCTGGAGGCAGGGGGTGGGGTGATAGAGGAGGAGGAGCCAGGGCTGTGCACTCCCACTCAGTGGGTGTATGTTCTGTGGCTTGTTCTGCTCCTCCTTACTGTAATTTGGTCTTTGTTAGTAGTAATTGAATCCTGCAGGCAGTGGGTGGGGTTATAGAGGAGGAGGAGCCAGGGCTGTGCACTCCCACTCAGTGGGTGTGTGTTCTGTGGCTTGTTCTCCTCTTACTGTAATTTGGGCTTTGTTAGTAATAACTGAATGCTGCAGGCAGGGGGTGGGGTTATAGAGGAGGAGGAGCCAGGGCTGTTCACTCCCACTCAGTGGGTGTATGTTCTGTGGCTTGTTCTCCTCCTTACTGTAATTTGGGCTTTGTTAGTAATAACTGAATGCTGCAGGCAGGGGGTGGGGTTATAGAGGAGGAGGAGGAGCCAGGGCAGTGCACTCCCACTCAGTGGGTGTATGTTCTGTGGCTTGTTCTCCTCCTTACTGTAATTTGGGCTATGTTAGTAATAACTGAATGCTGCAGGCAGGGGGTGGGGTTATAGAGGAGGAGGAGCCAGGGCTGTGCACTCCCACTCAGTGGGTGTATGTCCTGTGGCTTGTTCTCCTCTTACTGTAATTTGGGCTATGTTAGTAATAACTGAATGCTGGAGGCAGGGGGTGGGGTTATAGAGGAGGAGGAGCCAGGGTTGTGCACTCCCACTCAGTGGGTGTATGTCCTGTGTCTTGTTCTCCTCTTACTTACTGTAATTTGGGCTATGTTAGTAATAACTGAATGCTGGAGGCAGGGGGGAGGGGTTATAGAGGAGGAGGAGCTAGGGCTGTGTACTCCCACTTAGTGGGTCTATGTTCTGTGGCTTGTTCTCCTCCTCCTCCTTACTATAATTTGAGCTGTGTTAGTAATAACTGAATGCGGCTGGCAGGGGAGGGGTTATAGAGGAGGAGGAGCCAGGGCAGTGCACTCCCACTCAGTGGGTGTATGTCCTGTGTCTTGTTCTCCTCTTACTGTAATTTGGGCTTTGTTAGTAATAACTGAATGCTGCAGGCAGGGGGTGGGGTTATAGAGGAGGAGGAGCCAGGGCTGTGCACTCCCACTCAGTGGGTGTGTTCTGTGGCTTGTTCTCCTCTTACTGTAATTTGGGCTATGTTAGTAATAACTGAATGCTGCAGGCAGTGGGAGGGGTTATAGAGGAGGAGGAGCCAGGGCTGTGCACTCCCACTCAGTGGGTGTATGTTCTGTGGCTTGTTCTCCTCTTACTGTAATTTGGGCTTTGTTAGTAATAACTGAATGCGGCTGGCAGGGGAGGGGTTATAGAGGAGGAGGAGCCAGGGCTGTGCACTCCCACTCAGTGGGTGTATGTCCTGTGGCTTGTTCTGCTCCTCCTCACTGTAATTTGGGCTGTGTTAGTAATAACTGAATGCTGCAGGCAGGGGGTGGGGTTATAGAGGAGGAGGAGCCAGGGCAGTGCACTCCCACTCAGTGGGTGTATGTCCTGTGGCTTGTTCTCCTCCTTACTGTAATTTGGGCTGTGTTAGTAATAACTAAATGCTGCAGGCAGGAGGTGGGGTTATGGAGGAGGAGGAGCCAGGGCTGTGCACTCCCACTCAGTGGGTGTGTTCTGTGGCTTGTTCTCACTGTAATTTGGGCTTTGTTAGTAATAACTGAATGCTGCAGGCAGGGGGTGGGGTTATAGAGGATGAGGAGGAGCCAGGGCTGTGCACTCCCACTCAGTGGGTGTGTGTTCTGTGGCTTGTTCTCCTCTTACTGTAATTTGGGCTATGTTAGTAATAACTGAATGCTGCAGGCAGGGGGAGGGGTTATAGAGGAGGAGGAGCCAGGGCTGTGCACTCCCACTCAGTGGGTGTGTGTTCTGTGTCTTGTTCTCCTCTTACTGTAATTTGGGCTATGTTAGTAATAACTAAATGCTGCAGGCAGGGGGTGGGGTTATGGAGGAGGAGGAGCCAGGGCTGTGCACTCCCACTCAGTGGGTGTGTTCTGTGGCTTGTTCTCCTCACTGTAATTTGGGCTTTGTTAGTAATAACTGAATGCTGCAGGCAGGGGGTGGGGTTATAGAGGAGGAGGAGGAGCCAGGGCTGTGCACTCCCACTCAGTGGGTCTATGTTCTGTGGCTTGTTCTCCTCTTACTGTAATTTGGGCTATGTTAGTAATAACTGAATGCTGCAGGCAGGGGGAGGGGTTATAGAGGAGGAGGAGCCAGGGCTGTGCACTCCCACTCAGTGGGTGTATGTCCTGTGGCTTGTTCTCCTCCTTACTGTAATTTGGGCTATGTTAGTAATAACTGAATGCTGGAGGCAGGCGGTGGGGTTATAGAGGAGGAGCCAGGGCTGTGCACTCCCACTCAGTGGGTGTGTGTTCTGTGGCTTGTTCTCCTCCTCCTTACTGTAATTTGGGCTGTGTTAGTAATAACTGAATGCTGCAGGCAGGGGGAGGGGTTATAGAGGAGGAGGAGCCAGGGCTCTGCCACTCAGTGGGTGTGTGTTCTGTGTCTTGTTCTCCTCTTACTGTAATTTGGGCTATGTTAGTAATAACTAAATGCTGCAGGCAGGGGGTGGGGTTATGGAGGAGGAGGAGCCAGGGCTGTGCACTCCCACTCAGTGGGTGTGTTCTGTGGCTTGTTCTCACTGTAATTTGGGCTTTGTTAGTAATAACTGAATGCTGCAGGCAGGGGGTGGGGTTATAGAGGATGAGGAGGAGCCAGGGCTGTGCACTCCCACTCAGTGGGTGTGTGTTCTGTGGCTTGTTCTCCTCTTACTGTAATTTGGGCTATGTTAGTAATAACTGATTGCTGCAGGCAGGGGGAGGGGTTATAGAGGAGGAGGAGCCAGGGCTGTGCACTCCCACTCAGTGGGTGTGTGTTCTGTGACTTGTTCTCCTCTTACTGTAATTTGGGCTATGTCAGTAATAACTGAATGCTGCAGGCAGGGGGTGGGGTTATAGAGGAGGAGGAGCCAGGGCTGTGCACTCCCACTCAGTGGGTGTGTTCTGTGTCTTGTTCTCCTTTTACTGTAATTTGGGCTATGTTAGTAATAACTGAATGCTGCAGGCAGGGGAGGGGTTATAGAGTAGGAGGAGCCAGGGCTGTGCACTCCCACTCAGTGGGTGTGTTCTGTGGCTTGTTCTCCTCTTACTGTAATTTGGGCTATGTTAGTAATAACTGAATGCTGCAGGCAGGGGAGGGGTTATAGAGGAGGAGGAACGTATGCTGTTTAGAACGTAGCCTTTTGGTGCCCAGACTCCTCCTTCCCCACCTATAGCCCAGTGTATTCCAGGTTCCCCCATGGACTCAGAGAAGAGGATTTATTAGATAAGAACCTAAATCCCATTTTTCCTTTTCTTTCCATAATGATGATCCCAATAGTTTTCAGTTTGGAAACACATAACCTGGAGCAAATTCTCCATAGTCACCCAAATACTAGTGATGGAATAATTTGTATAATGAGGAGACAGCGCCATATCGACAGCAACTGGTTCCAAATGCAAATGTCACACCTAGAATCAACTCCAGACCTTTTACCTGCTTAATTGATAATGAAATAACGAGGGAATAGCCCACACCTGTCCATGAAATAGCTTTTGAGTTGATAGTCCCATTACTTTTGGCCTTTTAAAAAGTGGGAGGCACATATAGAAACCGTTGTAATTCTTACACCGTTCACCTGATTTGGATGTAATTACCCTCAAATTAAATCTGAAAGTCTGCAGGTAAAGCACATCTTGTTTGTTTCATTTCAAAGCCATTGTGGTGGTGACTAGAGGCCAAAATATGAAATTTCTGTCACTGTCCCAATATTTATGCACCTGACTGTATGTGTGTGTGTGTGTGTGTGTGTGTGTGTATATATATATATATATATATATATATATATATATATCGTATGATTATATATTGTAGTAGATGGACCATCCTATACGTTATAGACATCTGCTTACTGCTTGCAGGATCGTCTTCAGGATCACCAGCATTCAGACACTGAGGAGGAGGAGGATGGTGAATTTACTGCAGATGAGGATGAAGGTGAGTGGGTGCACACAGCAATATAAGCAACGCTAGCACCAGGCACTCTGCGGTCCTGACATTTGGGGACATGTGCTGGTGACACTGCACCATAGGAGGGTTGCCTGTGCCTGGTCACTGTCAGCCCGTCATAGATGGGATAGCTACATATGGGGAGAGGATGGTACAGCCGCAGACCCTTGGCACATGGGATCTCCACTTACCAAGTAACTACTGCCCCCATCATGTGGCCCATAGACGCGATGGCAGAGTTGTCTCCACCATTGCAGCACATGCTGTACCTTAGAGGGCTCAGTACGCTGGGACTAGTGATTATGGGAGGAGTATAGGAAGCCATTGTGTCTGTACCTGCCCACTGACTCACACCTGGCTGTATGTGCACAAGCCTTAGATATTGTCCTGTCTATTGCTGGGTGTAATTGTGTGTCTGTACTTAGGTGAGGATGAGGAGGACACTATTGAGGCGGAGGAAGTGCTGGCAGGACGGCAGGACCACACGGAGGAGCTCTGTCAGCTGGCTAGGGAAGGTAAGAGGCCATTCCTATTTCATTCATCTGGGGGATGCCATTATAGGGTTATGTGTTGTGAGGTGTTGAATCATACACTAACCCCCTATATAATCCCTCCCTTTCCACCATAGTCTTGTTTTTAGTGCCTTGGAGTAAGGCACTAGCTAGGTCCTAGCTTTTAGTTGGATTTCATTTCTTTATCTTGCTGTGTGGTTTGGGTGGTTAGTTCCTGGCAGCAGGTGACCAGCACTAGCGGAGTGGGAGTTATATAGAATAGAGGTTTGTGTGTAACACTGTATCCCACTCTAAAGACGGCCTCTGGGAGAGTCACCAAACTACATAGTCCCTGGGTCTCTCTCCATACCAGACACACATCTGAGGGGGCCATTGGCAAAAGAGAAGGTAAGCTTTATACATTGTATGTAAAAGACCTAGTTGCCGTATTTACTGCCTCCCAGCACGCCAGCGTGCCTCACACCTCCCCAAGCTTCCACAGCACTCCAGAAGGTTCCTTCTGGAGAACTGCCGGCTGCAATTACAGAGCAGCAACATGCTGCTGGCTTTTGTGGGGGGGAGAGGCTTGTGGAGCACCCGCAGGACGCGGCACCACTGCACGTGCAGGCGCGCCGCCGGTGAAGTCATTAGTATGTGCCGCAGTATCGTTCGGGTTGAAACGCTTGAGACTAGGAAGCAGCTGTCACGGCCAGGGTATTTCAGCATGGCACTAGGCGAGTGTTACCTGTGAGGTCATTGTGACGCGGGCTGTCTGGTGGCGGAGCTGGTGTCTGGCGGGGGGCTTTGGCTGCGCGCGTTGTTGTGCGGGCCTGTTGTCACTCTGCGCTGGTAAGGCCTGGCGGCGTCTCCTTTCCGTTTGGCATGGGCGCTGCCATCTTGCCTTCTGGCCATGTGATGCGGCTGGCCAATCCTGGTGAGTCACATGTTCCCTCCAGCCAGTAACAGCACGGCATGGGGTATTTAGGAAGGGTCAGTGCCTTCCTTCTTTGCCAGTGCAACGTGTATCTCAGCCTAGCTGAGAGGGAGTTCTCTGTGCTTATCCTGTTCCTGTGAATTCGCTGTCTGCCAGTCTGCCTGTCAGCTCCTAGCTCCCGCTTTACTACCCCGCTTCCTCCATCACCCTTGCCCATACCTGAGTTCCTGAGCCTGCTGACATCCTACTCATTTGCCTTAGTTCACTACTTGCATACCTGGCTTATTATTTCCTGCATCACTACCTGCATACCTGGCTTATTATTTCCTGCATCACTACCTGCATACCTGGCTTATTATTTCCTGCATCACTACCTGCATACCTGGCTTATTATTTCCTGCATCACTACCTGCATACCTGGCTTATTATTTCCTGCATCACTACCTGCAAACCTGGCTTATTATTTCCTGCATCACTACCTGCATACCTGGACAGCTCTAATTGTTTCTACTTGGACATTAACCCATTACTCCCACCACAGAACTCTTGTGCACATATATATATTCCTGGACTTTTATTTACTGCCATATTTTATGTCTACTCAAGCACTTATTAAAAAACCTAGTTTTTTATTCAAACCCGCTTCTGTGATCGCTCCTGCTACCACCCCGGGTCCACAAATAACCCAGAACATAACAGCAGCCCGGCAACACCACCCCCAGGTATTTAAGTATCCGCAGCCCACACGGTTCAGAGCTGCTGGAGTTCTTCTTAGAGGAGACTCACTGTAGATTACAGGCAGATGGATGTATATTTACAGGTAAACAGTTTAACTTGGATTATTACTTTTGGGTATTAACCTGGTGATCTATGTTGGGCTTATAACATTACGATGTGTATATAAGCACCTTTGCTGCACTGTTTCTCAGGAATATAGGCAGTAACATACAGGAGTATACTAAAGATTATTTGTTTGCCTTTGGTTTTTTGCAAGTGAAAATGGACTTCAAGGAGGCCGGGGTTTTTTGCATTTAGCAGATAGGTGAATTGGTCTTATTTAGTCCCTTCTTTGTTTTTTGTTTTTTCTATTTAACAGTGCTACACTTTTTCCAGAGGAATTAGGTAGCTATCTGTATTAGTGAGACTTGTCTTTATCTCTCAGTATGGAGAAGCCAGAGAAGGTTTCCAAAAACAGGGATCCCTCTGGAGAGTCCAGATGGGCCCAGGTTATGGCACGATGTCTCGCTCAGTCCCTAAATAAAATGGTAACGTCAGCAGGGGCCGCTCAGAGACGTTCAGGCTTAGTGGAATTTCAGCTACCTCATCCCAGGAAGAAGGGGAGTTGGATTATGACTGGGAAGACACCTCACACTGGGAGGGTGACTCTCATTCTGATTCAGGGGTGTCTATGCTGATAAGATACGGTCAGGAAGACTTTGCAGCTATCCCAGAGACTAGATCAGTTTCTTTCTTTAAACGTAAGAAAAAACATTGTATCTGTTTTCCCAGAATTTTCATATTTTGAGGAAATATTAGAAGCCTGGTTACACCTTATTCCAAATTTCATATTACGAAAAAATGTAAGTTAGTTTATCTCTTTTCGGAAGAGGATACCCAGTTTAGGGAAATTCCACCCATGGTGGATGCTCCTATTCCTAGGTTGGTTAGAAAAACTGTGATTCCCACAATACAGTCTGTAACACCTAAAGATCCTATGGATAGGAAGAATGAGGCTGTACCTAAATCTATATTCACTTGGTCAGGAGTCTCGCTGCACCCAGTTCTGGCCAGCGCCTGATAAAGGCCATCGGTCCCTGCGCCTGGGTGATGAAGGCCATCGGTCCCTGCGCCTGGGTGATGAAGGCCATCGGTCCCTGCGCCTGGGTGATGAAGGCCATCGGTCCCTGCGCCTGGGTGATGAAGGCCATCGGTCCCTGCGCCTGGGTGATGAAGGCCATCGGTCCCTGCGCCTGGGTGATGAAGGCCATCGGTCCCTGCGCCTGGGTGATGAAGGCCATCGGTCCCTGCGCCTGGGTGATGAAGGCCATCGGTCCCTGCGCCTGGGTGATGAAGGCCATCGGTCCCTGCGCCTGGGTGATGAAGGCCATCGGTCCCTGCGCCTGGGTGATGAAGGCCATCGGTCCCTGCGCCTGGGTGATGAAGGCCATCGGTCCCTGCGCCTGGGTGATGAAGGCCATCGGTCCCTGCGCCTGGGTGATGAAGGCCATCGGTCCCTGCGCCTGGGTGATGAAGGCCATCGGTCCCTGCGCCTGGGTGATGAAGGCCATCGGTCCCTGCGCCTGGGTGATGAAGGCCATCGGTCCCTGCGCCTGGGTGATGAAGGCCATCGGTCCCTGCGCCTGGGTGATGAAGGCCATCGGTCCCTGCGCCTGGGTGATGAAGGCCATCGGTCCCTGCGCCTGGGTGATGAAGGCCATCGGTCCCTGCGCCTGGGTGATGAAGGCCATCGGTCCCTGCGCCTGGGTGATGAAGGCCATCGGTCCCTGCGCCTGGGTGATGAAGGCCATCGGTCCCTGCGCCTGGGTGATGAAGGCCATCGGTCCCTGCGCCTGGGTGATGAAGGCCATCGGTCCCTGCGCCTGGGTGATGAAGGCCATCGGTCCCTGCGCCTGGGTGATGAAGGCCATCGGTCCCTGCGCCTGGGTGATGAAGGCCATCGGTCCCTGCGCCTGGGTGATGAAGGCCATCGGTCCCTGCGCCTGGGTGATGAAGGCCATCGGTCCCTGCGCCTGGGTGATGAAGGCCATCGGTCCCTGCGCCTGGGTGATGAAGGCCATCGGTCCCTGCGCCTGGGTGATGAAGGCCATCGGTCCCTGCGCCTGGGTGATGAAGGCCATCGGTCCCTGCGCCTGGGTGATGAAGGCCATCGGTCCCTGCGCCTGGGTGATGAAGGCCATCGGTCCCTGCGCCTGGGTGATGAAGGCCATCGGTCCCTGCGCCTGGGTGATGAAGGCCATCGGTCCCTGCGCCTGGGTGATGAAGGCCATCGGTCCCTGCGCCTGGGTGATGAAGGCCATCGGTCCCTGCGCCTGGGTGATGAAGGCCATCGGTCCCTGCGCCTGGGTGATGAAGGCCATCGGTCCCTGCGCCTGGGTGATGAAGGCCATCGGTCCCTGCGCCTGGGTGATGAAGGCCATCGGTCCCTGCGCCTGGGTGATGAAGGCCATCGGTCCCTGCGCCTGGGTGATGAAGGCCATCGGTCCCTGCGCCTGGGTGATGAAGGCCATCGGTCCCTGCGCCTGGGTGATGAAGGCCATCGGTCCCTGCGCCTGGGTGATGAAGGCCATCGGTCCCTGCGCCTGGGTGATGAAGGCCATCGGTCCCTGCGCCTGGGTGATGAAGGCCATCGGTCCCTGCGCCTGGGTGATGAAGGCCATCGGTCCCTGCGCCTGGGTGATGAAGGCCATCGGTCCCTGCGCCTGGGTGATGAAGGCCATCGGTCCCTGCGCCTGGGTGATGAAGGCCATCGGTCCCTGCGCCTGGGTGATGAAGGCCATCGGTCCCTGCGCCTGGGTGATGAAGGCCATCGGTCCCTGCGCCTGGGTGATGAAGGCCATCGGTCCCTGCGCCTGGGTGATGAAGGCCATCGGTCCCTGCGCCTGGGTGATGAAGGCCATCGGTCCCTGCGCCTGGGTGATGAAGGCCATCGGTCCCTGCGCCTGGGTGATGAAGGCCATCGGTCCCTGCGCCTGGGTGATGAAGGCCATCGGTCCCTGCGCCTGGGTGATGAAGGCCATCGGTCCCTGCGCCTGGGTGATGAAGGCCATCGGTCCCTGCGCCTGGGTGATGAAGGCCATCGGTCCCTGCGCCTGGGTGATGAAGGCCATCGGTCCCTGCGCCTGGGTGATGAAGGCCATCGGTCCCTGCGCCTGGGTGATGAAGGCCATCGGTCCCTGCGCCTGGGTGATGAAGGCCATCGGTCCCTGCGCCTGGGTGATGAAGGCCATCGGTCCCTGCGCCTGGGTGATGAAGGCCATCGGTCCCTGCGCCTGGGTGATGAAGGCCATCGGTCCCTGCGCCTGGGTGATGAAGGCCATCGGTCCCTGCGCCTGGGTGATGAAGGCCATCGGTCCCTGCGCCTGGGTGATGAAGGCCATCGGTCCCTGCGCCTGGGTGATGAAGGCCATCGGTCCCTGCGCCTGGGTGATGAAGGCCATCGGTCCCTGCGCCTGGGTGATGAAGGCCATCGGTCCCTGCGCCTGGGTGATGAAGGCCATCGGTCCCTGCGCCTGGGTGATGAAGGCCATCGGTCCCTGCGCCTGGGTGATGAAGGCCATCGGTCCCTGCGCCTGGGTGATGAAGGCCATCGGTCCCTGCGCCTGGGTGATGAAGGCCATCGGTCCCTGCGCCTGGGTGATGAAGGCCATCGGTCCCTGCGCCTGGGTGATGAAGGCCATCGGTCCCTGCGCCTGGGTGATGAAGGCCATCGGTCCCTGCGCCTGGGTGATGAAGGCCATCGGTCCCTGCGCCTGGGTGATGAAGGCCATCGGTCCCTGCGCCTGGGTGATGAAGGCCATCGGTCCCTGCGCCTGGGTGATGAAGGCCATCGGTCCCTGCGCCTGGGTGATGAAGGCCATCGGTCCCTGCGCCTGGGTGATGAAGGCCATCGGTCCCTGCGCCTGGGTGATGAAGGCCATCGGTCCCTGCGCCTGGGTGATGAAGGCCATCGGTCCCTGCGCCTGGGTGATGAAGGCCATCGGTCCCTGCGCCTGGGTGATGAAGGCCATCGGTCCCTGCGCCTGGGTGATGAAGGCCATCGGTCCCTGCGCCTGGGTGATGAAGGCCATCGGTCCCTGCGCCTGGGTGATGAAGGCCATCGGTCCCTGCGCCTGGGTGATGAAGGCCATCGGTCCCTGCGCCTGGGTGATGAAGGCCATCGGTCCCTGCGCCTGGGTGATGAAGGCCATCGGTCCCTGCGCCTGGGTGATGAAGGCCATCGGTCCCTGCGCCTGGGTGATGAAGGCCATCGGTCCCTGCGCCTGGGTGATGAAGGCCATCGGTCCCTGCGCCTGGGTGATGAAGGCCATCGGTCCCTGCGCCTGGGTGATGAAGGCCATCGGTCCCTGCGCCTGGGTGATGAAGGCCATCGGTCCCTGCGCCTGGGTGATGAAGGCCATCGGTCCCTGCGCCTGGGTGATGAAGGCCATCGGTCCCTGCGCCTGGGTGATGAAGGCCATCGGTCCCTGCGCCTGGGTGATGAAGGCCATCGGTCCCTGCGCCTGGGTGATGAAGGCCATCGGTCCCTGCGCCTGGGTGATGAAGGCCATCGGTCCCTGCGCCTGGGTGATGAAGGCCATCGGTCCCTGCGCCTGGGTGATGAAGGCCATCGGTCCCTGCGCCTGGGTGATGAAGGCCATCGGTCCCTGCGCCTGGGTGATGAAGGCCATCGGTCCCTGCGCCTGGGTGATGAAGGCCATCGGTCCCTGCGCCTGGGTGATGAAGGCCATCGGTCCCTGCGCCTGGGTGATGAAGGCCATCGGTCCCTGCGCCTGGGTGATGAAGGCCATCGGTCCCTGCGCCTGGGTGATGAAGGCCATCGGTCCCTGCGCCTGGGTGATGAAGGCCATCGGTCCCTGCGCCTGGGTGATGAAGGCCATCGGTCCCTGCGCCTGGGTGATGAAGGCCATCGGTCCCTGCGCCTGGGTGATGAAGGCCATCGGTCCCTGCGCCTGGGTGATGAAGGCCATCGGTCCCTGCGCCTGGGTGATGAAGGCCATCGGTCCCTGCGCCTGGGTGATGAAGGCCATCGGTCCCTGCGCCTGGGTGATGAAGGCCATCGGTCCCTGCGCCTGGGTGATGAAGGCCATCGGTCCCTGCGCCTGGGTGATGAAGGCCATCGGTCCCTGCGCCTGGGTGATGAAGGCCATCGGTCCCTGCGCCTGGGTGATGAAGGCCATCGGTCCCTGCGCCTGGGTGATGAAGGCCATCGGTCCCTGCGCCTGGGTGATGAAGGCCATCGGTCCCTGCGCCTGGGTGATGAAGGCCATCGGTCCCTGCGCCTGGGTGATGAAGGCCATCGGTCCCTGCGCCTGGGTGATGAAGGCCATCGGTCCCTGCGCCTGGGTGATGAAGGCCATCGGTCCCTGCGCCTGGGTGATGAAGGCCATCGGTCCCTGCGCCTGGGTGATGAAGGCCATCGGTCCCTGCGCCTGGGTGATGAAGGCCATCGGTCCCTGCGCCTGGGTGATGAAGGCCATCGGTCCCTGCGCCTGGGTGATGAAGGCCATCGGTCCCTGCGCCTGGGTGATGAAGGCCATCGGTCCCTGCGCCTGGGTGATGAAGGCCATCGGTCCCTGCGCCTGGGTGATGAAGGCCATCAGTCCCTGGATGAACCAGATGTTTCCTGGATTTCAATCAGGGGATTTGTCTGGCCAGTTCTTTAGCTGATCAGATTTTGGAAGCTTTAACTTACAGTGCCTTGCAAAAGTATTTACCCCCTTTTGCATTTTTCATGTTTTGTTGCCTCACAACCTGGAATTACAATGGATTGTGTGAAGGTGTGCGTCATTGCATTCACAGAACATGCCTACTACTGTGACGTTGTGTTTTTTTATATATTTTGAATCAAACAACATTTAGGGTAGCATAACAGAAAACGTCAGCGTGCATAACTATTCACCCCCCCCTAACGTCAGTAAATTGTCGAGCCACCTTTTGTGGCAGTTATTGCTGCAAGTCGCTTTGGATAAGTAATGGTGGCTTCATTTTAAGCCATTCCTTTCTCCAGATTTCATGCCCGTCCACTACAAAACCAATTGCTTCATTGATGGGTGAAGCCAGACCCTCATGAGGATAGGGTAGTGTTACGCACTATGGCCCGTATTCAGTTTGGAGCGAAAAGCCGGAATCGGCAAAAAAAGTTTCGCCGATGACATCATTTCGCCAGATGGAAAAGTATCGTCGCATTCAATTTGAAAGACTTTCTGCTTACAATGCAATGCCCCGTGCAGCCTTCAGACAGTCCCCCAAAGGTAACCTGCGGCAAAAAATAAAAAAACACTTAAGAACACTCCAAAAAAATCACTCTCAATTTGAGGAGCGAAAAAAATAATTAGAGAACAAAGTTAAAAACTAGCGAACTACACTCCATGGGGGTCCCCAAGTACGCCCCAGGTGTTTTTTTTCATTGCAGGTGCTCACGGCAGGTGGATTTTTCACGATTTTTTAAACTTAACTTTAGCAACTTTAAAATATGCTCGCCCCCATTTTCAAGTACCCCAAATTTGCTGGAATTAGTTATTTCTTCAAAAAAAACCCTCCTGAGTACTATTCTGCACCACTTATAGAAAAACGCTGTTTAGCAGCTATTGAGCCCGTTTAAAAACACCAAATGCCTTCAGCAAGACAAATCGGGGGGTATCATAGGGAACCCCCATGTCAGAGCATCTTTTAGGGGGTGTCAGGCTGATTTCCCCAAATCAGACATGACTTTCCACTTGTTTCAGTTTCGCCGGCTCCCGTTTTCGACATACTTTCAAATTGAATTACGGGGATACGCGGGCACGCGCGCAATACTTTTCCGCAGGCGAAGTAGGCGGAAAGTCCGGGAGTCGAAAAAGTATTGCGGGTCCGACTCAGATTGAATACGGCTCTAAACCTTCCTTTCTGCAGAAGGTGGTATCGGCTTTCCACATATTGTCCTTCTAGCTTTTCGACAGAATTCAGTAACTAATGAAGCTTCTTCCACAGCGCTGTTGGATGTGGTACGTGCGTTACACATTTACTTGGACCGTACTGCGTCTTTGAGGTGTAAGGATTCCCTGTTGGTGTTGATTGATGCACCAAGAAGAGGCTGGTCAGCCTTGAAAGGATCCATCGTTAGATGGGTCACCTCAGCCATTAGGCAGGCATATTTGTCCTCGAATGTGACGGTTCCGGCCTCATTTCGGGCTCCCTCGACGTGTGCTGTCGGAGCCTCTTGTACGGCATGGAGCCTCGGTAGAGCACCTACCTGGTCATCTGTACACACTTTCACAACATTTTACTGCTTCCATACTTTTGGGGGATGCCGGGATCCCTCCCTTGTTTGGTTTCATACTGGTTACCTGTTGGTTTCTGGTTTCTCAGTTCTTCCGTGGGTCTTTCTCCGGCTTTGTTAAACATAGACTGATGTTCTGGTGGGAAGGGCGAGGTTATATAGGTGGTGGGAGACAGTTTTAATTGGTTAGTGCCTTACTCCGCAGCTCACTATTAATACCCACAGTAATGGCACCCCAGATGGACTCCAAGGAAGAGATTTTACGGTGAGTAAAAATCTAATTTATCATTCTGTAGAAGCGATATTGTTACTGTTGCCCCCCCCCCCCGATGCCATGTGTGATGCACAGTAGGCTGTAAGGAGCATACATAGAGAGCTTGGGGGTAGGTTTTGTACACATCCTACATATGGGAGCTGGCTGTGGATATTTAATTATATAGAAGTGAGTGTTTGGATTGGGATGTGAACGTCTCACTGTTGGGGAGATTTATCAAACCTAAAGAGGACAAGTGGTGATGTTACCCATAGCAACCAATCAGCTACCAGCTGTCATTTTATAGCATTTATTAGATAACTGAGAGCTAGAATCTGATTGGTACCTAAGGGCGATGCCTCCACTTGTCCTCTTCAGAAGATCTGGTATATCTCTTCCCTGTATTGTATCCTTGTCCTCTTCAGAACATCTGGTACATCTCTTCCCTGTATTGTATCATTGTCCTCTTCAGAAAATCTGGTCCATCTCTTCCCTGTATTGTATCATTGTCCTCCTCAGAGTATCTGGTCCTTCTCTTCCCTGTATTGTATCATTGTCCTCTTCAGACGATCTGGTCCATGTCTTCCCTGTATTGTATCATTGTCCTCTTCAGACGATCTGGTACATCTCTTCCCTGTATTGTATCATTGTCCTCTTCAGAAGATCTGGTACATCTCTTCCCTGTATTGTATCATTGTCCTCTTCAGAAGATCTGGTCCATCTCTTCCCTGTATTGTATCATTGTCCTCTTCAGAAGATCTGGTCCATCTCTTCCCTGTATTGTATCATTGTCCTCTTCAGAAGATCTGGTCCATCTCTTCCCTGTATTGTATCATTGTCCTCTTCAGAAAATGTGGTCCATCTCTTCCCTGTATTGTATCATTCTCCTCCTCAGAGTATCTGGTCCATCTCTTCCCTGTATTGTATCATTGTCCTCTTCAGAAGATCTGGTACATCTCTTCCCTGTATTGTATCATTGTCCTCTTCAGAAAATGTGGTCCATCTCTTCCCTGTATTGTATCATTGTCCTCCTCAGAGTATCTGGTCCATCTCTTCCCTGTATTGTATCATTGTCCTCTTCAGAAGATCTGGTCCATCTCTTCCCTGTATTGTTTCATTGTCCTCTTCAGAACATCTGGTCCATCTCTTCCCTGTATTGTATCATTGTCCTCCTCAGAGTATCTGGTCCATCTCTTCCCTGTATTGTATCATTGTCCTCCTCAGAGTATCTGGTCCATCTCTTCCCTGTATTGTATCCTCAGTCATTAATCATGGATTGTGAGCTGATGCACATACAAAGCATAGGATACAATGTAACTTTATACCAGATGTAAAATCCAGCCTAATGGAGCATACACACGGTCAGATTTGTCAGATGAACGATTTGACCAAAGTTTTGAATGATTTTTGACTGCATTAAAATTAATGGAATCGTCCAAGTCTGACGGCAAACACATCAGATGTCAGATATCGTTATCTGACAAACGGGAACGCTCATCGTTCATCGTTCAGGCATGTCAGATATGTCAGATTTTCCTTCAGATATGAACGACTGAATGATTTTTAAATCGTTATCGTTCAGATTTGAAGGGAAAATCTGACCGTGTGTATGCACCATAACAATGACTGTGCATTCTAATAAGCTGCTATTAAGTCTGACCAAACACATGTATAAAGTCCGACAAACCAGTCCTATTTAACACGGAGAGTAGGTTCATCATTCATTAGCACAGTATTACATGTTGTATTGCCTAAAGCAGGTGGAGCTGTGGGTGGTTCCCTGTAGGCTCCCCCTCCCCAGTCACTGGGCGGATGGTGGTTTCTACTTCAGGGTCCACAGGGTTGACCTTGGGGTATAGCTGGATCTGGATCCACGGGCACCACGCAGTTAAAGCTTTGCTGCTCCCAGGATGCACTTGGGTCCGTCCTCCTCTATACCCCGCCCCGGCCACAGGCACCTCAGTTTTTAGTTGGTGCCCGGCCGGAGTCGGGTCACCCTGTCGCAGTGGGGCTGCAGGAGCAGCCCCTAAGCTTTATTTTAAAAGAGAAATTTTTTATTTTTTTCTTCTTTTTTTACACTTTTAGAGCGGCAGCATCAGACTGTCCTTTAGGACGTCCACGCTGCCGCTCCTTCTCCCCGCTGGCGCCGCGACGCCAGTACAGCTCTGGGGATCGCGGCGGGACCCCAGAGCCTGTACTAGCCGGGCTCTGGGGACTCCCTTGACTGCTGCCGGACGCGACGGGGATCAGGTAAGCCGCGGGTCGCCGCGTGCGGCGGCCCGCGGATACTTCAATGCAGTCAGGAGCCTCCGGTCTCTGGGGACAGACCGGAGGCGCTAGCGGCGGCGGCGGGCTCCCCCTCAATTGAGGAATACCCCGCGTGTCCGCTAGACCACCAGGGTATCAGGCTGGTAGCGGGACCGGCAACCCGGGGGTTAATTGCTAGCCAGGGGAGGCAGCCTTCCCTGTCTAGCGGCTCCTCCCCTCAGCTCAGCGCGCCTTTCAACAAGCAGTCTGGCGTCGCTGAGCTGCTCTTATCTCTCGGCCACTTCTCCTCTGAGGTCTCCGGCGGCCATCTTTACTGGCACATCGCAGACTCCCAGGCGGTATCAAGTGGACCGGTCCCCCTGTGTACCTCTCCCCTGCTAAAGGACAGTGTACACAGCGCTATAGCCCTCCCAGATACTGAATCTGGGCGGTTGATTGTAGCGGAAGGTGCAGTGAGTATAACTTTTCTGCATTGTATGTGACTATTGCTAGTGCTGCCTGTCTGTGACTTATTCTCCTTACTGTCAGCTTATAACTATCCCTTTCCTTCTCCTACGGCCCGGCAGGTGTGTGGGGGAAGGGCGTTTTTCTGAGACCCTCACATATATAAAACACGTATTTGTGGGGTCAGTCACATACTGTTGTGTGCTACACAGTACCATATCTGGGCTGTTGTGTCGCATACTGGTGAGTGCGCGGGTGTTAAAACCGTAATTCCTCTGGTGATACCTATTTCTTGTGTATTTACGGTATCATGTCGGATGAGGAGACTGAGCGCTCTGTGGCTCCTGTGCTATTTTCCTGCAGACGCTGTGCTGCTGGAGTTGATGGGGAGGACTTATCTCAGGATGGTCTGTGCGGACGGTGCCAGCTGGTACCGGGCCCCTCCAACCCCCCTGTATCACAGGACCCTCCTTGGGCGATGTTTTCACAGGTGCTGGCGTCTATTGCGGACCGGTTATCGGTCCCATCAGCGGTCCCTTCTAGGGCGTTACCGCAGCCCACCATCCCCCATTCCCCGAGGGTTCCACAAATGTTGCGGTCTTCCCCCGGGGCCCAGACTGTGGGTCCTTACTCGGGACTGCCTGTGTATGTGCAGTCTTCCCCAGGGACGTGTCAGTCTGTAGTGCCTTTGCAGAGTGTTGCTCCGACGGCTCCTCCGCCTTGGGTGGATGTTCTATCCAGCTCCGTACAGAGTCTGGCGGCTTCATCCTCGGCGTTTCAGTCTATGTTGCAAGGTGATGTGCCACCAAGGGTGTCTAAACGTCCGGTTGTGAGTTCACTAGCTGCGCAGTTGTCGGACTCGGAAGTGTCCTCAGATGATGGAGAAATCCATGAGGACTCTGACTCTGATGTCATGGGGCAGGAGGTGGAAGCTAAGTCCTCCATTAATGTTCCAGCCTTAGTTAGGGCGGTGCGGGCTATCCTACATGTTGAGGATGATGCGCCGGCTCCTAGGTCGAAGTTTCCTAATTTTAAAAAGGCCAAGGTGACCTCAACTGTGTTCCCCCTGTCTGATCAATTATCGGATCATATGGCGGCGGCCTGGCAATTACCTAGTAAGAAGTTCCATCCACAGAAGAGGTTGGCGGCGAACTATCCTTTTCCTGAAGCTCATTGCAGGAAATGGGAAACTCCGCCGGCGGTGGATTCCCACGTTACCCGCTTGATCAAAAGCGCGACGTTGCCATTGCCGTCTATCTCCTCTTTGAAGGATCCCACGGACAGGAAGGTGGAGACTTGTTTAAAGTCCATTTATTCTCTTTCCGGGGCGGTGGCTCGCCCGTCCATGGCTATCTCCTGGGTGGCTAAAGCCATTGAGGCATGGGCCAATGCCTTGGAGGATACCTTTCCTGATGAGGCTCCGGATATCCAGAGAGCGTTAGTGGGACAGATGCGGGATGCAGCTTCCTATATTGGGGAAGCGTCTTTGGATGCCAGCCTGCTCACTTCTAGGGTGTCGGCTGCAGCGGTATCTGCTCGGCGCTCCCTGTGGCTGAGGTCCTGGAGGGCTGATGCAGATTCAAAAAAGGGTCTGGAGGCCTTGCCTTTTAATGGTGATTTACTATTTGGTCCGGATTTGGACAGAATAGTGGATATTTTGGCTAAGTCCAAGTCGGCTTTTCTCCCTTCGGCCTCTGCGCCGGCTAAAGTGAGGAGCTCTGCCTTTTGGTCCTTTCGGGTTCAGGGTAAGGCCAAGGGCCAGTCCTTCCCGAGACATTCGGCGACCAAGGCCGCACCCAAGCCCAAGAAGCAGGCATGGAGTGCTCGGCGCCCTTCTTCCAAGCAGGAGGATAAGCCTGCTGCCTGATGGGACGGGCCTCTCTCTGGGGGACCCCAGAGTGGGAGGCCGACTTCTCCAATTCGCCCAGTGTTGGCACAATACCACCACGGATGCCTGGGTTCGAGAAGTAGTCTCTCAGGGGTACGCCCTGTCTTTTCGGTTCAGGCCGCCCCACCAGTTTTTCTGTACGAGTCCTTCTCTGGACAAGACCAAAGCTGGTCAGATTCAGGTAGCTATAGAATCCTTGCTACAAGCAGGGGTCATTGTTCCCGTTCCGCAGTCTCAGCGCGGGACGGGGTACTATTCTACTCTGTTTCTGGTACAGAAACCCAATGGTTCTCATCGCCCTATCCTGAATTTGAAGTCTCTGAACAGATACCTCAGAGTTCCCAGGTTCAGGATGGAAACGTTACGTTCCATCATTCTGGCGATGGAACCCGGGGATTATATGGTCTCCCTCGATATCCAGGACGCCTATCTCCATGTGCCCATAGCACCGGCACATCAGCGGTATCTGAGGTTTGCTATCCTGAACCATCACTACCAATTTCGGGCGTTGCCTTTTGGCCTTTCCATGGCTCCGAGGGTGTTCACCAAGGTGATGGCGGTTATGGCTGCCCACCTTCGGGGTCAGGGTCTACGTCTGTTGCCGTACCTGGACGATCTTCTGCTGCTGGCGAGCTCCCCGGAGGTGCTTCTTCGACATCTCCACCTGACCATTGCTTGTCTTCAAGCACACGGGTGGTTGATAAACTGGAAGAAGTCCTCCCTGATTCCATCACAGCGGATGGTTCATTTGGGAGCCCTGCTGGATTCTCGTCAGCAGCGGATTTTCCTGACTCCAGAGAAGGTCTCCTCCCTGCAGCTGCGGATACACAGTTGCCTGAGCAGTTGCCGCCTGTCGGTCCATTCAGCTATGAGAGTTCTGGGGTCCATGGTGTCGACATTCGACATGGTGGAATTTGCCCAGTTCCATTCCCGGCCCCTGCAGGGGCTGATTCTATCGGAATGGAACGGGTTACCTCACCGGATCCGCTCTCAGATGCTGGTGTTGTCCGCGGAGGTTCGGCAGTCTTTGGCTTGGTGGCTTCAGACGGTGCATCTGGTCGAGGGGCGCCCCTTTTGGATCCCGGACTGGGTCCTGCTCACGACGGATGCCAGTCTTCGGGGTTGGGGGGCAGTGACCGGCTCATTATCGCTTCAGGGTCGTTGGTCCGCGGAAGAAGCACTTCTCCCCATCAACATCCTGGAACTGCGGGCTGTGTACAGGGCCCTGCAGTCGTCCGGCCCCGCTCTTCACGGAAGGGCGGTTCAGGTGCAGTCCGACAACGCCACCACGGTGGCGTACATCAACCACCAAGGGGGAACTCGCAGTCGGGCAGCAATGTCGGAGGTGTCTCGCATTCTTGCTTGGGCGGAGTGTCACGTTCCAGCGATCTCGGCAGTCTTCATTCCCGGAGTCCTCAATTGGGAGGCGGACTTCCTCAGCCGTCACGATGTGCATCCCGGGGAATGGTCGCTTCACCCAGAGGTGTTTCAGCTACTCGTGGACAGGTGGGGGCTGCCGGAGCTGGACTTGATGGCCTCCCGTCACAATCACAAGTTGCCCGTTTACGGGTCAAGGACAAGAGACGCAGGCGCCTGTCTGGTAGACGCTCTGTCGGTGAAATGGACGTTTCACCTGGCGTATCTGTTTCCTCCGATATCCTTACTTCCTCGGGTTCTGCGGAAATTCAAGCAGGACGGCGGCACGCTCGTGCTGGTGGCTCCGGCGTGGCCCAGACGTCCTTGGTACTCCGATCTGAGGTGCCTCTCCATCGACGCTCCGTACCTTCTTCCTCAGCGTCGGGACCTGTTGTCTCAGGGGCCCTGCCTTTACCCGGATCTGGGTCGGCTGTCTTTGACGGCGTGGCTCTTGAGACAGCCGTCTTGAGGTCTAGGGGTTTCTCCAGTTCAGTGATTGGTACCATGCTTAGGGCACGCAAGTCTGCCTCCGCGCGGATTTACCACAGGGTGTGGCGCACTTATTTTCAATGGTGTGAATCCAGAAACTATGATCCGCAGGTGTTCCGGGTTTCCAGAATCTTGGAATTTCTTCAATCGGGTTTGGACCTCGGCTTACGCCTGGCCTCTCTGAAGGTTCATGTGTCTGCTTTGTCCGTGTGGTTTCAGCGACGGATTGCTACACTGCCAGATGTTTACACCTTTTTCCAAGGTGTTCTCAGGATCCAGCCTCCCTTCGTGCCTCCGGTTGCTCCGTGGGACTTGACGGTGGTACTGAGGGTCTTGCAGGGTCCTCCTTTTGAGCCGCTTGAGTCGGTGGAGCTCAAGTGGCTGACGTTTAAGACCATTTTTCTCCTGGCAATTGCTTCGGCCAGGAGGGTTTCAGAATTGGGGGCGCTTTCCTGTCGCCCTCCTTTTCTGATTTTTCACCAGGACAGGGCAGTGCTCCGCACGCGTCCTGAGTTTTTGCCCAAAGTGGTTTCAAAGTTCCACATTAATCAGGAACTTGTTGTGCCAGCTTTTCAGTCACCTGATCTTTCGGCTGGTGAGGCTTCCTTGGATGTGGTCCGGGCACTTAGAATTTATGTGGACCGGACTGCTTCGGTTAGGAAGTCGGATTCTTTGTTTGTCCTCTTCGGTTTTCACAAGAGGGGTTGGCCTGCCAACAAGCAAACGTTAGCCCGTTGGCTTCGTTCAGTTATTTGTGAGGCTTATGCGCAGGAGGGTTTACCTGTGCCAGCCTCTGTTAAGGCTCATTCCACTCGTTCTGTGGGTCCCTCTTGGGCTGCTAGACGTGGCGCCTCCGCTGTTCAGCTGTGTAAGGCGGCTACTTGGTCTTCAATTCAGACGTTTTTGAGGTTTTATGCGTTTGACACCTTCGCCTCTCAGGATGCATCCTTTGGGCGCCGGGTACTCCTTTCAGCACAGGAGCGTCCCCGCCCTTAGTTGAACTGCTTTGGGACATCCCCAAGGTCAACCCTGTGGACCCCCTATGGACCCTGAAGTGGAAAACAAGAGATATGGTAAGAACTTACCTTTGTTATCTCTGTTTCTACGAAGTCCATAGGGTCCACAGGGCGCCCGCCCTGACGCACCTGGCTTCAAATGGGCTGTGTGGCTGGTCACCGGTTTTCCGTCTCCCATTTCTGTGAGTATGGTTTCTTGTGTGTTCCAGTCTTCCTTCTCTCTGTTTAGTCTCCTCCTCCGGCCTTAGCTGCTTACCAACTGAGGTGCCTGTGGCCGGGGCGGGGTATAGAGGAGGACGGACCCAAGTGCATCCTGGGAGCAGCAAAGCTTTAACTGCGTGGTGCCCGTGGATCCAGATCCAGCTATACCCCAAGGTCAACCCTGTGGACCCTATGGACTTCGTAGAAACAGAGATAACAAAGGTAAGTTCTTACCATATCTCTTGTTTTCTCCACTTAGGCAAGGGACAGAAAGAGACCTCCAACGCGTTTTGTCAGAACTACCTCCAAGAACTACTATGAATGTTTCCCTTGTAATTATCATTATTCCAATGGTATAAATGTTACAGAGCATACTGGCACATGGATAGCTAGTGCAAGTCACATAACCTATTGTAACAATATGCCGAAATTTTATAGTAATTATACAATGTATGGTTACTAAATTTACACCCATACACAGAACTGAATAATATGGGTGTAAATAGTAGTAACCTATTCTCCATGTATAGTATAGTCAGCATATGCGATGTGACCTAATAATACACATAATGTCCGTCTAGATGTCTGCTACTATTTGTATCTGCTTATAAGATTACTATGGTCTAGTATCACGGTAATTTGTGTTATGAGCCTAGTATTGTTTCCATGTATTATCCTGTTCTGACACATAGCATAAATCTGCTGTTATACATTGTAACACAAAGCAAGACCATCTCTATATGTCGTCATACATCGGAGATGTCTCCTATAGAAGTAATGCACGTACAGTATAAGGGAGTGTAGCCCACCCTGCACTGATTCAGGGTAAGGAATGAGTGCGGGGCACTTCCTGAGGGGCATGTGCGAAAATAAGCTGCTGTGCTGCTATTGGTGTAAATGCAATATGTCTGAAACCGGATGTCCGGGAAATGTGACCAAGCTCTACGTAACCAGTACAGTTATCTAACATGGCCACAACCCGATGTCCGGGAAATGTGACCAAGCTCTACGTAACCAGTACAGTTATCTAACATGGCCACAACCCGATGTCCGGGAAATGTGACCAAGCTCTACGTAACCAGTACAGTTATCTAACATGGCCACAACCGGATGTCCGGGAAATGTGACCACGCTCTACGTAACCAGTACAGTTATCTAACATGGCCACAACCCGATGTCCGGGAAATGTGACCACGCTCTACGTAACCAGTACAGTTATCTAACATGGCCACAACCCGATGTCCCGGAAATGTGACCAAGCTCTACGTTACCAGTACAGTTATCTAACATGGCCACAGACCGATGTCCGGGAAATGTGACCACGCTCTACGTAACCAGTACAGTTATCTAACATGGCCACAGACCGATGTCCGGGAAATGTGACCACGCTCTACGTAACCAGTACAGTTATCTAACATGGCCACAGACCGATGTCCGGGAAATGTGACCAAGCTCTACGTAACCAGTACAGTTATCTAACATGGCCACAACCCGATGTCCTGGAAATGTGACCAAGCTCTACGTAACCAGTACAGTTATCTAACATGGCCACAACCCGATGTCCGGGAAATGTGACCACGCTCTACGTAACCAGTACAGTTATCTAACATGGCCACAACCCGATGTCCGGGAAATGTGACCACGCTCTACGTAACCAGTACAGTTATCTAACATGGCCACAGACCGATGTCCGGGAAATGTGACCACGCTCTACGTAACCAGTACAGTTATCTAACATGGCCACAACCCGATGTCCGGGAAATGTGACCAAGCTCTACGTAACCAGTACAGTTATCTAACATGGCCACAGACCGATGTCCGGGAAATGTGACCAAGCTCTACGTAACCAGTACAGTTATCTAACATGGCCACAACCCGATGTCCGGGAAATGTGACCAAGCTCTACGTAACCAGTACAGTTATCTAACATGACCACAACCGGATATCCGGGAAATGTGACCACGCTCTACGTAACCAGTACAGTTATCTAACATGGCCACAACCCGATGTCCGGGAAATGTGACCACGCTCTACGTAACCAGTACAGTTATCTAACATGGCCACAACCCGATGTCCGGGAAATGTGACCAAGCTCTACGTTACCAGTACAGTTATCTAACATGGCCACAGACCGATGTCCGGGAAATGTGACCACGCTCTACGTAACCAGTACAGTTATCTAACATGGCCACAGACCGATGTCCGGGAAATGTGACCACGCTCTACGTAACCTGTACAGTTATCTAACATGGCCACAGACCGATGTCCGGGAAATGTGACCAAGCTCTACGTAACCAGTACAGTTATCTAACATGGCCACAACCCGATGTCCTGGAAATGTGACCAAGCTCTACGTAACCAGTACAGTTATCTAACATGGCCACAACCCGATGTCCGGGAAATGTGACCACGCTCTACGTAACCAGTACAGTTATCTAACATGGCCACCGCCCGATGTCCGGGAAATTTGACCAAGCTCTACGTAACCAGTACAGTTATCTAACATGGCCACAGACCGATGTCCGGGAAATGTGACCAAGCTCTACGTAACCAGTACAGTTATCTAACATGGCCACAGACCGATGTCCGGGAAATGTGACCACGCTCTACGTAACCAGTACAGTTATCTAACATGGCCACAGACCGATGTCCGGGAAATGTGACCAAGCTCTACGTAACCAGTACAGTTATCTAACATGGCCACAACCGGATGTCCGGGAAATGTGACCACGCTCTACGTAACCAGTACAGTTATCTAACATGGCCACAGACCGATGTCCGGGAAATGTGACCAAGCTCTACGTAACCAGTACAGTTATCTAACATGGCCACAGACCGATGTCCGGGAAATGTGACCACGCTCTACGTAACCAGTACAGTTATCTAACATGGCCACAGACCGATGTCCGGGAAATGTGACCAAGCTCTACGTAACCAGTACAGTTATCTAACATGGCCACAACCCGATGTCCGGGAAATGTGACCAAGCTCTACGTAACCAGTACAGTTATCTAACATGGCCACAACCCGATGTCCGGGAAATGTGACCAAGCTCTACGTAACCAGTACAGTTATCTAACATGGCCACAACCCGATGTCCTGGAAATGTGACCACGCTCTACGTAACCAGTACAGTTATCTAACATGGCCACAACCCGATGTCCGGGAAATGTGACCAAGCTCTACGTAACCAAGTACAGTTATCTAACATGGCCACAACCCGATGTCCGGGAAATGTGACCAACCTTTACGTAACCAGTACAGTTATCTAACATGGCCACAGACCGATGTCCGGGAAATGTGACCACGCTCTACGTAACCAGTACAGTTATCTAACATGGCCACAACCCGATGTCCGGGAAATGTGACCAAGCTCTACGTAACCAGTACAGTTATCTAACATGGCCACAGACCGATGTCCGGGAAATGTGACCAAGCTCTACGTAACCAGTACAGTTATCTAACATGGCCACAACCCGATGTCCGGGAAATGTGACCAAGCTCTACGTAACCAGTACAGTTATCTAACATGGCCACAACCCGATGTCCCGGAAATGTGACCACGCTCTACGTAACCAGTACAGTTATCTAACATGGCCACAACCCGATGTCCCGGAAATGTGACCACGCTCTACGTAACCAGTACAGTTATCTAACATGGCCACAACCCGATGTCCCGGAAATGTGACCACGCTCTACGTAACCAGTACAGTTATCTAACATGGCCACAACCCGATGTCCTGGAAATGTGACCACGCTCTACGTAACCAGTACAGTTATCTAACATGGCCACAACCCGATGTCCTGGAAACGTGACCACGCTCTACGTAACCAGTACAGTTATCTAACATGGCCACAACCCGATGTCCGGGAAATGTGACCACGCTCTACGTAACCAGTACAGTTATCTAACATGGCCACAACCCGATTTCCGGGAAATGTGACCAACCTCTACGTTACCAGTACAGTTATCTAACATGGCCACCGCCCGATGTCCGGGAAATGTGACCAACCTCTACGTTACCAGTACAGTTATCTAACATGGCCACAACCCGATGTCCGGGAAATGTGACCAAGCTCTACGTAACCAGTACAGTTATCTAACATGGCCACAACCCGATGTCCGGGAAATGTGACCAAGCTCTACGTAACCAGTACAGTTATCTAACATGGCCACAACCCGATGTCCGGGAAATGTGACCAAGCTCTACGTAACCAGTACAGTTATCTAACATGGCCACAACCCGATGTCCGGGAAATGTGACCACGCTCTACGTAACCAGTACAGTTATCTAACATGGCCACAACCCGATGTCCGGGAAATGTGACCAACCTCTACGTAACCAGTACAGTTATCTAACATGGCCACAACCCGATGTCCGGGAAATGTGACCAACCTCTACGTAACCAGTACAGTTGTCTAACATGGCCACAGACCGATGTCCGGGAAATGTGACCACGCTCTACGTAACCAGTACAGTTAGCTAACATGGCCACAACCCGATGTCCGGGAAATGTGACCAAGCTCTACGTAACCAGTACAGTTATCTAACATGGCCACAACCCGATGTCCCGGAAATGTGACCACGCTCTACGTAACCAGTACAGTTATCTAACATGGCCACAACCCGATGTCCCGGAAATGTGACCAAGCTCTACGTAACCAGTACAGTTATCTAACATGGCCACAACCCGATGTCCCGGAAATGTGACCAAGCTCTACGTTACCAGTACAGTTATCTAACATGGCCACAGACCGATGTCCGGGAAATGTGACCAAGCTCTACGTAATCAGTACAGTTATCTAACATGGCCACAACCCGATGTCCGGGAAATGTGACCACGCTCTACGTAACCAGTACAGTTATCTAACATGGCCACAGACCGATGTCCGGGAAATGTGACCAAGCTCTACGTTACCAGTACAGTTATCTAACATGGCCACAACCCGATGTCCCGGAAATGTGACCAAGCTCTACGTTACCAGTACAGTTATCTAACATGGCCACAACCCGATGTCCCGGAAATGTGACCAAGCTCTACGTAACCAGTACAGTTATCTAACATGGCCACAACCCGATGTCCCGGAAATGTGACCAAGCTCTACGTTACCAGTACAGTTATCTAACATGGCCACAGACCGATGTCCGGGAAATGTGACCAAGCTCTACGTAATCAGTACAGTTATCTAACATGGCCACAACCCGATGTCCGGGAAATGTGACCACGCTCTACGTAACCAGTACAGTTATCTAACATGGCCACAGACCGATGTCCGGGAAATGTGACCAAGCTCTACGTTACCAGTACAGTTATCTAACATGGCCACAACCCGATGTCCCGGAAATGTGACCAAGCTCTACGTTACCAGTACAGTTATCTAACATGGCCACAACCCGATGTCCCGGAAATGTGACCAAGCTCTACGTAACCAGTACAGTTATCTAACATGGCCACATCCCGATGTCCCGGAAATGTGACCAAGCTCTACGTTACCAGTACAGTTATCTAACATGGCCACAGACCGATGTCCGGGAAATGTGACCAAGCTCTACGTAACCAGTACAGTTATCTAACATGGCCACAACCCGATTTCCGGGAAATGTGACCAACCTCTACGTTACCAGTACAGTTATCTAACATGGCCACCGCCCGATGTCCCGGAAATGTGACCAAGCTCTACGTAACCAGTACAGTTATCTAACATGGCCACATCCCGATGTCCCGGAAATGTGACCAAGCTCTACGTTACCAGTACAGTTATCTAACATGGCCACAGACCGATGTCCGGGAAATGTGACCAAGCTCTACGTAACCAGTACAGTTATCTAACATGGCCACAACCCGATTTCCGGGAAATGTGACCAACCTCTACGTTACCAGTACAGTTATCTAACATGGCCACCGCCCGATGTCCGGGAAATGTGACCAACCTCTACGTTACCAGTACAGTTATCTAACATGGCCACAGCCCGATGTCCGGGAAATGTGACCAAGCTCTACGTAACCAGTACAGTTATCTAACATGGCTACAACCCGATTTCCGGGAAATGTGACCAAGCTCTACGTAACCAGTACAGTTATCTAACATGGCCACAACCGGATGTCCGGGAAATGTGACCAAGCTCTATGTTACCAGTACAGTTATCTAACATGGCCACAACCGGATGTCCGGGAAATGTGACCAAGCTCTACGTAACCAGTACAGTTATCTAACATGGCCACAACCCGATGTCCGGGAAATGTGACCAAGCTCTACGTAACCAGTACAGTTATCTAACATGGCCACAACCCGATTTCCGGCTAATGTGACCAAGCTCTACGTAACCAGTACAGTTATTTAACATGGCCACAACCGGATGTCCGGGAAATGTGACCAAGCTCTATGTTACCAGTACAGTTATCTAACATGGCCACAGACCGATGTCCGGGAAATGTGACCACGCTCTACGTAACCAGTACAGTTATCTAACTTGGCCACAACCCGATGTCCGGGAAATGTGACCAAGCTCTACGTTACCAGTACAGTTATCTAACATGGCCACAACCCGATGTCCGGGAAATGTGACCACGCTCTACGTTACCAGTACAGTTAACTAACATGGCCACAACCGGATGTCCGGGAAATGTGACCAAGCTGTACGTAACCAGTACAGTTATCTAACATGGCCACAACCGGATGTCCGGGAAATGTGACCAACCTCTACGTTACCAGTACAGTTATCTAACATGGCCACAACCGGATGTCCGGGAAATGTGACCAAGCTCTACGTAACCAGTACAGTTATCTAACATGGCCACAACCCGATGTCCGGGAAATGTGACCAAGCTCTACGTGACCAGTACAGTTATCTAACATGGCCACAACCCGATGTCCGGGAAATGTGACCACGCTCTACGTAACCAGTACAGTTATCTAACATGGCCACAGCTGGATGTCCGGGAAATGTGACCAAGCTCTACGTGACCAGTACAGTTATCTAACATGGCCACAGCCCGATTTCCGGGAAATGTGACCAAGCTCTACGTGACCAGTACAGTTATCTAACATGGCCACAACCGGATGTCCGGGAAATGTGACCAAGCTGTACGTAACCAGTACAGTTATCTAACATGGCCACAACCCGAGGAAATGTGACCAAAATGTGACCCACCTACCTGCTCTGTCATCAGGAACAGCAAGGATAGTGTTACAATCTTATCTTTATATAACCCCACCTACCTGCTCTGTCATCAGGAATAGCAAGGATACAGTGTAACAATCTTACCTTTATATAACCCCACCTACCTGCTCTGTCATCAGGAACAGCAAGGATACAGTGTAACAATCTTACCTTTATATAACCCCACCTACCTGCTCTGTCATCAGGAACAGCAAGGATACAGTGTAACAATCTTACCTTTATATAACCCCACCTACCTGCTCTGTCATCAGGAACAGCAAGGATACAGTGTAACAATCTTACCTTTATATAACACCACCTACGCGCTCTGTCATCAGGAACAGCAAGGGTACAATGTAACAATCTTACCTTTATATAACCATCACCTACCTGCTCTGTCATCAGGAACAGCAAGGATACAGTGTAACAATCTTACCTTTATATAACCCCACCTACCTGCTCTGTCATCAGGAACAGCAAGGATACAGTGTAACAATCTTACCTTTATATAACCCCACCTACCTGCTCTGTCATCAGGAACAGCAAGGATACAGTGTAACAATCTTACCTTTATATAACCCCACCTACCTGCTCTGTCATCAGGAACAGTAAGGATACAGTGTAACAATCTTACCTTTATATAACCCCACTCACCTGCTCTGTCATCAGGAACAGCAAGGATACAGTGTAACAATCTTACCTTTATATAACCCCACCTACCTGCTCTGTCATCAGGAACAGCAAGGATACAGTGTAACAATCTTACCTTTATATAACCCCACCTACCTGCTCTGTCATCAGGAACAGCAAGGATACAGTGTAACAATCTTACCTTTATATAACCCCACCTACCTGCTCTGTCATCAGGAACAGCAAGGATACAGTGTAACAATCTTACCTTTATATAACACCACCTACGCGCTCTGTCATCAGGAACAGCAAGGGTACAATGTAACAATCTTACCTTTATATAACCCCACCTACCATAGATAAATTCACCGCTTTCAGGCGCACCTGTTCGTCATGGGGGGTTATCACCATAGTAACATCCCACACAATCATAGATACAGAAGCTCTTAATGTGTATACATTGTCTAAAACGGTAAACTAACACAGTACAAAAGATGCATTAATAGGTTGAATGACGTTACTGAATAGCATAACGCACACTTAGATGGAGAACAAAGTGTAATGTATATACGTATTAGAGTGCAGTAACATTGGGGACTGGATCCGCCAGTATGCTGTCATTGTTACATAGCAGAGCTGCAGGAACAAGCCACACATGTATAGTCACAGCTATAACGGGGGGTAGTATGGTAAAGGTGTACTGGTAAAATAAGCAACAAAAGCTAAAAATAACGTCCAATATGATACTTAGGTCTCCACCCGATTCTTTAGTAATACACCTAAGTGCTCATTGAGACCCCTGGGGGCTAAGGTCCAATCTGGTCTCGGGGTATAACAGTCTGTCGCATCCCCTGGGTAGAGATGAAACCTGACCTATAATTCTGAGTAGAGAGATTGGTTGGCAAAGTGCCGCCACCGGTTGGTCGCTCGATCCTTTGGCTAGAACTGTCCTAATAGTAGGTATATGCATCGCATTTAGCCCTCTCGATTGGCACTCCATTTTGCCCACATTGGCTTCCACAAGGGCATAAGATGGTATACACGACAAACCTGGTGGTACAGTTAATGTCTAATTTTAAATATTTCCCCTGTCGGAGGAAGATGAAAATAGCCCTTTGTCATGTACCGGCAATACGGGCTGTAATAGAGAGGTAAATTTATATTAGTAACGTCTGTATGGACTTCATAATCTGCCTCTGCGGTAACACGGATTCCCAGCCCGGCTCAGAGGTAATAACAGGCTGCTTTATGTGGATGAAGCCGTAACCCCTGGGACATTTTACCTTCTTTCTTTTCGTTTTTTGTCTTATTTTTCCTTGGGAATGCAAGTACCTCTCTCTATCTTTTGTCTTTGTAAATTGGTCATAGCCCCAAGTAACATTTTTTCCAGCATAATCTCTTATTGAGTTTCCTCCTCATTTCTATCACTGTCTGCCGGCTCTGAGCTGCTGTCTCTATCGCTGTCTGTGCCGGCCCTGAGCTGCTGTCTCTATCACTGTCTGTGCCGGCCCTGAGCTGCTGTCTCTATCGCTGTCTGTGCCGGCTCTGAGCTGCTGTCTCTATCACTGTGTCTATCACTGTCTGTGCCGGCTCTGAGCTGCTGTCTCTATCACTGTCTGTGCCGGCCCTGAGCTGCTGTCTCTATCACTGTCTGTGCCGGCTCTGAGCTGCTGTCTCTATCGCTGTCTGTGCCGGCCCTGAGCTGCTGTCTCTATCACTGTCTGTGCCGGCTCTGAGCTGCTGTCTCTATCACTGTGTCTATCACTGTCTGTGCCGGCTCTGAGCTGCTGTCTCTATCGCTGTCTGTGCCGGCCCTGAGCTGCTGTCTCTATCACTGTCTGTGCCGGCCCTGAGCTGCTGTCTCTATTGCTGTCTGTGCCGGCTCTGAGCTGCTGTCTCTATCGCTGTCTGTGCCGGCCCTGAGCTGCTGTCTCTATCACTGTCTGTGCCGGCCCTGAGCTGCTGTCTCTATTGCTGTCTGTGCCGGCCCTGAGCTGCTGTCTCTATTGCTGTCTGTGCCGGCTCTGAGCTGCTGTCTCTATCGCTGTCTGTGCCGGCCCTGAGCTGCTGTCTCTATCACTGTCTGTGCCGGCTCTGAGCTGCTGTCTCTATCGCTGTCTGTGCCGGCCCTGAGCTGCTGTCTCTATCACTGTCTGTGCCGGCTCTGAGCTGCTGTCTCTATCACTGTGTCTATCGCTGTCTGTGCCGGCTCTGAGCTGCTGTCTCTATCACTGTCTGTGCCGGCCCTGAGCTGCTGTCTCTATCACTGTCTGTGCCGGCTCTGAGCTGCTGTCTATCGCTGTCTGTGCCGGCCCTGAGCTGCTGTCTCTATCACTGTGTCAATCACTGTCTGTGCCGGCTCTGAGCTGCTGTCTCTATCACTGTCTGTGCCGGCCCTGAGCTGCTGTCTCTATCACTGTCTGTGCCGGCTCTGAGCTGCTGTCTCTATCGCTGTCTGTGCCGGCCCTGAGCTGCTGTCTCTATCGCTGTCTGTGCCGGCTCTGAGCTGCTGTCTCTATCACTGTCTGTGCCGGCTCTGAGCTGCTGTCTCTATCGCTGTCTGTGCCGGCTCTGAGCTGCTGTCTCTATCCCTGTCTGTGCCGGCTCTGAGCTGCTGTCTCTATCGCTGTCTGTGCCGGCTCTGAGCTGCTGTCTATCCCTTTCTGTGCCGGCTCTGAGCTGCTGTCTCTATCGCTGTCTGTGCCGGCTCTGAGCTGCTGC
Source organism: Taudactylus pleione (assembly GCA_031769625.1). Classification (NCBI taxonomy): domain Eukaryota; kingdom Metazoa; phylum Chordata; class Amphibia; order Anura; family Myobatrachidae; genus Taudactylus; species Taudactylus pleione. Next base: position 494,914 of record JAUIMM010001284.1, read on the forward strand.
GGATGGGCAGTGCTGGCCAGTACCATGTTACTTCAGTCCCTGGGTTTGGTATTGTCTCAGCACCGCACCCCAGCCTACGCCCCGATACGCCAACCTGACACAGGGGCGGTGGTGAAGTAGGTTTTACTCAAGCTGCCACCGCAAAGACTATTCAGAATAGCGCTCTTGCGATCGCCAAACACTTAAACCATACTTAATAATTCACATAAATGCAGATTGATTTCAAACAAAAGAAAAGGATAAAATTATATTACTCTGAGGTATTAGGAGATCTGTGTGGCGGAGACCACAGGACAGGAGATGGGAGCACTACTAGCACAAAGCTTCTCCCTTATAGAGTGAACACCGAGTAGTGTGGGTTGCTGATCCTTAGAGTTCCACAACTACCTTCTCCCCCAGAACCCCCGAATTCTCCGGGTTCAAAAGGATTGGCACTTTGTTTTCCCAAGGTCTGTGTATATGTAAATTAGAACAGCTACAGGAACCTACGCCTCGTATAACTCTCTGGGCTTAAAATGTATTTTATTGTAGGAAAGCTGATAAGCTAAGGTAAAAAATGACCCTCTAGCAACCGGTGTGTCTGTGTGTAGGGCTTGCACAAGGGCACCCTAGGGTGAAGAGCAAACACATTTCCATGAAGCTTTGTCTTCATAGACTATTAAGCACCTGGCCACTTGGTTCTGAGTAGCTGATGCAATGCAGACACGGTTTTGAACTACCAAATCATATCAAATACATTCCTGAAATATATATTTTAGGGGAACTATAATAATACACATCACGGTCAGATTGTCATAGTACTGTGAGCACACGTTACCCAGGGTACACAGAATGCACACAGTCATGACACGTGACTTTGAGAAATCGCCGTTACACATGGCGATGGTCAGAGGTATCTATAACCCATTGTTATTGTTACATATGGGCACTTTTAGAGAATGTTCTGTATTGTGATCAATTTGATGTGAATTTAGCTGGGCTTTTTGTTTAGTTATGGTTCTCCATAAGATTACTAAGACCTCGTCATCTATGTACCTACAGTACACTACTATGTGTATACAGGTCTCAGGTCTGGAGAGAGAGAATATCTTCTTCTGCCATGAAGATGAATGTGTTAGCATACGATGGGTCACCTTCCTCCCCGTCGCACGGCCAGAAGTTTGGGGGTAATAACCTCCATCATATCTCCATGTTATTACCAATAGTTCCAAGAACAAATTCGGGTCAGGATCTATATAGTGATGATTGGTAATAAGCCTAGAAGTATGTGTATTCCACACATGTTCGCGTTACTTGCTACTTATTACCAACAATCCTCATTTTATAGGTCCAGATCCTGATTTGTTCTTGGAGCTATAAGATGTCTTATTGGCCAATCAGAACCAGCTGCTGATTTTGTGAGGGGTCATGCACCCGTAATATACACGCACTCAGTCTGCTCAGCCCTCACCCTTTCTCGCTCCTCCTCCCTTAGTGTAAGGACACAACCCATCTGCATGTGGGTGCTCGGTGCCAAGTTCTCATATGCATTTCCCGCACAAATAAAAATAATTTCTTAACAGGATTTTTTTTTTTACTTTTACAGGGGAGATGTCCTTAGACGATCTGCTGCTAAAGTATTCTATGGTACAGTCTGAGGAAGATCTGTGTGATCAGAGTGAGGACAGCCAACTGTCTGATCAGGAGACATCCGGTGAGTGACACGGTATTGAAATGGTAGAAGCAAGTTGTGATTGGGGATAGTACAGACTGGGGAGGAGAGAGCTGGTGGGTGATGAGATACAGGAATGGTGGTTGGGTGTGGAGGAGGCAGGAGATGTGATTGGGGATAGTACAGACTGGGGAGGAGAGATCTGGTGGGTGATGAGATACAGGAATGGTGGTTGGGTGTGGAGGAGGCAGGAGATGTGATTGGGGATAGTACAGACTGGGGAGGAGAGATCTGGTGGGTGATGAGATACAGGAATGGTGGTTGGGTGTGGAGGAGGCAGGAGATGTGATTGGGGATAGTACAGACTGGGGAGGAGAGAGCTGGTGGGTGATGAGATACAGGAATGGTGGTTGGGTGTGGAGGAGGCAGGAGATGTGATTGGGGATAGTACAGACTGGAGAGGAGAGATCTGGTGGGTGATGAGATACAGGAATGGTGGTTGGGTGTGGAGGAGGCAGGAGATGTGATTGGGGATAGTACAGACTGGGGAGGAGAGATCTGGTGGGTGATGAGATACAGGAATGGTGGTTGGGTGTGGAGGAGGCAGGAGATGTGATTGGGGATAGTACAGACTGGGGAGGAGAGAGCTGGTGGGTGATGAGATACAGGAATGGTGGTTGGGTGTGGAGGAGGCAGGAGATGTGATTGGGGATAGTACAGACTGGGGAGGAGAGATCTGGTGGGTGATGAGATACAGGAATGGTGGTTGGGTGTGGAGGAGGCAGGAGATGTGATTGGGGATAGTACAGACTGGGGAGGAGAGAGCTGGTGGGTGATGAGATACAGGAATGGTGGTTGGGTGTGGAGGAGGCAGGAGATGTGATTGGGGATAGTACAGACTGGGGAGGAGAGATCTGGTGGGTGATGAGATACAGGAATGGTGGTTGGGTGTGGAGGAGGCAGGAGATGTGATTGGGGATAGTACAGACTGGGGAGGAGAGATCTGGTGTGTGATGAGATACAGGAATGGTGGTTGGGTGTGGAGGAGGCAGGAGATGTGATTGGGGATAGTACAGACTGGAGAGGAGAGAGCTGGTGGGTGATGAGATACAGGAATGGTGGTTGGGTGTGGAGGAGGCAGGAGATGTGATTGGGGATAGTACAGACTGGGGAGGAGAGAGCTGGTGGGTGATGAGATACAGGAATGGTGGTTGGGTGTGGAGGAGGCAGGAGATGTGATTGGGGATAGTACAGACTGGGGAGGAGAGAGCTGGTGGGTGATGAGATACAGGAATGGTGGTTGGGTGTGGAGGAGGCAGGAGATGTGATTGGGGATAGTACAGACTGGAGAGGAGAGAGCTGGTGGGTGATGAGATACAGGAATGGTGGTTGGGTGTGGAGGAGGCAGGAGATGTGATTGGGGATAGTACAGACTGGGGAGGAGAGATCTGGTGGGTGATGAGATACAGGAATGGTGGTTGGGTGTGGAGGAGGCAGGAGATGTGATTGGGGATAGTACAGACTGGGGAGGAGAGATCTGGTGGGTGATGAGATACAGGAATGGTGGTTGGGTGTGGAGGAGGCAGGAGATGTGATTGGGGATAGTACAGACTGGGGAGGAGAGAGCTGGTGGGTGATGAGATACAGGAATGGTGGTTGGGTGTGGAGGAGGCAGGAGATGTGATTGGGGATAGTACAGACTGGAGAGGAGAGATCTGGTGGGTGATGAGATACAGGAATGGTGGTTGGGTGTGGAGGAGGCAGGAGATGTGATTGGGGATAGTACAGACTGGGGAGGAGAGATCTGGTGGGTGATGAGATACAGGAATGGTGGTTGGGTGTGGAGGAGGCAGGAGATGTGATTGGGGATAGTACAGACTGGGGAGGAGAGAGCTGGTGGGTGATGAGATACAGGAATGGTGGTTGGGTGTGGAGGAGGCAGGAGATGTGATTGGGGATAGTACAGACTGGGGAGGAGAGATCTGGTGGGTGATGAGATACAGGAATGGTGGTTGGGTGTGGAGGAGGCAGGAGATGTGATTGGGGATAGTACAGACTGGGGAGGAGAGAGCTGGTGGGTGATGAGATACAGGAATGGTGGTTGGGTGTGGAGGAGGCAGGAGATGTGATTGGGGATAGTACAGACTGGGGAGGAGAGATCTGGTGGGTGATGAGATACAGGAATGGTGGTTGGGTGTGGAGGAGGCAGGAGATGTGATTGGGGATAGTACAGACTGGGGAGGAGAGATCTGGTGTGTGATGAGATACAGGAATGGTGGTTGGGTGTGGAGGAGGCAGGAGATGTGATTGGGGATAGTACAGACTGGAGAGGAGAGAGCTGGTGGGTGATGAGATACAGGAATGGTGGTTGGGTGTGGAGGAGGCAGGAGATGTGATTGGGGATAGTACAGACTGGGGAGGAGAGAGCTGGTGGGTGATGAGATACAGGAATGGTGGTTGGGTGTGGAGGAGGCAGGAGATGTGATTGGGGATAGTACAGACTGGGGAGGAGAGAGCTGGTGGGTGATGAGATACAGGAATGGTGGTTGGGTGTGGAGGAGGCAGGAGATGTGATTGGGGATAGTACAGACTGGAGAGGAGAGAGCTGGTGGGTGATGAGATACAGGAATGGTGGTTGGGTGTGGAGGAGGCAGGAGATGTGATTGGGGATAGTACAGACTGGAGAGGAGAGAGCTGGTGGGTGATGAGATACAGGAATGGTGGTTGGGTGTGGAGGAGGCAGGAGATGTGATTGGGGATAGTACAGACTGGGGAGGAGAGAGCTGGTGGGTGATGAGATACAGGAATGGTGGTTGGGTGTGGAGGAGGCAGGAGATGTGATTGGGGATAGTACAGACTGGAGAGGAGAGAGCTGGTGGGTGATGAGATACAGGAATGGTGGTTGGGTGTGGAGGAGGCAGGAGATGTGATTGGGGATAGTACAGACTGGGGAGGAGAGAGCTGGTGGGTGATGAGATACAGGAATGGTGGTTGGGTGTGGAGGAGGCAGGAGATGTGATTGGGGATATTACAGACTGGAGAGGAGAGAGCTGGTGGGTGATGAGATACAGGAATGGTGGTTGGGTGTGGAGGAGGCAGGAGATGTGATTGGGGATAGTACAGACTGGGGAGGAGAGAGCTGGTGGGTGATGAGATACAGGAATGGTGGTTGGGTGTGGAGGAGGCAGGAGATGTGATTGGGGATAGTACAGACTGGGGAGGAGAGAGCTGGTGGGTGATGAGATACAGGAATGGTGGTTGGGTGTGGAGGAGGCAGGAGATGTGATTGGGGATAGTACAGACTGGGGAGGAGAGAGCTGGTGGGTGATGAGATACAGGAATGGTGGTTGGGTGTGGAGGAGGCAGGAGATGTGATTGGGGATAGTACAGACTGGGGAGGAGAGATCTGGTGGGTGATGAGATACAGGAATGGTGGTTGGGTGTGGAGGAGGCAGGAGATGTGATTGGGGATAGTACAGACTGGGGAGGAGAGAGCTGGTGGGTGATGAGATACAGGAATGGTGGTTGGGTGTGGAGGAGGCAGGAGATGTGATTGGGGATAGTACAGACTGGGGAGGTGGGTGATGAGATACAGGAATGGTGGTTGGGTGTGGAGGAGGCAGGAGATGTGATTGGGGATAGTACAGACTGGAGAGGAGAGAGCTGGTGGGTGATGAGATACAGGAATGGTGGTTGGGTGTGGAGGAGGCAGGAGATGTGATTGGGGATAGTACAGACTGGGGAGGAGAGAGCTGGTGGGTGATGAGATACAGGAATGGTGGTTGGGTGTGGAGGAGGCAGGAGATGTGATTGGGGATAGTACAGACTGGGGAGGAGAGAGCTGGTGGGTGATGAGATACAGGAATGGTGGTTGGGTGTGGAGGAGGCAGGAGATGTGATTGGGGATAGTACAGACTGGGGAGGAGAGATCTGGTGGGTGATGAGATACAGGAATGGTGGTTGGGTGTGGAGGAGGCAGGAGATGTGATTGGGGATAGTACAGACTGGAGAGGTGGGTGATGAGATACAGGAATGGTGGTTGGGTGTGGAGGAGGCAGGAGATGTGATTGGGGATAGTACAGACTGGGGAGGAGAGAGCTGGTGGGTGATGAGATACAGGAATGGTGGTTGGGTGTGGAGGAGGCAGGAGATGTGATTGGGGATAGTACAGACTGGGGAGGAGAGAGCTGGTGGGTGATGAGATACAGGAATGGTGGTTGGGTGTGGAGGAGGCAGGAGATGTGATTGGGGATAGTACAGACTGGGGAGGAGAGAGCTGGTGGGTGATGAGATACAGGAATGGTGGTTGGGTGTGGAGGAGGCAGGAGATGTGATTGGGGATAGTACAGACTGGGGAGGAGAGATCTGGTGGGTGATGAGATACAGGAATGGTGGTTGGGTGTGGAGGAGGCAGGAGATGTGATTGGGGATAGTACAGACTGGGGAGGAGAGAGCTGGTGGGTGATGAGATACAGGAATGGTGGTTGGGTGTGGAGGAGGCAGGAGATGTGATTGGGGATAGTACAGACTGGAGAGGAGAGAGCTGGTGGGTGATGAGATACAGGAATGGTGGTTGGGTGTGGAGGAGGCAGGAGATGTGATTGGGGATAGTACAGACTGGGGAGGAGAGAGCTGGTGGGTGATGAGATACAGGAATGGTGGTTGGGTGTGGAGGAGGCAGGAGATGTGATTGGGGATAGTACAGACTGGGGAGGAGAGAGCTGGTGGGTGATGAGATACAGGAATGGTGGTTGGGTGTGGAGGAGGCAGGAGATGTGATTGGGGATAGTACAGACTGGGGAGGAGAGATCTGGTGGGTGATGAGATACAGGAATGGTGGTTGGGTGTGGAGGAGGCAGGAGATGTGATTGGGGATAGTACAGACTGGAGAGGTGGGTGATGAGATACAGGAATGGTGGTTGGGTGTGGAGGAGGCAGGAGATGTGATTGGGGATAGTACAGACTGGGGAGGAGAGAGCTGGTGGGTGATGAGATACAGGAATGGTGGTTGGGTGTGGAGGAGGCAGGAGATGTGATTGGGGATAGTACAGACTGGGGAGGAGAGAGCTGGTGGGTGATGAGATACAGGAATGGTGGTTGGGTGTGGAGGAGGCAGGAGATGTGATTGGGGATAGTACAGACTGGGGAGGAGAGAGCTGGTGGGTGATGAGATACAGGAATGGTGGTTGGGTGTGGAGGAGGCAGGAGATGTGATTGGGGATAGTACAGACTGGGGAGGAGAGATCTGGTGGGTGATGAGATACAGGAATGGTGGTTGGGTGTGGAGGAGGCAGGAGATGTGATTGGGGATAGTACAGACTGGGGAGGAGAGAGCTGGTGGGTGATGAGATACAGGAATGGTGGTTGGGTGTGGAGGAGGCAGGAGATGTGATTGGGGATAGTACAGACTGGAGAAGAGAGAGCTGGTGGGTGATGAGATACAGGAATGGTGGTTGGGTGTGGAGGAGGCAGGAGATGTGATTGGGGATAGTACAGACGGGAGGAGAGAGCTGGTGGGTGATGAGATACAGGAATTGTGGTTGGGTGTGGAGGAGGCAGGAGATGTGATTGGGGATAGTACAGACTGGGGAGGAGAGATCTGGTGGGTGATGAGATACAGGAATGGTGGTTGGGTGTGGAGGAGGCAGGAGATGTGATTGGGGATAGTACAGACTGGGGAGGAGAGATCTGGTGGGTGATGAGATACAGGAATGGTGGTTGGGTGTGGAGGAGGCAGGAGATGTGATTGGGGATAGTACAGACTGGGGAGGAGAGAGCTGGTGGGTGATGAGATACAGGAATGGTGGTTGGGTGTGGAGGAGGCAGGAGATGTGATTGGGGATAGTACAGACTGGGGAGGAGAGAGCTGGTGGGTGATGAGATACAGGAATGGTGGTTGGGTGTGGAGGAGGCAGGAGATGTGATTGGGGATAGTACAGACTGGGGAGGAGAGAGCTGGTGGGTGATGAGATACAGGAATGGTGGTTGGGTGTGGAGGAGGCAGGAGATGTGATTGGGGATAGTACAGACTGGGGAGGAGAGATCTGGTGGGTGATGAGATACAGGAATGGTGGTTGGGTGTGGAGGAGGCAGGAGATGTGATTGGGGATAGTACAGACTGGGGAGGAGAGAGCTGGTGGGTGATGAGATACAGGAATGGTGGTTGGGTGTGGAGGAGGCAGGAGATGTGATTGGGGATAGTACAGACTGGGGAGGAGAGAGCTGGTGGGTGATGAGATACAGGAATGGTGGTTGGGTGTGGAGGAGGCAGGAGATGTGATTGGGGATAGTACAGACTGGAGAGGAGAGAGCTGGTGGGTGATGAGATACAGGAATGGTGGTTGGGTGTGGAGGAGGCAGGAGATGTGATTGGGGATAGTACAGACTGGGGAGGAGAGAGCTGGTGGGTGATGAGATACAGGAATGGTGGTTGGGTGTGGAGGAGGCAGGAGATGTGATTGGGGATAGTACAGACTGGGGAGGAGAGAGCTGGTGGGTGATGAGATACAGGAATGGTGGTTGGGTGTGGAGGAGGCAGGAGATGTGATTGGGGATAGTACAGACTGGGGAGGAGAGATCTGGTGGGTGATGAGATACAGGAATGGTGGTTGGGTGTGGAGGAGGCAGGAGATGTGATTGGGGATAGTACAGACTGGGGAGGAGAGATCTGGTGGGTGATGAGATACAGGAATGGTGGTTGGGTGTGGAGGAGGCAGGAGATGTGATTGGGGATAGTACAGACTGGGGAGGAGAGAGCTGGTGGGTGATGAGATACAGGAATGGTGGTTGGGTGTGGAGGAGGCAGGAGATGTGATTGGGGATAGTACAGACTGGGGAGGAGAGATCTGGTGGGTGATGAGATACAGGAATGGTGGTTGGGTGTGGAGGAGGCAGGAGATGTGATTGGGGATAGTACAAACTGGAGAGGTGGGTGATGAGATACAGGAATGGTGGTTGGGTGTGGAGGAGGCAGGAGATGTGATTGGGGATAGTACAGACTGGGGAGGAGAGATCTGGTGGGTGATGAGATACAGGAATGGTGGTTGGGTGTGGAGGAGGCAGGAGATGTGATTGGGGATAGTACAGACTGGAGAGGTGGGTGATGAGATACAGGAATGGTGGTTGGGTGTGGAGGAGGCAGGAGATGTGATTGGGGATAGTACAGACTGGGGAGGAGAGAGCTGGTGGGTGATGAGATACAGGAATGGTGGTTGGGTGTGGAGGAGGCAGGAGATGTGATTGGGGATAGTACAGACTGGGGAGGAGAGATCTGGTGGGTGATGAGATACAGGAATGGTGGTTGGGTGTGGAGGAGGCAGGAGATGTGATTGGGGATAGTACAGACTGGGGAGGAGAGATCTGGTGGGTGATGAGATACAGGAATGGTGGTTGGGTGTGGAGGAGGCAGGAGATGTGATTGGGGATAGTACAGACTGGGGAGGAGAGAGCTGGTGGGTGATGAGATACAGGAATGGTGGTTGGGTGTGGAGGAGGCAGGAGATGTGATTGGGGATAGTACAGACTGGGGAGGAGAGATCTGGTGGGTGATGAGATACAGGAATGGTGGTTGGGTGTGGAGGAGGCAGGAGATGTGATTGGGGATAGTACAGACTGGAGAGGTGGGTGATGAGATACAGGAATGGTGGTTGGGTGTGGAGGAGGCAGGAGATGTGATTGGGGATAGTACAGACTGGGGAGGAGAGATCTGGTGGGTGATGAGATACAGGAATGGTGGTTGGGTGTGGAGGAGGCAGGAGATGTGATTGGGGATAGTACAGACTGGAGAGGTGGGTGATGAGATACAGGAATGGTGGTTGGGTGTGGAGGAGGCAGGAGATGTGATTGGGGATAGTACAGACTGGGGAGGAGAGAGCTGGTGGGTGATGAGATACAGGAATGGTGGTTGGGTGTGGAGGAGGCAGGAGATGTGATTGGGGATAGTACAGACTGGGGAGGAGAGATCTGGTGGGTGATGAGATACAGGAATGGTGGTTGGGTGTGGAGGAGGCAGGAGATGTGATTGGGGATAGTACAGACTTGGGAGGAGAGATCTGGTGGGTGATGAGATACAGGAATGGTGGTTGGGTGTGGAGGAGGCAGGAGATGTGATTGGGGATAGTACAGACTGGGGAGGAGAGAGCTGGTGGGTGATGAGATACAGGAATGGTGGTTGGGTGTGGAGGAGGCAGGAGATGTGATTGGGGATAGTACAGACTGGGGAGGAGAGATCTGGTGGGTGATGAGATACAGGAATGGTGGTTGGGTGTGGAGGAGGCAGGAGATGTGATTGGGGATAGTACAGACTGGGGAGGAGAGATCTGGTGGGTGATGAGATACAGGAATGGTGGTTGGGTGTGGAGGAGGCAGGAGATGTGATTGGGGATAGTGCAGACTGGGGAGGAGAGATCTGGTGGGTGATGAGATACAGGAATGGTGGTTGGGTGTGGAGGAGGCAGGAGATGTGATTGGGGATAGTACAGACTGGGAAGGAGAGAGCTGGTGGGTGATGAGATACAGGAATGGTGGTTGGGTGTGGAGGAGGCAGGAGATGTGATTGGGGATAGTACAGACTGGAGAGGTGGGTGATGAGATACAGGAATGGTGGTTGGGTGTGGAGGAGGCAGGAGATGTGGTTGGGGATAGTACAGACTAGGGAAGGTAGAGCTTGGTGGGTGATGAGATACAGGAATGGTGGTTGGGTGTGGAGGAGGCAGGAGATGTGATTGGGGATAGTACAGACTGGGAAGGAGAGAGCTGGTGGGTGATGAGATACAGGAATGGTGGTTGGGTGTGGAGGAGGCAGGAGATGTGATTGGGGATAGTACAGACTGGAGAGGTGGGTGATGAGATACAGGAATGGTGGTTGTGTGTGTGGAGGAGGCAGGAGATGTGATTGGGGATAGTTTAGACTGGGGAGGAGGCAGAGCTGGTGGGTGATGAGATACAGGAATGGTGGTTGGGTGTGGAGGAGGCAGGAGATGTGATTGGGGATAGTACAGACTGGGGAGGAGAGATCTGGTGGGTGATGAGATACAGGAATGGTGGTTGGGTGTGGAGGAGGCAGGAGATGTGATTGGGGATAGTACAGACTGGGGAGGAGAGAGCTGGTGGGTGATGAGATACAGGAATGGTGGTTGGGTGTGGAGGAGGCAGGAGATGTGATTGGGGATAGTACAGACTGGGGAGGGTAGAGCTGGTGGGTGATGAGATACAGGAATGGTGGTTGGGTGTGGAGGAGGCAGGAGATGTGATTGGGGATAGTACAGACTGGGGAGGAGAGAGCTGGTGGGTGATGAGATACAGGAATGGTGGTTGGGTGTGGAGGAGGCAGGAGATGTGATTGGGGATAGTACAGACTGGGGAGGAGGCAGAGCTGGTGGGTGATGAGATACAGGAATGGTGGTTGGGTGTGGAGGAGGCAGGAGATGTGATTGGGGATAGTACAGACTGGGGAGGAGAGATAGCTGGTGGGTGATGAGATACAGGAATGGTGGTTGGGTGTGGAGGAGGCAGGAGATGTGATTGGGGATAGTACAGACTGGAGAGGTGGGTGATGAGATACAGGAATGGTGGTTGGGTGTGGAGGAGGCAGGAGATGTGGTTGGGGATAGTACAGACTGGGGAGGAGAGAGCTGGTAGGTGATGACATACAGGAATGGTGGTTGGGTGTGGAGGAGGCAGGAGATGTGATTGGGGATAGTACAGACTGGGGAGGGTAGAGCTTGGTGGGTGATGAGATACAGGAATGGTGGTTGGGTGTGGAGGAGGCAGGAGATGTGATTGGGGATAGTACAGACTGGAGAGGTGGGTGATGAGATACAGGAATGGTGGTTGGGTGTAGAGGAGGCAGGAGATGTGGTTGTGGATAGAAATACATTTTACCTTTTATTGGTTTGACTTAAAATGTATCCATATATCTTGTTCAGGGTCCATAGGGCTCCACAGGGAGACATTGGGGTGTAGGTGGGACTTAGAGGGACCGGAATCCCAACAGCTAAGTTTTTTTTGTATCCCAGGATGCTCCGCTCTTTCCCCCTATACCCCGCCCACAACCTGAAGGCAAATCAGTTTCGTTGCTTATTAAGCAGCCCAAGCTTTATTAATTTTTTTATACAACAAGAGCAGCAGCACTAGACAGTCCTCTGGACATCTGCACGGCTGCTCCATCACCTCTCGGCGGCGACACGACTCCAGCCCTCGACTAGGTACTGTCGGCAGGGCTCCGGGGAGACCTAGCTAGCGTGGCTCCTCGGACCCCAGACTGCAGCCGGGACGCAAGGGGATAGGTAAGGTGGATCCCTGCTTACGGGAACCAGTGAACATGCACAGTCTTGCCTCCGATCTCAGGAGACAGACCGGAGGCGCTGGGACTCCACTAGACCACCAGGACATTACTAGCACTGGCGCAGGGCACAGATTAAGGCCAGGGACCTGGTGGTAGATGTCAGCATAGGGGAGAAGGTGCTTTCCCTGCGACCCCTCCCCCCGGCTCAGGGCGCCATTCCACTGCAGTCTTACTGCTCCCTGAGCTGCTCCTCCCTCACCCTCCATTCCCTCTATGTCTCAGCAGCCATTTCCTGCATTCAGGTCTCCGGGAAAGCTGGGTCCAGTCTCCCTGTGTACCTCTCCCAAGGGCCAGGTTATACAGTGCTATTTTCTACCAGCCACTGCGGTCTCTCTACAGCCATGGCCATAACTTTTGAGAATGACACAAATATTGGTATCAGAAAGTTTGCTGCTTCAGTGTTTTTAGACTTGTTTGTCAGATGTTACTATGGTATACTGAGGTAACATTACAGAATTACATAAGTCTCAGATGTTACTATGGTATACTGAGGTAACATTACAGCAAGACATAAGTGTCAGGTGTTACTATGGTATACTGAGGTAGCATTACATAAGTGTCAGATGTTACTATGGTATACTGAGGTAACATTACATAAGTGTCAGATGTTACTATGGTATACTGAGGTAACATTACAGCATTACATAAGTGTCAGATGTTACTATGGTATACTGAGGGGTAACATTACAGCATTACATAAGTGTCAGATGTTACTATGGTATACTGAGGTAACATTACATAAGTGTCAGATGTTACTACGGTATACTGAGGTAGCATTACAGCAAGACATAAGTGTCAGGTGTTACTATGGTATACTGAGGTAACATTACAGCATTACATAAGTGTCAGATGTTACTATGGTATACTGAGGTAACATTACAGCATTACATAAGTGTCAGATGTTACTATGGTATACTGAGGTAACATTACATAAGTGTCAGATGTTACTATGGTATACTGAGGTAGCATTACAGCAAGACATAAGTGTCAGGTGTTACTATGGTATACTGAGGTAACATTACAGCATTACATAAGTGTCAGATGTTACTATGGTATACTGAGGTAACATTACAGCTTTACATAAGTGTCAGATGTTACTATGGTATACTGAGGTAACATTACAGCATTACATAAGTGTCAGATGTTACTATGGTATACTAAGGTAACATTACAGCATGACATAAGTGTCAGATGTTACTATGGTATACTGAGGTAATTTCTACTTCAGGGTCCATAGGGGGTCCACAGGGTTGACCTTGGGGTTATAGCTGGAACAGGATCCATGGGCACCACACAGTTAAGCTTTTAGCTCCCAGGATGCACTTGGGTCCTCCTCTATACCCCGCCCCCGAGACCCAGGCACCTCAGTGTAAGCTGGTGCCCGGCCGGAGTCGGTCACCGCGCAGGGGGGCTGCAGGAGCAGCCCCCAAAAGCTTTTATTTTAAATTAAATTTTATTTATTTTGAATCTATTTTTACTACAGACGGCAGCGAAGGGCTGTCTGTACAGACGCCCACGCTGCCGCTCTGATCCCCGACTGGCGCCGCGACGCCAGTACTGATCTGGGGATCGCGGCGGGAGGACAGAGTCCGTACTAGCCGGACTCTGTCTACTTCCCAGGACTGCTGCCGGAGTCGCCGGGGATTCAGGTAAGCCGCGCGTCGCTGGCTAGCGGCGGCGCGCGGAATGCCTTAAATGCAGTCCTTAAGCCTCCGGTCCGGGGGACAGACCGGAGGCTGCTGGCAGTGGCGGCGGGCCCCCCCATAACCCGTGGGACCACTAGACCACCAGGGATAACCGGCAAGCGGGAAGCCAGCATCCCTGGGGTTATGGCCAGCCAGGGGAGGAAGCCTTCCCTGTCAGCGGCTCCTCCCCTCAGCTCAGCGCGCCTTTCAGCACGCAGTCTGGCGTCGCTGAGCTGCAGTTACACGGCCACTCCTCCTCTGAGGTCTCCAGCGGCCATTTTCCCAGTGGCAGCGCAGATCTCAGGGAGCACGCGGACCGGTCCCCCTGTGTACCTCTCCCCTGATTAAGGACAGCATACACAGCACTATAGCCCTCCCAGACACTGAATCTGGGCAGGTTGATTGTAGTGTAAAGGTGCAGTGAGTATATCTTCCTGCATGGTATGTGACTTTTTGCTAGTGCTGCCTGTCTGTGCTTATTTTCCGCTTACTGTCAGCTTATACCTATCCCTTTACTTCTCCTACAAGCCCTGCAGGTGTGTGGGGGAGTGGCGTTTCTACTGACCTCACTTGTATAGATCACGTATTTGTGAGGTCCGTCACATACAGTTGTGTGCTACTCAGTGCCATATTGTGGGCTGTTGTTCAGCACACCGGTGAGTGCGTTTTACTTCTACCCTGGTGCCAGATATATAATATATTCTGTCATGTCAGACGAGGAGGTTGAGCGCTCAGTGGCTCCGGTGTTGGCCTCCTGCGGACGCTGTTCTGCAGGAGTAGATAGGGAGGATTTGTAACAGGATGGCCTGTGTAGTCGATGCCAGGCTCCTGGCCCATCCAGACCTTCTCTGGCGCAGGAACCACCGTGGGCGATGTTTTCTCAAGTGCTGGTGTCTATTGCGGACCGTCTGTCGGTCCCGACTGCTCTCCCTACTAGGGCGGTGCCCCAGCCGACCATCCCCCATTCCCCGGGTGTCCCGCAGTTATTGCGGAGTCCTCCTGGGTCTCAATCAGTTGGTCCCTATGCGGGGTTGCCTATGTATATACAGGCTTCCCCTGTGCCGCAGCAGCCTGTGGTACCTTTTCAGGCCCCTATGGCGACGCCTCCACCATGGGTGGATGTGCTCTCCAACTCCGTGCAAAATTTGGCGGCCGCTTCCTCGGCTTTTCAGTCAATGTTGCAGACTGACATGCCTTCTAGGATTTCTAAACGCCCACTCATGACACGGGCTGCTCAGGTATCGGACTCAGAGGGTTCCTCAGATGATGGGGAGGTCCCTGATGACACTGACTCGGACGCCTCGGTCCAGGAAATGGATACCAAGTCGTCCATTAATGTGCGAGCACTAGTTAGGGCGGTGCGAGCTATTCTTCTTATAGAGGATGAGGCACCGGTTCCTAGGTCGAAGTTTCCTAGTTTCAAAAAAACTAAGGTGGCTTCTGCGGTGTTTCCCCTGTCGGATCAGTTGACGGATCATATGGCGGTAGCTTGGCAGGCGCCCAGTAAGAGATTCCTTCCTCAGAAGCGGTTGGCTTCTAATTACCCCTTCCCTGAGGCACATTGTAAAAAATGGGAAACTCCACCGGCGGTGGATTCCCATGTCACCCGTTTAACTCGGGGCGCCACCTTACCATTACCGTCGATATCCTCGCTGAAGGATCCCACGGACAGGAAAGTTGAGACTTGCTTAAAGTCTATTTACTCCCTCTCCGGGGCGGTGGCCCGACCGTCCATGGCCATTTCCTGGGTGGCCAAGGCCATTGAGGGGTGGGCCAATGCATTGGAAGATACCTTCCCGGACGACGCTCCGGATGTCCAGCGGGCGTTGTTGGGACAAATGAGGGACGCCGCTTCTTACATTGGAGAAGCTTCTTTAGATGCTAGTCTGCTGACCTCGCGGGTATCGGCTGCAGCGGTGTCTGCCCGCCGATCCTTATGGTTGCGGTCCTGGAGAGCGGACTCTGATTCAAAGAAAGGTCTGGAGGCCTTACCTTTCAATGGGGAATTACTATTTGGTCCGGACTTGGACAAAATAGTGGACACCCTGGCTAAATCCAAGTCGGCCTTCCTCCCTTCGGCGGCACTGCCTGCTAAGGTTCGGAGTTCGGCTTTTCGTTCCTTTCGGGTTCAGGGTAAGGCGAAAGGTCAGTCCTTCCCGAGACAGTCTGCGAGTAAGACGGCCTCTAAACCCAAGAAGCAAGCCTGGAGTGCTCGGCGCCCTTCTTCCAAGCAGGAAGATAAACCTGCGGCCTGATGGGACGGGCCTCCCTCTGGGGGACCTCAGAGTGGGAGGCCGACTTCTTCTATTTGCCCAGTGCTGGCACAATACCACCACGGATGCCTGGGTTCGAGAAGTGGTCTCCCAGGGGTACGCCCTGTCTTTTCGGCACAGACCACCCCACCAGTTTTTCTGCACAAGTCCTTCTCAGAACAAGACCAAGGCGTTACAGGTTCAGGAGGCTATAGAGTCCTTGCTGAAAGCAGGGGTCATTGTTCCCGTTCCTCTATCACAACGAGGGACGGGGTATTATTCGTCTCTGTTTCTGGTGCAGAAACCCAATGGTTCTCATCGCCCTATCCTCAACTTGAAGTCTCTGAACAAATTCCTCAGAGTTCCCAAGTTCAGGATGGAAACGTTACGTTCCATCATTCTGGCGATGGAACCGGGGGATTACATGGTGTCCCTGGACATCCAGGACGCCTACCTCCATGTTCCGATAGCATCTTCACACCAGCGGTATCTGAGGTTCGCTATCCTTCAACACCACTATCAGTTCCGGGCGCTACCCTTTGGTCTCTCCACGGCACCGAGGGTGTTCACGAAGATTATGGCGGTCATGGCCGCACATCTTCGGAACCAGAATGTACGGCTGCTGCCGTACCTGGACGACCTCCTGTTGCTGGCGAGCTCCCCGGAGGTACTGCTTCAACATCTCCACCTGACGATCGCTTGCCTGCAAGCACACGGGTGGTTGATAAATAGGAAAAAGTCCTCTCTGATTCCATCACAGCGGATGGTTCATTTGGGAGCCCTGCTGGATTCGCGTCAGCAAAGGATCTTCCTGACTCCGGAGAAGGTCGCCTCACTACAGCTGCGGATACGCAGTTGCCTGAGCCGTTGCCGCCTGTCGGTCCATTCGGCTATGAGAGTTCTGGGGTCCATGGTGTCGACATTCGACATGGTGGAATTTGCCCAGTTCCATTCCCGGCCCCTGCAGGGGCTGATTCTATCAGAATGGAACGGGTTACCTCACCGGATCCGCTCTCAGGTGCTGGTGTTGTCTCCGGACGTTCGGCTATCTTTGGCTTGGTGGCTTCAGACAGCTCATCTGGTCGAGGGGCGCCCATTTTGGATCCCGGACTGGGTCCTGCTCACGACGGATGCCAGTCTCCGGGGTTGGGGGGCAGTGACCGGCTCTTTGTCGCTTCAGGGTCGTTGGTCAGCGGAAGAAGCACTTCTCCCCATCAACATCCTGGAACTGCGGGCAGTATACAAGGCCCTGCAGTCGTCCGGCCCCGCTCTTCACGGAAGGGCGGTACAGGTGCAGTCCGACAACGCCACCACGGTGGCGTATATCAATCACCAAGGCGGAACTCGCAGTCAGGCAGCGATGTCGGAGGTGTCTCGTATCCTGTCTTGGGCGGAGGGTCACATTCCAGCGATCTCGGCGGTCTTCATCCCCGGAGTCCTCAATTGGGAGGCGGACTTCCTCAGCCGTCACGACGTGCATCCCGGGGAATGGTCGCTTCACCCAGAGGTGTTTCAGCTACTCATGGACAGATGGGGGCTGCCGGAGCTGGATTTGATGGCCTCCCGTCACAATCACAAGTTGCCCGTTTACGGGTCAAGGACAAGAGACGCAGGTGCAAGTCTGGTGGACACGCTGTCGGTGACATGGACGTTTCACCTGGCGTATCTGTTTCCTCCGATATCCCTGCTTCCTCGGGTTCTGCGGAAATTCAAGCAGGACGGCGGCATGCTCGTGCTGGTAGCTCCGGCGTGGCCCAGACGTCCTTGGTACTCCGATCTGAGGAGCCTCTCCATCGACGCTCCGTACCTTCTTCCTCAACGTCGGGACCTGTTGTCTCAGGGGCCCTGCCTTTACCCGGATCTGGGTCGGCTGTCTTTGACGGCGTGGCTCTTGAGACAGCCGTCTTGAGGTCTCGGGGCTTCTCCAGTTCGGTTATTGGTACGATGCTCAGGGCACGCAAGCCTGCTTCAGCACGGATTTATCACAGAGTGTGGCATACTTACTTTCAGTGGTGTGAGTCCAGACTTTATGATCCTCAGGTGTTCCGAGTTTCTAGGATCTTGGAATTTCTTCAGTCAGGATTGGGTCTCGGCTTACGCCTTGCATCTCTGAAGGTTCATGTGTCCGCCTTGTCCGTGTGGTTTCAACGGCGGATTGCAATACTACCAGACGTTCACACCTTTTTCCAAGGTGTTCTCAGGATCCAGCCTCCCTTTGTGCCTCCTGTGGCTCCTTGGGACTTGGCGGTGGTGCTAGGGGTCCTGCAGGGTCCTCCGTTTGAGCCTCTTGAGGCGGTGGAGCTCAAGTGGCTGACATTTAAGACGGTTTTTCTCCTGGCAATTGCTTCGGCCAGGAGGGTGTCTGAATTGGGGGCGCTTTCCTGTCGCCCTCCTTTCCTGATTTTTCACCAGGACAGAGCGGTGCTCCGCACTCGTCCTGAGTTTTTGCCCAAAGTGGTCTCGAAGTTCCATATTAATCAGGAACTTGTTGTGCCAGCTTTTCAGTCCCCTGATCTTTCAGCTGGTGAGACTTCCTTAGATGTGGTCCGGGCGCTTAGAATTTATGTAGACCGGACGGCTTCGGTTAGGAAGTCTGATTCCTTGTTTATCCTCTTTGGTTTTCACAAGAGGGGTTGGCCTGCCAACAAACAAACGTTAGCCCGTTGGCTTCGTTCCGTTATTTGTGAGGCTTATGCACAGGAGGGCTTACCTGTGCCAGCCTCTGTTAAGGCTCATTCCACTCGTTCTGTGGGTCCCTCTTGGGCTGCTAGACGTGGCGCTTCTGCTGTTCAGCTGTGTAGGGCGGCCACTTGGTCTTCAATTCAAACGTTTTTGAGGTTCTATGCGTTTGACACCTTTGCCTCTCAGGATGCATCCTTTGGGCGCCGGGTACTCCTTTCAGCACAGGAGCGTCCCCGCCCTTAGTTGTACTGCTTTGGGACATCCCCAAGGTCAACCCTGTGGACCCCCTATGGACCCTGAAGTAGAAAACAAGAGATATGGTAAGAACTTACCTTTGTTATCTCTGTTTCTACGAAGTCCATAGGGTCCACAGTGCGCCCGCCCTGACGCACCTGGCTTCAAATGGGCTGTGTGGCTGGTCACCGGTTTTCCGTCTCCTATTGCTGTGAGTATGGTTTCTTGTGTGTTCCAGTCTTCCTTCTCTCTGTTCCATATTCTCCTCCGGCCTAGGCTGCTTACCAACTGAGGTGCCTGTGGCTCGGGGGCGGGCAATAGAGGAGGACCCAAGTGCATCCTGGGAGCTAAAAGCTTAACTGTGTGGTGCCCATGGATCCTGTTCCAGCTATAACCCCAAGGTCAACCCTGTGGACCCTATGGACTTCGTAGAAACAGAGATAACAAAGGTAAGTTCTTATCATATCTCTTGTTATTACAGCATTACATAAGTGTCAGATGTTACTATGGTATACTGAGGTCACATTACAGCATGACATAAGTGTCATGTAATGCTGTAATGCTACCTCAGTATACCATAGTAACATCTGACACTTATGTCATGCTGTAATGTTACCTCAGTATACCATAGTAACATCTGACACTTATGTAATGCTGTAATGTTACCTCAGTATACCATAGTAACATCTGACACTTATGTCATGCTGTAATGTTACCTCAGTATACCATAGTAACATCTGACACTTATGTAATGCTGTAATGTTACCTCAGTATACCATAGTGACATCTGACACTTATGTCATGCTGTAATGTTACCTCACTGTGCTATGGCAGGAGGCAGTGCTGTGATTGGAGCTTTCCCTTTACCATCCACCTTCTCTTTCTACAGAGTCTTCAACTTGTGAGTCGTCAGACTGTGAGTCGGAGGGAGTGGAGTTTCTTCTCAAGCAGGATGACGATGACCCTGGTACTGACCAGCTGCAGCGTGATGCCCCAGAGCCTAAGAAAGAAATCACTGATATTGCTGCAACCGCAGAATCTCTGCAGCCCAAGGGATATACCTTAGCGACCACACAGGTATGTTCTCTTCACACTTACCTCACTCTCCTGCTGCCCCTCCACCTTCTCATCCTCTAGCACACTTACCTCACTCTCCTGCTGCCCCTCCACCTTCTCATCATCTAGCACACTTACCTCACTCTCCTGCTGCCTGCCGGCCTCCCCCCATCTGCTTGTCATCATCTAGCACACTTACCTCACTCACCTGCTTCTCATCATCTAGCACACTTACCTCACTCACCTGCTTCTCATCACCTAGCACACTTACCTCACTCACCTGCTGCCTGCCGGCCCTGCTGCCCCTCTCACCTGCTTCTCATCATCTAGCACACTTACCTCACTCTCCTGCTGCCCCTCTCACCTGCTTCTCATCATCTAGCACACTTACCTCACTCTCCTGCTGCCCCTCTCACCTGCTTCTCATCATCTAGCACACTTACCGCACTCACCTGCTGCCCCTCTCACCTGCTTCTCATCATCTAGCACACTTACCTCACTCACCTGCTGCCTGCCGGCCTCCCCCCATCTGATTGTCATCATCTAGCACACTTACCTCACTCACCTGCTTCTCATCATCTAGCACACTTACCTCACTCTCCTGCTGCCCCTCTCACCTGCTTCTCATCATCTAGCACACTTACCTCACTCACCTGCTGCCTGCCGGCCTCCCCCCATCTGATTGTCATCATCTAGCACACTTACCTGACTCACCTGCTTCTCATCATCTAGCACACTTACCTCACTCACCTGCTTCTCATCATCTAGCACACTTACCTCACTCACCTGCTGCCCTCTCACCTGCTTCTCATCATCTAGCACAATTACCTCACTCTCCTGCTGCCCCTCTCACCTGCTTCTCATCACCTAGCACACTTACCTCACTCTCCTGCCTGCCGGCCTTCCCCCATCTGCTTGTCATCATCTAGCACACTTACCTCACTCACCTGCTTCTCATCATCTAGCACACTTACCTCACTCTCCTGCTGCCTGCCGGCCTCCCACACCTTCTCATCTAGCACACTTACCTCACTCACCTGCTGCCTGCCGGCCCACCCCCACCTGCTTCTCATCATCTAGCACACTTACCTCACTCACCTGCTGCCCCTCTCACCTGCTTCTCATCATCTAGCACACTTACCTCTCTCACCTGCTGCCCCTCTCACCTGCTTCTCATCATCTAGCACACTTACCTCACTCTCCTGCTGCCCCTCTCACCTGCTTCTCATCATCTAGCACACTTACCTCACTCACCTGCTGCCCTCTCACCTGCTTCTCATCGCCTAGCACACTTACCTCACTCACCTGCTGCCCCTCTCACCTGCTTCTCATCATCTAGCACACTTACCTCACTCTCCTGCTGCCCCTCTCACCTGCTTCTCATCATCTAGCACACTTACCTCTCTCACCTGCTGCCCCTCTCACCTGCTTCTCATCACCTAGCACACTTACCTCACTCACCTGCTGCCCTCTCACCTGCTTCTCATCATCTAACACACTTACCTCACTCACCTGCTGCCCTCTCACCTGCTTCTCATCATCTAGCACACTTACCTCACTCACCTGCTGCCCTCTCACCTGCTTCTCATCATCTAGCACACTTACCTCACTCACCTGCTGCCCCTCTCACCTGCTTCTCATCACCTAGCACACTTACCTCACTCTCCTGCTGCCCCTCTCACCTGCTTCTCATCATCTAGCACACTTACCTCACTCACCTGCTTCTCATCATCTAGCACACTTACCTCACTCTCCTGCTGCCCTCTCACCTGCTTCTCATCGCCTAGCACACTTACCTCACTCACCTGCTGCCCCTCTCACCTGCTTCTCATCATCTAGCACACTTACCTCACTCTCCTGCTGCCCCTCTCACCTGCTTCTCATCATCTAGCACACTTACCTCACTCACCTGCTGCCCTCTCACCTGCTTCTCATCATCTAGCACACTTACCTCACTCACCTGCTGCCCCTCACCTGCTTCTCATCATCTAGCACACTTACCTCACTCTCCTGCTGCCCTCTCACCTGCTTCTCATCGCCTAGCACACTTACCTCACTCACCTGCTGCCCCTCTCACCTGCTTCTCATCATCTAGCACACTTACCTCACTCTCCTGCTGCCCCTCTCACCTGCTTCTCATCATCTAGCACACTTACCTCACTCACCTGCTGCCCCTCACCTGCTTCTCATCATCTAGCACACTTACCTCACTCTCCTGCTGCCCCTCTCACCTGCTTCTCATCATCTAGCACACTTACCTCACTCACCTGCTGCCCCTCACCTGCTTCTCATCATCTAGCACACTTACCTCACTCACCTGCTGCCCCTCACCTGCTTCTCATCATCTAGCACACTTACCTCACTCACCTGCTGCCCCTCACCTGCTTCTCATCATCTAGCACACTTACCTCACTCACCTGCTGCCCCTCACCTGCTTCTCATCACCTAGCACACTTACCTCACTCTCCTGCTGCCCCTCTCACCTGCTTCTCATCACCTAGCACACTTACCTCACTCACCTGCTGCCCCTCTCACCTGCTTCTCATCATCTAGCACACTTACCTCACTCTCCTGCTGCCCTCTCACCTGCTTCTCATCATCTAGCACACTTACCTCACTCTCCTGCTGCCCCTCTCACCTGCTTCTCATCACCTGGCACACTTACCTCACTCACCTGCTGCCCCTCTCACCTGCTTCTCATCATCTAGCACACTTACCTCACTCACCTGCTGCCCTCTCAACTGCTTCTCATCATCTAGCACACTTACCTCACTCACCTGCTGCCCCTCACCTGCTTCTCATCATATAGCACACTTACCTCACTCACCTGCTGCCCCTCTCACCTGCTTCTCATCATCTAACACACTTACCTCACTCACCTGCTTCTCATCATCTAGCACACTTACCTCACTCTCCTGCTGCCCTCTCACCTGCTTCTCATCGCCTAGCACACTTACCTCACTCTCCTGCTGCCCTCTCACCTGCTTCTCATCATCTAGCACACTTACCTCACTCTCCTGCTGCCCTTTCACCTGCTTCTCATCATCTAGCACACTTACCTCACTCACCTGCTGCCCTCTCACCTGCTTCTCATCATCTAGCACACTTACCTCACTCACCTGCTGCCCCTCTCACCTGCTTCTCATCACCTAGCACACTTACCTCACTCACCTGCTGCCCCTCTCACCTGCTTCTCATCATCTAGCACACTTACCTCACTCACCTGCTTCTCATCATCTAGCACACTTACCTCACTCTCCTGCTGCCCCTCACCTGCTTCTCATCACCTAGCACACT
Source organism: Taudactylus pleione (assembly GCA_031769625.1). Taxonomy (NCBI): domain Eukaryota; kingdom Metazoa; phylum Chordata; class Amphibia; order Anura; family Myobatrachidae; genus Taudactylus; species Taudactylus pleione. Next base: position 518,116 of record JAUIMM010001284.1, read on the forward strand.
TACCTCACTCTCCTGCTGCCCCTCTCACCTACTTCTCATCATCTAGCACACTTACCTCACTCACCTGCTGCCCCTCTCACCTGCTTCTCATCATCTAGCACACTTACCTCACTCACCTGCTGCCCTCTCACCTGCTTCTCATCATCTAGCACACTTACCTCACTCACCTGCTGCCCCTCTCACCTGCTTCTCATCATCTAACACACTTACCTCACTCACCTGCTTCTCATCATCTAGCACACTTACCTCACTCTCCTGCTGCCCCTCTCACCTGCTTCTCATCATCTAGCACACTTACCTCACTCTCCTGCTGCCCCTCTCACCTGCTTCTCATCATCTAGCACACTTACCTCACTCACCTGCTGCCCCTCTCACCTGCTTCTCATCATCTAGCACACTTACCTCACTCACCTGCTGCCCTCTCAACTGCTTCTCATCATCTAGCACACTTACCTCACTCACCTGCTGCCCCTCACCTGCTTCTCATCATCTAGCACACTTACCTCACTCACCTGCTGCCCCTCTCACCTGCTTCTCATCATCTAACACACTTACCTCACTCACCTGCTTCTCATCATCTAGCACACTTACCTCACTCTCCTGCTGCCCTCTCACCTGCTTCTCATCGCCTAGCACACTTACCTCACTCTCCTGCTGCCCTCTCACCTGCTTCTCATCATCTAGCACACTTACCTCACTCTCCTGCTGCCCTTTCACCTGCTTCTCATCATCTAGCACACTTACCTCACTCACCTGCTGCCCTCTCACCTGCTTCTCATCATCTAGCACACTTACCTCACTCACCTGCTGCCCCTCTCACCTGCTTCTCATCACCTAGCACACTTACCTCACTCACCTGCTGCCCCTCTCACCTGCTTCTCATCATCTAGCACACTTACCTCACTCACCTGCTTCTCATCATCTAGCACTCTTACCTCACTCTCCTGCTGCCCCTCACCTGCTTCTCATCACCTAGCACACTTACCTCACTCTCCTGCTGCCCCTCTCACCTGCTTCTCATCATCTAGCACACTTACCTCACTCTCCTGCTGCCCCTCACCTGCTTCTCATCATCTAGCACACTTACCTCACTCACCTGCTGCCCCTCTCACCTGCTTCTCATCATCTAGCACACTTACCTCACTCACCTGCTGCCCTCTCACCTGCTTCTCATCATCTAGCACACTTACCTCACTCTCCTGCTGCCCTCTCACCTGCTTCTCATCATCTAGCACACTTACCTCACTCACCTGCTGCCCTCTCACCTGCTTCTCATCATCTAGCACACTTACCTCACTCACCTGCTGCCCCTCACCTGCTTCTCATCATCTAGCACACTTACCTCACTCACCTGCTGCCCTCTCACCTGCTTCTCATCGCCTAGCACACTTACCTCACTCACCTGCTGCCCCTCTCACCTGCTTCTCATCATCTAACACACTTACCTCACTCACCTGCTTCTCATCATCTAGCACACTTACCTCTCTCACCTGCTGCCCCTCTCACCTGCTTCTCATCACCTAGCACACTTACCTCACTCACCTGCTGCCCTCTCACCTGCTTCTCATCATCTAACACACTTACCTCACTCACCTGCTGCCCTCTCACCTGCTTCTCATCATCTAGCACACTTACCTCACTCACCTGCTGCCCCTCACCTGCTTCTCATCATCTAGCACACTTACCTCACTCACCTGCTGCCCTCTCACCTGCTTCTCATCACCTAGCACACTTACCTCACTCACCTGCTGCCCCTCACCTGCTTCTCATCATCTAGCACACTTACCTCACTCTCCTGCTGCCCCTCTCACCTGCTTCTCATCATCTAGCACACTTACCTCACTCACCTGCTGCCCTCTCACCTGCTTCTCATCATCTAGCACACTTACCTCACTCACCTGCTGCCCCTCTCACCTGCTTCTCATCATCTAGCACACTTACCTCACTCACCTGCTTCTCATCATCTAGCACACTTACCTCACTCTCCTGCTGCCCTCTCACCTGCTTCTCATCATCTAGCACACTTACCTCACTCACCTGCTGCCCCTCACCTGCTTCTCATCATCTAGCACACTTACCTCACTCACCTGCTGCCCCTCTCACCTGCTTCTCATCACCTAGCACACTTACCTCACTCACCTGCTGCCCCTCTCACCTGCTTCTCATCATCTAGCACACTTACCTCACTCTCCTGCTGCCCCTCTCCTGCTTCTCATCATCTAGCACACTTACCTCACTCTCCTGCTGCCCCTCACCTGCTTCTCATCATCTAGCACACTTACCTCACTCACCTGCTGCCCCTCACCTGCTTCTCATCATCTAGCACACTTACCTCACTCACCTGCTGCCCCTCACCTGCTTCTCATCACCTAGCACACTTACCTCACTCTCCTGCTGCCCTCTCACCTGCTTCTCATCATCTTGCACACTTACCTCACTCTCCTGCTGCCCTCTCACCTGCTTCTCATCATCTAGCACACTTACCTCACTCACCTGCTGCCCCTCTCACCTGCTTCTCATCATCTAGCACACTTACCTCACTCTCCTGCTGCCCTCTCACCTGCTTCTCATCACCTAGCACACTTACCTCACTCACCTGCTGCCCCTCTCACCTTCTCATCATCTAGCACACTTACCTCACTCTCCTGCTGCCCCTCTCACCTGCTTCTCATCATCTAACACACTTACCTCACTCACCTGCTGCCCCTCACCTGCTTCTCATCATCTAGCACACTTACCTCACTCACCTGCTGCCCCTCACCTGCTTCTCATCATCTAGCACACTTACCTCACTCACCTGCTGCCCCTCACCTGCTTCTCATCATCTAGCACACTTACCTCACTCACCTGCTGCCCCTCACCTGCTTCTCATCACCTAGCACACTTACCTCACTCTCCTGCTGCCCCTCTCACCTGCTTCTCATCACCTAGCACACTTACCTCACTCACCTGCTGCCCCTCTCACCTGCTTCTCATCATCTAGCACACTTACCTCACTCTCCTGCTGCCCTCTCACCTGCTTCTCATCATCTAGCACACTTACCTCACTCTCCTGCTGCCCCTCTCACCTGCTTCTCATCACCTGGCACACTTACCTCACTCACCTGCTGCCCCTCTCACCTGCTTCTCATCATCTAGCACACTTACCTCACTCACCTGCTGCCCTCTCAACTGCTTCTCATCATCTAGCACACTTACCTCACTCACCTGCTGCCCCTCACCTGCTTCTCATCATCTAGCACACTTACCTCACTCACCTGCTGCCCCTCTCACCTGCTTCTCATCATCTAACACACTTACCTCACTCACCTGCTTCTCATCATCTAGCACACTTACCTCACTCTCCTGCTGCCCTCTCACCTGCTTCTCATCGCCTAGCACACTTACCTCACTCTCCTGCTGCCCTCTCACCTGCTTCTCATCATCTAGCACACTTACCTCACTCTCCTGCTGCCCTCTCACCTGCTTCTCATCATCTAGCACACTTACCTCACTCACCTGCTGCCCCTCACCTGCTTCTCATCATCTAGCACACTTACCTCACTCACCTGCTGCCCCTCACCTGCTTCTCATCATCTAGCACACTTACCTCACTCACCTGCTGCCCCTCACCTGCTTCTCATCATCTAGCACACTTACCTCACTCACCTGCTGCCCCTCACCTGCTTCTCATCACCTAGCACACTTACCTCACTCTCCTGCTGCCCCTCTCACCTGCTTCTCATCACCTAGCACACTTACCTCACTCACCTGCTGCCCCTCTCACCTGCTTCTCATCATCTAGCACACTTACCTCACTCTCCTGCTGCCCTCTCACCTGCTTCTCATCATCTAGCACACTTACCTCACTCTCCTGCTGCCCCTCTCACCTGCTTCTCATCACCTGGCACACTTACCTCACTCACCTGCTGCCCCTCTCACCTGCTTCTCATCATCTAGCACACTTACCTCACTCACCTGCTGCCCTCTCAACTGCTTCTCATCATCTAGCACACTTACCTCACTCACCTGCTGCCCCTCACCTGCTTCTCATCATCTAGCACACTTACCTCACTCACCTGCTGCCCCTCTCACCTGCTTCTCATCATCTAACACACTTACCTCACTCACCTGCTTCTCATCATCTAGCACACTTACCTCACTCTCCTGCTGCCCTCTCACCTGCTTCTCATCGCCTAGCACACTTACCTCACTCTCCTGCTGCCCTCTCACCTGCTTCTCATCATCTAGCACACTTACCTCACTCTCCTGCTGCCCTTTCACCTGCTTCTCATCATCTAGCACACTTACCTCACTCACCTGCTGCCCTCTCACCTGCTTCTCATCATCTAGCACACTTACCTCACTCACCTACTGCCCCTCTCACCTGCTTCTCATCACCTAGCACACTTACCTCACTCACCTGCTGCCCCTCTCACCTGCTTCTCATCATCTAGCACACTTACCTCACTCACCTGCTTCTCATCATCTAGCACTCTTACCTCACTCTCCTGCTGCCCCTCACCTGCTTCTCATCACCTAGCACACTTACCTCACTCTCCTGCTGCCCCTCTCACCTGCTTCTCATCATCTAGCACACTTACCTCACTCTCCTGCTGCCCCTCACCTGCTTCTCATCATCTAGCACACTTACCTCACTCACCTGCTGCCCCTCTCACCTGCTTCTCATCATCTAGCACACTTACCTCACTCACCTGCTGCCCTCTCACCTGCTTCTCATCATCTAGCACACTTACCTCACTCTCCTGCTGCCCTCTCACCTGCTTCTCATCATCTAGCACACTTACCTCACTCACCTGCTGCCCTCTCACCTGCTTCTCATCATCTAGCACACTTACCTCACTCACCTGCTGCCCCTCACCTGCTTCTCATCATCTAGCACACTTACCTCACTCACCTGCTGCCCCTCTCACCTGCTTCTCATCATTTAGCACACTTACCTCACTCACCTGCTGCCCCTCTCACCTGCTTCTCATCATCTAACACACTTACCTCACTCACCTGCTTCTCATCATCTAGCACACTTACCTCACTCTCCTGCTGCCCTCTCACCTGCTTCTCATCGCCTAGCACACTTACCTCACTCTCCTGCTGCCCTCTCACCTGCTTCTCATCATCTAGCACACTTACCTCACTCACCTGCTGCCCTCTCACCTGCTTCTCATCATCTAGCACACTTACCTCACTCACCTGCTGCCCCTCACCTGCTTCTCATCATCTAGCACACTTACCTCACTCTCCTGCTGCCCTCTCACCTGCTTCTCATCATCTAGCACACTTACCTCACTCACCTGCTGCCCTCTCACCTGCTTCTCATCACCTAGCACACTTACCTCACTCTCCTGCTGCCCCTCTCACCTGCTTCTCATCATCTAGCACACTTACCTCACTCACCTGCTGCCCTCTCACCTGCTTCTCATCATCTAGCACACTTACCTCACTCACCTGCTGCCCTCTCACCTGCTTCTCATCATCTAGCACACTTACCTCACTCTCCTGCTGCCCTCTCACCTGCTTCTCATCATCTAGCACACTTACCTCACTCACCTGCTGCCCCTCTCACCTGCTTCTCATCATCTAGCACACTTACCTCACTCACCTGCTGCCCCTCTCACCTGCTTCTCATCATCTAGCACACTTACCTCACTCACCTGCTTCTCATCATCTAGCACACTTACCTCACTCTCCTGCTGCCCTCTCACCTGCTTCTCATCATCTAGCACACTTACCTCACTCACCTGCTGCCCCTCACCTGCTTCTCATCATCTAGCACACTTACCTCACTCACCTGCTGCCCCTCTCACCTGCTTCTCATCACCTAGCACACTTACCTCACTCACCTGCTGCCCCTCTCACCTGCTTCTCATCATCTAGCACACTTACCTCACTCTCCTGCTGCCCCTCACCTGCTTCTCATCATCTAGCACACTTACCTCACTCTCCTGCTGCCCCTCACCTGCTTCTCATCATCTAGCACACTTACCTCACTCACCTGCTGCCCCTCACCTGCTTCTCATCATCTAGCACACTTACCTCACTCACCTGCTGCCCCTCACCTGCTTCTCATCACCTAGCACACTTACCTCACTCTCCTGCTGCCCTCTCACCTGCTTCTCATCATCTAGCACACTTACCTCACTCTCCTGCTGCCCTCTCACCTGCTTCTCATCATCTAGCACACTTACCTCACTCACCTGCTGCCCCTCTCACCTGCTTCTCATCATCTAGCACACTTACCTCACTCTCCTGCTGCCCTCTCACCTGCTTCTCATCACCTAGCACACTTACCTCACTCACCTGCTGCCCCTCTCACCTTCTCATCATCTAGCACACTTACCTCACTCTCCTGCTGCCCCTCACCTGCTTCTCATCATCTAGCACACTTACCTCACTCACCTGCTGCCCTCTCACCTGCTTCTCATCATCTAGCACACTTACCTCACTCACCTGCTGCCCCTCACCTGCTTCTCATCATCTAGCACACTTACCTCACTCACCTGCTGCCCCTCTCACCTGCTTCTCATCATCTAACACACTTACCTCACTCACCTGCTTCTCATCATCTAGCACACTTACCTCACTCTCCTGCTGCCCTCTCACCTGCTTCTCATCGCCTAGCACACTTACCTCACTCTCCTGCTGCCCTCTCACCTGCTTCTCATCACCTAGCACACTTACCTCACTCTCCTGCTGCCCTCTCACCTGCTTCTCATCACCTAGCACACTTACCTCACTCACCTGCTGCCCCTCACCTGCTTCTCATCATCTAGCACACTTACCTCACTCTCCTGCTGCCCTCTCACCTGCTTCTCATCATCTAGCACACTTACCTCACTCACCTGCTGCCCTCTCACCTGCTTCTCATCATCTAGCACACTTACCTCACTCACCTGCTTCTCATCATCTAGCACACTTACCTCACTCTCCTGCTGCCCCTCACCTGCTTCTCATCACCTAGCACACTTACCTCACTCTCCTGCTGCCCCTCTCACCTGCTTCTCATCATCTAGCACACTTACCTCACTCTCCTGCTGCCCCTCACCTGCTTCTCATCATCTAGCACACTTACCTCACTCACCTGCTGCCCCTCTCACCTGCTTCTCATCATCTAGCACACTTACCTCACTCACCTGCTGCCCTCTCACCTGCTTCTCATCATCTAGCACACTTACCTCACTCTCCTGCTGCCCTCTCACCTGCTTCTCATCATCTAGCACACTTACCTCACTCACCTGCTGCCCTCTCACCTGCTTCTCATCATCTAGCACACTTACCTCACTCTCCTGCTGCCCCTCTCACCTGCTTCTCATCATCTAACACACTTACCTCACTCACCTGCTGCCCCTCTCACCTGCTTCTCATCATCTAGCACACTTGCCTCACTCTCCTGCTGCACCTCTCACCTGCTTCTCATCATCTAACACACTTACCTCACTCTCCTGCTGCCCCTCTCACCTGCTTCTCATCATCTAACACACTTACCTCACTCACCTGCTGCCCCTCACCTGCTTCTCATCATCTAGCACACTTACCTCACTCACCTGCTGCCCCTCACCTGCTTCTCATCATCTAGCACACTTACCTCACTCACCTGCTGCCCCTCACCTGCTTCTCATCATCTAGCACACTTACCTCACTCACCTGCTGCCCCTCACCTGCTTCTCATCACCTAGCACACTTACCTCACTCTCCTGCTGCCCCTCTCACCTACTTCTCATCATCTAGCACACTTACCTCACTCTCCTGCTGCCCCTCTCACCTGCTTCTCATCATCTAACACACTTACCTCACTCACCTGCTGCCCCTCTCACCTGCTTCTCATCATCTAGCACACTTGCCTCACTCTCCTGCTGCCCCTCTCACCTGCTTCTCATCATCTAACACACTTACCTCACTCTCCTGCTGCCCCTCTCACCTGCTTCTCATCATCTAACACACTTACCTCACTCACCTGCTGCCCCTCACCTGCTTCTCATCATCTAGCACACTTACCTCACTCACCTGCTGCCCCTCACCTGCTTCTCATCATCTAGCACACTTACCTCACTCACCTGCTGCTCCTCACCTGCTTCTCATCATCTAGCACACTTACCTCACTCACCTGCTGCCCCTCACCTGCTTCTCATCACCTAGCACACTTACCTCACTCTCCTGCTGCCCCTCTCACCTGCTTCTCATCACCTAGCACACTTACCTCACTCACCTGCTGCCCCTCTCACCTGCTTCTCATCATCTAGCACACTTACCTCACTCTCCTGCTGCCCTCTCACCTGCTTCTCATCATCTAGCACACTTACCTCACTCTCCTGCTGCCCCTCTCACCTGCTTCTCATCACCTGGCACACTTACCTCACTCACCTGCTGCCCCTCTCACCTGCTTCTCATCATCTAGCACACTTACCTCACTCACCTGCTGCCCTCTCAACTGCTTCTCATCATCTAGCACACTTACCTCACTCACCTGCTGCCCCTCACCTGCTTCTCATCATCTAGCACACTTACCTCACTCACCTGCTGCCCCTCTCACCTGCTTCTCATCATCTAACACACTTACCTCACTCACCTGCTTCTCATCATCTAGCACACTTACCTCACTCTCCTGCTGCCCTCTCACCTGCTTCTCATCGCCTAGCACACTTACCTCACTCTCCTGCTGCCCTCTCACCTGCTTCTCATCATCTAGCACACTTACCTCACTCTCCTGCTGCCCTCTCACCTGCTTCTCATCATCTAGCACACTTACCTCACTCACCTGCTGCCCTCTCACCTGCTTCTCATCATCTAGCACACTTACCTCACTCACCTGCTGCCCCTCTCACCTGCTTCTCATCACCTAGCACACTTACCTCACTCACCTGCTGCCCCTCTCACCTGCTTCTCATCATCTAGCACACTTACCTCACTCACCTGCTTCTCATCATCTAGCACACTTACCTCACTCTCCTGCTGCCCCTCACCTGCTTCTCATCACCTAGCACACTTACCTCACTCTCCTGCTGCCCCTCTCACCTGCTTCTCATCATCTAGCACACTTACCTCACTCTCCTGCTGCCCCTCACCTGCTTCTCATCATCTAGCACACTTACCTCACTCTCCTGCTGCCCCTCTCACCTGCTTCTCATCATCTAGCACACTTACCTCACTCACCTGCTGCCCCTCACCTGCTTCTCATCATCTAGCACACTTACCTCACTCTCCTGCTGCCCCTCTCACCTACTTCTCATCATCTAGCACACTTACCTCACTCACCTGCTGCCCCTCTCACCTGCTTCTCATCATCTAGCACACTTGCCTCACTCTCCTGCTGCCCCTCTCACCTGCTTCTCATCATCTAACACACTTACCTCACTCTCTTGCTGCCCCTCTCACCTGCTTCTCATCATCTAACACACTTACCTCACTCACCTGCTGCCCCTCACCTGCTTCTCATCATCTAGCACACTTACCTCACTCACCTGCTGCCCCTCACCTGCTTCTCATCATCTAGCACACTTACCTCACACACCTGCTGCCCCTCACCTGCTTCTCATCATCTAGCACACTTACCTCACTCACCTGCTGCCCCTCACCTGCTTCTCATCACCTAGCACACTTACCTCACTCTCCTGCTGCCCCTCTCACCTGCTTCTCATCACCTAGCACACTTACCTCACTCACCTGCTGCCCCTCTCACCTGCTTCTCATCATCTAGCACACTTACCTCACTCTCCTGCTGCCCTCTCACCTGCTTCTCATCATCTAGCACACTTACCTCACTCTCCTGCTGCCCCTCTCACCTGCTTCTCATCACCTGGCACACTTACCTCACTCACCTGCTGCCCCTCTCACCTGCTTCTCATCATCTAGCACACTTACCTCACTCACCTGCTGCCCTCTCAACTGCTTCTCATCATCTAGCACACTTACCTCACTCACCTGCTGCCCCTCACCTGCTTCTCATCATCTAGCACACTTACCTCACTCACCTGCTGCCCCTCTCACCTGCTTCTCATCATCTAACACACTTACCTCACTCACCTGCTTCTCATCATCTAGCACACTTACCTCACTCTCCTGCTGCCCTCTCACCTGCTTCTCATCGCCTAGCACACTTACCTCACTCTCCTGCTGCCCTCTCACCTGCTTCTCATCATCTAGCACACTTACCTCACTCACCTGCTGCCCTCTCACCTGCTTCTCATCATCTAGCACACTTACCTCACTCACCTGCTGCCCCTCTCACCTGCTTCTCATCACCTAGCACACTTACCTCACTCACCTGCTGCCCCTCTCACCTGCTTCTCATCATCTAGCACACTTACCTCACTCACCTGCTTCTCATCATCTAGCACACTTACCTCACTCTCCTGCTGCCCCTCACCTGCTTCTCATCACCTAGCACACTTACCTCACTCTCCTGCTGCCCCTCTCACCTGCTTCTCATCATCTAGCACACTTACCTCACTCTCCTGCTGCCCCTCACCTGCTTCTCATCATCTAGCACACTTACCTCACTCACCTGCTGCCCCTCTCACCTGCTTCTCATCATCTAGCACACTTACCTCACTCACCTGCTGCCCCTCACCTGCTTCTCATCACCTAGCACACTTACCTCACTCTCCTGCTGCCCCTCTCACCTGCTTCTCATCACCTAGCACACTTACCTCACTCACCTGCTGCCCCTCTCACCTGCTTCTCATCATCTAGCACACTTACCTCACTCACCTGCTTCTCATCATCTAGCACACTTACCTCACTCTCCTGCTGCCCTCTCACCTGCTTCTCATCGCCTAGCACACTTACCTCACTCTCCTGCTGCCCTCTCACCTGCTTCTCATCATCTAGCACACTTACCTCACTCTCCTGCTGCCCTCTCACCTGCTTCTCATCATCTAGCACACTTACCTCACTCACCTGCTGCCCTCTCACCTGCTTCTCATCATCTAGCACACTTACCTCACTCACCTGCTGCCCCTCTCACCTGCTTCTCATCACCTAGCACACTTACCTCACTCACCTGCTGCCCCTCTCACCTGCTTCTCATCATCTAGCACACTTACCTCACTCACCTGCTTCTCATCATCTAGCACACTTACCTCACTCTCCTGCTGCCCCTCACCTGCTTCTCATCACCTAGCACACTTACCTCACTCTCCTGCTGCCCCTCTCACCTGCTTCTCATCATCTAGCACACTTACCTCACTCTCCTGCTGCCCCTCACCTGCTTCTCATCATCTAGCACACTTACCTCACTCACCTGCTGCCCCTCTCACCTGCTTCTCATCATCTAGCACACTTACCTCACTCACCTGCTGCCCCTCACCTGCTTCTCATCACCTAGCACACTTACCTCACTCTCCTGCTGCCCCTCTCACCTGCTTCTCATCACCTAGCACACTTACCTCACTCACCTGCTGCCCCTCTCACCTGCTTCTCATCATCTAGCACACTTACCTCACTCACCTGCTTCTCATCATCTAGCACACTTACCTCACTCTCCTGCTGCCCCTCTCACCTGCTTCTCATCACCTAGCACACTTACCTCACTCACCTGCTGCCCCTCTCACCTGCTTCTCATCATCTAGCACACTTACCTCACTCACCTGCTGCCCTCTCACCTGCTTCTCATCGCCTAGCACACTTACCTCACTCACCTGCTGCCCTCTCACCTGCTTCTCATCACCTAGCACACTTACCTCACTCACCTGCTGCCCCTCACCTGCTTCTCATCATCTAGCACACTTACCTCACTCACCTGCTTCTCATCATCTAGCACACTTACCTCACTCTCCTGCTGCCCCTCTCACCTGCTTCTCATCGCCTAGCACACTTACCTCACTCACCTGCTGCCCCTCACCTGCTTCTCATCATCTAGCACACTTACCTCACTCACCTGCTGCCCTCTCACCTGCTTCTCATCACCTAGCACACTTACCTCACTCTCCTGCTGCCCCTCTCACCTGCTTCTCATCGCCTAGCACACTTACCTCACTCACCTGCTGCCCCTCTCACCTGCTTCTCATCATCTAGCACACTTACCTCACTCACCTGCTGCCCCTCTCACCTGCTTCTCATCATCTAGCACACTTACCTCACTCACCTGCTGCCCCTCACCTGCTTCTCATCATCTGGCACACTTACCTCACTCACCTGCTGCCCCTCTCACCTGCTTCTCATCACCTAGCACACTTACCTCACTCACCTGCTGCCCCTCTCACCTGCTTCTCATCACCTAGCACACTTACCTCACTCACCTGCTGCCCCTCTCACCTGCTTCTCATCACCTAGCACACTTACCTCACTCACCTGCTGCCCCTCTCACCTGCTTCTCATCATCTAGCACACTTACCTCACTCTTCTGCTGCCCCTCACCTGCTTCTCATCATCTAGCACACTTACCTCACTCTCCTGCTGCCCCTCACCTGCTTCTCATCATCTAGCACACTTACCTCACTCACCTGCTGCCCCTCACCTGCTTCTCATCATCTAGCACACTTACCTCACTCTCCTGCTGCCCTCTCACCTGCTTCTCATCATCTAGCACACTTACCTCACTCTCCTGCTGCCCTCTCACCTGCTTCTCATCATCTAGCACACTTACCTCACTCACCTGCTGCCCCTCACCTGCTTCTCATCATCTAGCACACTTACCTCACTCACCTGCTGCCCCTCTCACCTGCTTCTCATCATCTAGCACACTTAGCTCACTCACCTGCTGCCCCTCTCACCTGCTTCTCATCATCTAGCACACTTACCTCACTCACCTGCTTCTCATCATCTAGCACACTTACCTCACTCTCCTGCTGCCCTCTCACCTGCTTCTCATCATCTAGCACACTTACCTCACTCACCTGCTGCCCCTCACCTGCTTCTCATCATCTAGCACACTTACCTCACTCACCTGCTGCCCCTCTCACCTGCTTCTCATCACCTAGCACACTTACCTCACTCACCTGCTGCCCCTCTCACCTGCTTCTCATCATCTAGCACACTTACCTCACTCTCCTGCTGCCCCTCACCTGCTTCTCATCATCTAGCACACTTACCTCACTCACCTGCTGCCCCTCTCACCTGCTTCTCATCATCTAACACACTTACCTCACTCACCTGCTGCCCTCTCACCTGCTTCTCATCATCTAACACACTTACCTCACTCACCTGCTGCCCTCTCACCTGCTTCTCATCACCTAGCACACTTGCCTCACTCACCTGCTGCCCTCTCACCTGCTTCTCATCATCTAGCACACTTACCTCACTCACCTGCTGCCCTCTCACCTGCTTCTCATCACCTAGCACACTTACCTCACTCACCTGCTGCCCCTCACCTGCTTCTCATCATCTAGCACACTTACCTCACTCTCCTGCTGCCCTCTCACCTGCTTCTCATCATCTAGCACACTTACCTCACTCACCTGCTTCTCATCATCTAGCACACTTACCTCACTCACCTGCTGCCCTCTCACCTGCTTCTCATCATCTAGCACACTTACCTCACTCTCCTGCTGCCCCTCTCACCTGCTTCTCATCATCTAGCACACTTACCTCACTCACCTGCTTCTCATCATCTAGCACACTTACCTCACTCTCCTGCTGCCCTCTCACCTGCTTCTCATCATCTAACACATTTACCTCACTCACCTGCTGCCCTCTCACCTGCTTCTCATCACCTAGCACACTTACCTCACTCACCTGCTGCCCCTCTCACCTGCTTCTCATCATCTAGCACACTTGCCTCACTCACCTGCTGCCCTCTCACCTGCTTCTCATCATCTAGCACACTTACCTCACTCACCTGCTGCCCACCCCCACCTGCTTCTCATCATCTAGCACACTTACCTCACTCACCTGCTGCCCTCTCACCTGCTTCTCATCATCTAGCACACTTACCTCACTCACCTGCTGCCCCTCTCACCTGCTTCTCATCATCTAGCACACTTACCTCACTCACCTGCTGCCCCTCTCACCTGCTTCTCATCATCTAACACACTTACCTCACTCACCTGCTGCCCCTCTCACCTGCTTCTCATCATCTAGCACACTTACCTCACTCACCTGCTGCCCTCTCACCTGCTTCTCATCATCTAGCACACTTACCTCACTCACCTGCTGCCCCTCTCACCTGCTTCTCATCATCTAGCACACTTACCTCACTCACCTGCTGCCCTCTCACCTGCTTCTCATCATCTAGCACACTTACCTCACTCACCTGCTGCCCCTCTCACCTGCTTCTCATCATCTAGCACACTTACCTCACTCACCTGCTGCCCCTCTCACCTGCTTCTCATCATCTAGCACACTTACCTCACTCACCTGCTGCCCTCTCACCTGCTTCTCATCATCTAGCACACTTACCTCACTCACCTGCTGCCTGCCGGCCCACCCCCACCTGCTTCTCATCATCTAGCACACTTACCTCACTCACCTGCTGCCCCTCTCACCTGCTTCTCATCATCTAGCACACTTACCTCACTCACCTGCTGCCCCTCTCACCTGCTTCTCATCATCTAGCACACTTACCTCACTCACCTGCTGCCCTCTCACCTGCTTCTCATCATCTAGCACACTTACCTCACTCACCTGCTGCCCCTCTCACCTGCTTCTCATCATCTAGCACACTTACCTCACTCACCTGCTGCCCTCTCACCTGCTTCTCATCATCTAGCACACTTACCTCACTCACCTGCTGCCTGCCGGCCCACCCCCACCTGCTTCTCATCATCTAGCACACTTACCTCACTCACCTGCTGCACCTTTCTCCTTCATCCACTAGGGGACACTGGAGTTACAACACTGGGGTATAGACGTTGGTCAAGAGTGCCTGGGACTTTAAAAAATTGTAAAGATGTGGCTGGCTCCTCCCCCTCTATGCCACATCAGCCCCAGTGACATGTGCCCGAGACTAGCCGGAGCACTGTGGGTTGTCTCCAGCCCTTTTTGATTTTTTCTTTATTTTATTATTTTAAACAATTTATGTTGCTGCCTGCCTCGTGGGAGCCGCTGGGGAGGGCACCGCCATGGCTACTGCTTGCCAGTGTCAGTCATGTGCGCGTTTTTCCTCCATACTCCCTCAGGACCGGAGTAGTGCGCCTTTTTCCCCCGTTCTCCCTCTGTGCCGGAGATGTGCGCGTTTTCCCCTGCTCTCCCTCTGTGCCGGAGATGTGCGCGTTTTCCCCCGCTCTCCCTCTGTGCCGGAGATGTGCGCGTTTTCCCCCGCTCTCCCTCTGTGCCGGAGATGTGCGCGTTGTCTCCCGCTCTCCGTCAGGGCCGGAGATGTGCGAGGTTTCCTCCTGTGCTTCTCCAGGGCCGAAGATGTGCGAAGTTTCCTCCTGTGCTTCTCCAGGGCCGAAGATGTGCGCATTTTCCTCCCCCCCTTCTCCCCAGGGCTGGAGATGTGCGCGATTTCCCCCCTATTCTCCCTCAAAGCCGGAGATGTGCGCGGTTTCCTCTCGTGCTTCTTCAGGGCCGGAGATGTGCGCGATTTCCTCCCGTTGGCCCTCAGGGCTGGAGATGTGCGCGGTTTCCTCCCGTGCTTCTTCGGGGCCGGAGATGTGTAATTTCCCCCCCCCCTTCTCCCCAGTGCTGGAGATGTGCCCGATTTCCCCCCTATTCTCCCTCAAAGCCGGAGATGTGCACGGTTTCCTCCCGTGCTTCTTCAGGGCCGGAGATGTGCGCGATTTCCCCTGTTCTCCCTCAGGACTGGAGATGTGCGCGATTTCCGCCCCCCCGTACTCCCTCAGGGCTGGAGATGTGCGCGATTTCCCCCCGTTCTCCCTCAGGGCTGGAGATGTGCGCGTTTTCCTCCCGTTCTCCCTCAGGACTGGAGATGTGCGCGATTTCTCCCCCCCCCGTACTCCCTCAGGGCTGGAGATGTGTGCGATTTCCTCCCGTACTCCCTCAGGGTTGGAGATGTGCGCGATTTCCTCCCGTACTCCCTCAGGGCTGGAGATGTGCGCGTTTTCCTCCCGTACCCACTCAGGGCTGGAGATGTGCGCGTTTTCCCCCCGTTCTCCCTCAGGATTGAAGATGTGCGCGATTTCCCCCCGTTCTCCCTAAGGGCTGGAGATGTGCGCGATTTCCCCCCCAGGGTTGGAGATGTGCGCGATTTCCCCCTGTTCTCCCTCAGGGCTGGAGATGTGCGCGTTTTCCTCCCATTCTCCCTCAGGGCTGGAGATGTGCGCGTTTTCCTCCCGTACTCCCTCAGGGTTGGAGATGTGCGCGATTTTCTCCCGTTCTCCCTCAGGGCTGGAGATGTGCGCGTTTTCCTCCCGTACTCCCTCAGGGCTGGAGATGTGCGCGGTTTCCTCCCGTACTCCCTCAGGGCTGGAGATGTGCGCGGTTTCCTCCCGTACTCCCTCAGGGCTGGAGATGTGCGCGATTTCCCCCCGTTCTTCCTCAGGGTTGGAGATGTGCGCGATTTCCTCCCGTACTCCCTCAGGGCTGGAGATGTGCGCGTTTTCCTCCAGTACCCACTCAGGGCTGGAGATGTGCGCGTTTTCCCCCCGTTCTCCCTCAGGATTGAAGATGTGCGCGATTTCCCCCCGTTCTCCCTCAGGGCTGGAGATGTGCGCGATTTCCCCCCCAGGGTTGGAGATGTGCGCGATTTCCCCCCGTTCTCCCTCAGGGCTGGAGATGTGCGCGTTTTCCTCCCATTCTCCCTCAGGGCTGGAGATGTGCGCGATTTCCCCCCGTTCTCCCTCAGGGCTGGAGATGTGCGCGTTTTCCTCCCGTACTCCCTCAGGGTTGGAGATGTGCGTGATTTCCTCCCGTTCTCCCTCAGGGCTGGAGATGTGCGCGGTTTCCTCCCGTACTCCCTCAGGGCTGGAGATGTGCGCGGTTTCCTCCCGTACTCCCTCAGGGTTGGAGATGTGCGCGATTTCCCCCCGTTCTCCCTCAGGTTTGAAGATGTGCGCAATTTCCCCCCGTTCTCCCTCAGGGCTGGAGATGTGCGCGATTTCCCACCGTTCTCCTTCAGGGTTGGAGATGTGCGTTTTTCCCCCACTCTCCCTCAGGACCGGAGATGTGCGTTTTTCCCCCACTCTCCCTCAGGACCGGAGATGTGCGTTTTTCCCCCGCTCTCCCTCAGGACTGGAGATGTGCGTTTTTCCCCCGCTCTCCCTCAGGACTGGAGATGTGCGTTTTTCCCCCGCTCTCCCTCAGGACTGGAGATGTGCGTTTTTCCCCCGCTCTCCCTCAGGACTGGAGATGTGCGTTTTTCCCCCGCTCTCCCTCAGGACCGGAGATGTGCGTTTTTCCCCCGCTCTACCTCAGGACCGGAGATGTGCGTTTTTCCCCCGCTCTACCTCAGTGCTGGAGATGTGCGTTTTTCCCCCGCTCTACCTCAGTGCTGGAGATGTGCGTTTTTCCCCCGCTCTACCTCAGTGCTGGAGATGTGCGTTTTTCTCCACTCTCCCTCAGGACTGGAGATGTGCGTTTTTCCCCACTCTCCCTCAGGACTGGAGATGTGCGTTTTTCCCTCCGTTCTCCCTCAGTGCTGGAGATGTGCGTTTTTCCCCCGCTCTCCCTCAGGACTGGAGATGTGCGTTTTTCCCCCGCTCTACCTCAGGACCGGAGATGTGCGTTTTTCCCCCACTCTCCCTCAGTGCTGGAGATGTGCGTTTTTCCCCCACTCTCCCTCAGGACTGGAGATGTGCGTTTTTCCAATGTGCGTTTTTCCCCCGCTCTCCCTCAGAACTGGAGATGTGCGTTTTTCCCCCGCTCTCCCTCAGGACCGGAGATGTGCGTTTTTCTCACGCTCCCCCTCAGGACCGGAGATGTGCGTTTTTCTCACGCTCTACCTCAGGACTGGAGATGTGCGTTTTTCCCCCACTCTCCCTCAGGACCGGAGATGTGCGTTGTTCCCCCTCAGGACCGGAGATGTGCGTTTTTCCCCCCACTCTCCCTCAGGACCGGAGATGTGCGTTTTTCCCCCGCTCTCCCTCAGGACCGGAGATGTGCGTTGTTCCCCCTCAGGACCGGAGATGTGCGTTGTTCCCCCTCAGTGCCGGAGATGTGCGTTTTTCCCCCCACTCTCCCTCAGGACCGGAGATGTGCGTTTTTCCCCCGCTCTCCCTCAGGACCGGAGATGTGCGTTTTTCCCCCACTCTCCCTCAGGACCGGAGATGTGCGCGTTTTTCCCCCGCTCTCCCTCAGGACCGGAGATGTGCGTTTTTCCCCCACTCTCCCTCAGGACCGGAGATGTGCACGTTTTTCCCCCGCTCTCCCTCAGGACCGGAGATGTGCACGTTTTTCCCCCGCTCTCCCTCAGGACCGGAGATGTGCACGTTTTTCCCCCGCTCTCCCTCAGGACCGGAGATGTGCACGTTTTTCCCCCGCTCTCCCTCAGGACCGGAGATGTGCACGTTTTTCCCCCGCTCTCCCTCAGGACCGGAGATGTGCACGTTTTTCCCCCGCTCTCCCTCAGGACCGGAGATGTGCACGTTTTTCCCCCGCTCTCCCTCAGGACCGGAGATGTGCACGTTTTTCCCCCGCTCTCCCTCAGGACCGGAGATGTGCACGTTTTTCCCCCGCTCTCCCTCAGGACCGGAGATGTGCACGTTTTTCCCCCGCTCTCCCTCAGGACCGGAGATGTGCACGTTTTTCCCCCGCTCTCCCTCAGGACCGGAGATGTGCACGTTTTTCCCCCGCTCTCCCTCAGGACCGGAGATGTGCACGTTTTTCCCCCGCTCTCCCTCAGGACCGGAGATGTGCACGTTTTTCCCCCGCTCTCCCTCAGGACCGGAGATGTGCAAGTTTTTCCCCCCACTCTCCCTCAGGGCCGGAGATGTGCACGTTTTTTCCCCGCTCTCCCTCAGGACCGGAGATGTGCACGTTTTTTCCCCGCTCTCCCTCAGGACCGGAGATGTGCACGTTTTTCCCCGCTCTCCCTCAGGACCGGAGATGTGCGCATATGCTTTGTTTTTCCACAGACAGGGACCTGTTTGCTCACAATCTCAGTTTCTCCCTTCATTGTTGTCCCCTGTCAGTGGCATTTTTATTGGCTATTTGTTACATATCACTCCCTTGTACTGACACCTGTCTCCCTTAGGGTCTCATCTCTTCCTCTGTCTCTTATTTGCCAGGTGAAGACGTCTGTGCCATTCCTGCTTCATGGGGAACTTCGGGAATACCAGCACATTGGGTTGGAGTGGATGGTAACCATGTATGAGAAGAAGCTGAATGGTATTCTGGCTGATGAGATGGGCCTGGGGAAAACCATTCAAACCATCTCCCTCCTAGCCCATCTGGCCTGTGAGCGGGGTAAGATTTTACTCTAATACAGTTCTTTCCATGCCTCTGTCTCCTGAGCTCTTGCATTACAATTACCTGTAGCCTTACACAAAGGAAATATGCACATGTACGAAAAGCTTTGGTCATCTGTGAGAACCGCCACATAGCCTGTATTGTAGTATGTACCCAGTACCTGCTATCAAGAAACCCACAACTCTGCAGGACCACAGTACACTTAGCAGAGCTTGGGAACACATCTTGTCCGAACACACAGTGAGAAAGATGGGCGCAAAATGGCCTCCGCGGGTGGCCATGGGATATCTGTGTGACCACCATTACACAATGCCTTCATGTCACTTTGCCTTCACCAGAGACTGGCAAACACACTGTGCTGCTATTGCAAGATGAGACCAAGGTTGGAGTCTGTCTTGCTCACGTGGACAGTCGGTGGCGCACTTGGACAGAGGGCGGAGTTGGGAGACAATGGTCTCAGCCTCATTGCAACTGGAGGACTGTTTTGTGTTTGGTGCTTCTCTGACAGTCACAGGATACAAGCAGATGCAGGCGTGTTTGGTGCTTCTCTGACTGTCACAGGATACAAGCAGATGCAGGCGTGTTTGGTGCTTCTCTGACTGTCACAGGATACCAGCAGATGTAGGCGTGTTTGGTTCTACTCTAATAGTCACAGGATACCAGCAGATGCAGGCGTGTTTGGTGCTTCTCTGACTGTCACAGGATACAAGCAGATGCAGGCGTGTTTGGTTGTTCTCTGACAGTCACAGGATACAAGCTGATGTAGGCGTGTTTGGTGCTTCTCTGACAGTCACATGATACCAGCAGATGTAGGCGTGTTTGGTGCTTCTCTGACAGTCACAGGATACAAGCAGATGTAGGCGTGTTTGGTGCTTCTCTGACAGTCACATGATACAAGCAGATGTAGGCGTGTTTGGTGCTTCTCTGACAGACACAGGATACAAGCAGATGTAGGCGTGTTTGGTGCTTCTCTGACAGTCACAGGATACAAGCAGATGTAGGCGTGTTTGGTGCTTCTCTGACAGTCACATGATACAAGCAGATGTAGGCGTGTTTGGTGCTTCTCTGACTGTCACATAATACAAGCAGATGTAGGCGTGTTTGGTGCTTCTCTGACTGTCACAGGATACAAGCAGATGTAGGCGTGTTTGGTGCTTCTCTGACAGTCACAGGATACAAGCAGATGCAGGCGTGTTTGGTACTTCTCTGACAGACACAGGATACAAGCAGATGTAGGCGTGTTTGGTGCTTCTCTGACAGTCACAGGATACAAGCAGATGTAGGCGTGTTTGGTGCTTCTCTTGACAGTCACAGGATACAAGCAGATGCAGCCGTGTTTGGTGCTTCTCTGACAGTCACAGGATACAAGCAGATGCAGCCGTGTTTGGTGCTTCTCTGACAGTCACAGGATACAAGCAGATGCAGCCGTGTTTGGTGCTTCTCTGACAGTCACAGGATACAAGCAGATGCAGCCGTGTTTGGTGCTTCTCTGACTGTCACAGGATACAAGCAGATGCAGGCGTGTTTGGTGCTACTCTAATAGTCACAGGATACAGCTGCTCTGTATGTTACTTTTGCTAGTGCTGACTGTGCTTTATTTCTCCTTACTGTCAGTCTGTGACTATCCCTTTGCTTCTCCTACGGCCCTGGCAGGTGTGTGTGGGAAGGTTTTTTCTCTGATCTCACTTTTATAAATTCATGTATTTGTGAGGTCGGTCACATACTGTTGCGTGCTACACGGTACCATATCTGGGGACCTGTGTATTGCATGCTTGTGGGTGCGCCAGGAGTCAGCCACTGGACTTCCCTTTAAATTTGATATATAGCTGTTTATATATTTATAGTTATAGTCAGTCATGTGTGACCGAGGAAGTTGATCGCTCCGCGGCTCCCACTCTGTTCTCCTGCAGACGCTGCGTCGCAGGGGTCAGTAAGGAGGAATTATCACAGGATGTGTGTGAGGTGCCATCAGTTACCTGGTCCCTCTATCCCCCCAACTACGGGACAGGACCCTCCTTGGGCGGTGTTTTCTCAGGTGCTGGCATCTTTCCCGGACCGTCTGGCGGTCACGGCTGCTCTCCCCCATATGGGATTACCCCAACCAGCCATCCCCCATTCCCCGGGTATACCGCAATTATTGCAGTCTTCCCCTGGGCCTCAGACTTTTAATCCTTAATACGGGGTTACCTATATATATTCAGTCTCCTCCAGTGACTCAACAATCCATCATTCCCTTTCAGGGACACCCTCTACCCTGGCGGGTCAACCACCTTGGGTGGATGTGTTGTACAGTTCAGTCCAGAGTTTGGCGGCTTCATCTTCAGCCTCTCAAACTATGCTATGGAGTGACAAACCTCAGACGGTGTCTAAATGCCCTGTTATGTCGTCCCAGTCTATGCAACTGTCAGACTCTGATGTGTCCTCGGATGATGGGGAATTGCCTGAGGACTCTGACTCAGATTTCCCTGTCCGGGAAGTGGAAAATAAATCATCTACTAATGTACCGGCATTGGTAAGGGCGGTGCCATCCATTCTTGATATAGAGGATGACGCACCGGCCCCTATATCCAAATACCCAAATTTCTAACAGACAAAAGTGACTTCGGCTGTTTTTCCTCTCTGACCTGCTGACTGATCATATGACGGAGGCTTGGCAGTCGCCTAGTAAGAGGTTCCAGCTGCAGAAACGTTTAGCGTCTAGTTATCCGTTTCCTGCAGGTCATTGCAAAACGTGGGAAACTCCGCCTGCTGTGGATTCTCATGGTACTAGCTTAATCAAGAGTGCTACCTTGCTTATGCCGTCCATTTCATCCCTAAAGCATCCCACAGACAGGAAAGTGGAGACTTGTTTGAAATCAATCTATTCTCAGTGGCTGTAGCCCGTCGGTCCGTGGCTAAAGCCATTGAGAGCTGGCCCAATGTGTTGGAAGATACTTTTGCTGAGGAAGCTCCTGAGGTTCAGAGAGCTTTAGTGGGACAGATGAGAGATGCCGTCTCCTATATTGGTGAGGCGGCTTTGGATGCTAGTCTTCTGACTTCCAGAGTTTTGTGGTTACGTTTTTGGAGAGCGGATTCCAAGAAGGGCTGAAGGACTTGCCCTTCAATTGGGAGATATTGTTTGGCCCAGACCTGGACAAAATTGTAGATACCCTGGCAAAGTCTAAGTCAGCTTTTCTATCATCGGTAGCTGCGCCTTCTAAGGCTAGGACCTCTGCATTTCGGTCCTTTCGTTCTCAAGGAAAGTCCAAAGGTCAGTCCTTCCCGAGGCAGTCGGCAACCAAGGCTGCCGCTAAACCTAAGAAGCAAGCTTGGAGCGCTAGACGCCCTACTTCCAAGCTGGAGGATAAATCTTCCGCCTGATGGGACGGGCCTCCCTCTGGGGGATCCCAGAGTGGGAGGCCGACTTCTTCAATTCGCCCAGTGCTGGTGCAAACACCACCACGGATACTTGGGTACGAGAAGTGGTCTCTCAGGGGTACGCCCTCTCCTTTCGTCACAGACCTCCCCACCAGTTCTTCTGCACGAGTCCTCCTCCGGACGAGGCCAGATTCAGGGAGCCGAAAGAAGGGGTCATTGTTCCCGTTCCGCTTTCTCAACTTGGGACGGGTTACTACTCTACTCTGTTTCTAGTTCAGAAACCCAATGGGTCTCGTCGGCCTATCCTCTACCAAAAGTCGCTGAACAAGTTCCTCAGAGTGCACAAATTCAGGATGGAAACTTTGTGTTCCATCATTCTGGCTATGGAGACTAGGGATTACATCATCTACCTGGACATCCAGGACGCCTACCTCCATGTTCCTATAGCGCCTTCACACCAGCGGTGTCTGCAGTTTACCAAACGACAGCACCACTTTCAGGCTCTGCCCTTTGGCCTCTCAACGGCTCCAAGGGTATTCACCAAAATTATGGCTGCCCATCTACGGGACAAAGGTATATGACTTCTGCCGTATCTCGACGACCACCTGTTGCTGGCGAGCTCTGGAGGTACTTCTACAACATCTACACCTGACGATTTCTTGTCTACAAGCTGATAAATTGGAAAAAGTCCTCCCTAATTCCCTCAGAGAGCATGGTACATTTGGGTGCCCTTCTGGATTCATCAGCAGAGGATCTTTCTAACCCCGGATAAGATGTCCTCCCTACAACTGTGGGTATGCAGTTGCTTGAACAGATGCCGGGTGTCTGTTCACTCAGCAATGCGTGTTCTAGGGTCCATGGTGTCGGCGTACGACATGGTGGAGTATTCCCGGTTCCATTCCAGGCCCCTGCAGGGGCTGATTCTATCCAAATGGAACGGGACTTAGGACTCAGATGCTGGTGTTGTCTCCAGAGGTGCGCCTGTCTGTAGCTTGGTGGCTTCAAACATCTCATCTCACCAAGGGTCGCCCCTTTTGGATCCCGGACTGGGTTCTTCTCACAACAGATGCCGGTCCTCCGGGGTTGGGGTGCAGTGACAGGTCCACTTTCACTTCAGGGCTGTTGGACAGCGGATGAAGCAATTCTCCCGTCAACATTCTGGAACTTCGGGACGTGTACAGGTCATGCTCTTCTAGGAAAAGCTGTTCAGGTTCAGTCCGACAATGCCACCATGGTGGTGTACATCAATCATCAAGGGGGCACTCGCAGTCGAGCAGCTCTGACAGAGGTGTCACGCACCCTGTCCTGGGCGGAGTGCCACCTTCCAGCCATCTCAGCAGTGTTCATTCCAGGAGTCCTCAATTAGGAGGTGGACTTCCTTAGCTCACACCGTGCATCGGTCTCTTCACTCAGAGGTGTTTCAACTACTCGTGGAGAAGTGGGGACTGCCGGAGGTAGACCTCATTGCCTCCCGTCACAATCACAAGTTGCCCGTGTACGGGTCCAGGACGAGATGCCGACGCAAGCCTGGTGACGCACTTACGGTGAAATGGACCTTCCAGTTGGCGTATCTATGCCCTCCGATATTCCTACTTCCTCGGGTCCTTTCGTAAATTCAAACAAGACGGCGGCACGCTTCTGCTGGTGGCTCCAGCTTTGCCTAGACGTCCTTGGTACTCCGATCTTCGGAACCTTCCATCGACGCTCAGGGTCCCTGTCTTTATCCGGATCTGGATCGTCTGTCTTTGACGGCGTGGCTTCTTGAGACGTCCATCTTAAGGTCCCGGGTTTCTCTAGCTCGGTCATCGGCACGATGCTGCTGGCGCGCAAGCCTGCATCTGCCAGGATTTACCACAGTGTGGCATTCCTATTTTCAGTGGTGTGAGACGAGAAACTACGATCCTCAAGTTTTTTATTCTTTCTAGAATTTTGGCTATCCTTCAGTCTGGTTTGAACCTAGGCTTAAGCCTAGCTGCTTTGAAATTTCATGTGTCTGCACTATCTGTGTGGTTCCAGCGAAGGATAGCTCCACTACCAGATATCCGTGCCTTTTTCCAGGGTGTTCTCAGGATTCAGCCTCCCTTTGTTCCCCCAGTGGCTTCTTGGGATTTGGTGGTGGTGCTTCAGGTCCTCCATTCAAACCGCTAGAGTCGGTGGAACTCAAGTGGTTGACTGTTTTCTCCTGGTGTTTGCTATGGCCAGGAGGGTGTCAGAATTGGGGACGCTTTTCTGTCGTCCTCCCTTTCTGATATTTCACCAGAACAGGGCGATGCATCACACTAGTCCTGGTTTTCTTTCTAAGTTGGTTTCCAAAATCCACAATAATCAGGAAATTGTTATGCCGGCCTTTCAGTCACCTGACCTCTCTGCTGTTGAGGCCGCCTTGGATGTGGTCCAGGCTCTCCAAATTTTATGTGGACCAGACTAGTTCCAAGTCGGTTTCCTTATTCGTCCTCTTTTTTACAAGAGGGGTTGGTCTGCCAACAAACGAACTTCGGCTAGATGGCTTTGTTTGGTTATTTCTGAGGCTTATATACAGGAGGGCTTGCCTGTTCCAGCCTCTGTTAAGGCTCATTCCACTCAGTCTGTGGGCCCCTTGTGGGCAGCTAGCCGTGGCGCCTTGGCTGTTCCGCTGTGTAAGGCAGCCACGTGGTCTTCCATCCAGACCTTTCTGAGGTTCTATGCTTTTGACACCTTCGCTTCTCAGGATGCTTTCTTCGGGCGCCGGATTCTCCATTCAGCACAGGAGCGTCCCCGCCCTTAATTGAACTGCTTTGGGACATCCCCAAGGTCAATCTTGTGGACCCTGAAGAAGAAAATGAGAAATATGGTAAGAACTTATTTTTGTTATCTTTCTTCGAAGTCCATAGTGTCCACAGGGCATCCGCCCTGACGCACCTGGCTTCATATGAGCTGTGTTGCTGGTCACCGGTTTTGCGTCTCACTTTCTGTGAGTATGGTTCTTGAGTGTTCCAGTCTTCCTTCTCTGTTTTTCCTCCTCCGGCCTTGGCTACTTACCAAATGAGGTGCCTGTGGCTCGGGGGCGGGGTATAGATGAGGATGGACCCAGTGCATCCTGGGAGCTAAAGCTTTAACTGCGTGGTGCCCGTGGATCCAGATCCAGCTATACCCCAAGGTCAACCCTGTGGACCCCATGGATTTCGAAAGAAAGAGCGATAGCAAAGGTAAGTTCTTACCATATCTCTCATTTTTAAAACTGTGTTTTATGTAATTATTGTATTTCTCTTGTCAAGTTACATGTCCTGAAATGTTGTAGTAATGATTATGATAACCGATGACATAGCTTCTTGTCTGTGCTAGTCGTTTTTATGTTACTTTGTTGTATCGAGAATTCCAATAATCATTGTTCCTTATTTCTGCCTGTAGGAAATTGGGGTCCTCATCTGATTATCGTTCCCACCAGTGTCATATTAAACTGGGAGATGGAGTTGAAACGGTGGTGTCCCAGTTTTAAAATACTGACCTATTATGGCTCTCAGAAAGAACGCAAGCTTAAAAGACAGGTGAGTAGCTGATGACCGAGACCACCTCCCCCCCCCCCCCGTATGGATCATCTGTCATGTTTGCTGACTGGCGTTCTCCTGTAGGGTTGGACAAAGGCCAATGCTTTCCATGTCTGCATCACCTCCTACAAGCTTGTGCTACAGGATCACCAGGCCTTCCGCAGGAAGAATTGGAGGTATCTCATCCTAGATGAAGCCCAAAACATAAAGAATTTTAAATCCCAGCGCTGGCAAAGTCTCCTGAACTTCAACAGGTGAGATGTGTGATGGTTCTGGCCATAGAGGAGATGTGTGATGGTTCTGGCCATAGAGGAGATGTGTGATGATTCTGCCCATAGAGGAGATGTGTGATGGTTCTGGCCATAGAGGAGATGTGTGATGGTTCTGGCCATAGAGGAGATGTCTGATGGTTCTGGCCATAGAGGAGATGTGTGATGGTTCTGGCCATAGAGGAGATGTGTGATGGTTTTAGCCATAGAGGAGATGTGTGATGATTCTGGCCATAGAGGAGATGTGTGATGGTTCTGGCCATAGAGGAGATGTGTGATGGTTCTGGCCATAGAGGAGATGTCTGATGGTTCTGGCCATAGAGGAGATGTCTGATGGTCCTGGCCATAGAGGAGATGTCTGATGGTTCTGGCCATAGAGGAGATGTCTGATGGTTCTGGCCATAGAGGAGATGTCTGATGGTTCTGGCCATAGAGGAGATGTGTGATGGTTTTGGCCATAGAGGAGATGTGTGATGGTTCTGGCCATAGAGGAGATGTGTGATGGTTCTGGCCATAGAGGAGATGTGTGATGGTTCTGGCCATAGAGGAGATGTGCGATGGTTTTGGCCATAGAGGAGATGTGTGATGGTTCTGGCCATAGAGGAGATGTGTGATGGTTTTGGCCATAGAGGAGATGTGTGATGGTTCTGGCCATAGAGGAGATGTCTGATGGTTCTGGCCATAGAGGAGATGTCTGATGGTTCTGGCCATAGAGGAGATGTCTGATGGTTCTGGCCATAGAGGAGATGTGTGATGGTTCTGGCCATAGAGGAGATGCATTTTCTAAGTGTGCTGTTCTCCCCAGTCAGAGACGACTGCTGCTCACTGGAACGCCCTTGCAGAACTCCCTGATGGAACTGTGGTCTCTCATGCATTTCCTCATGCCTCACGTCTTCCAGTCTCACCGGGAGTTTAAGGAGTGGTTTTCAAATCCCTTGACGGGCATGATTGAAGGGAGTCAGGAGTACAACGAGGGCCTGGTGCGCAGATTGCATAAGGTTAGAGAGCTGTAGAAAAGGTTTATACCTGGATATGCATTAATGAGGGGAGTAAAAGCTGGTGACACCTCATTGTCATTCTCCAGGTCTTGCGCCCCTTTCTCTTGCGCAGGATTAAGCTGGATGTGGAAAAGCAAATGCCCAAGAAATATGAGCATGTCATCTATTGCCGACTGTCCAAGCGCCAGCGTTTCCTATACGATGACTTCATGGCACAAGCAGCGTGAGTATGAGAAGTGTCTCTGACAGCTCCCCCTTGTGGTGGCTTCATGTCCTGTAGGAGTTGGGACAGGCTTTTCCCAGCCACTCATCTGCTTTCCCCTTTCTTATTCCCACAGGCCTTCTGTGTCCGTCTTGTGTGCTCGTGTAGCTTCCTCAGTCTTCTGCCATTGCTCTTACTGGGAAGTGCTGTTACATTGTGCTGACTTTCTCCTGTATCTTTCACAGTACCCGGGAAACCCTGGCCAGCGGCCACTTCATGAGTGTGATTAACATCCTGATGCAGCTCCGTAAGGTGTGCAATCATCCCAACCTGTTTGACCCACGTCCCATCCACTCGCCCTTCATAACCAGCACTATCTGCTACACTGTACCCTCCTTGGTCCTTTATGCTCTCCAGCGGCACCCACTTCAGGCAGGTACAGGGATGGGCTTTATTTGGGGAGCTGGGGAAATTAAGGGAGTAGTGTCTGACTGATGTATATCTCACTGCATACAGCATGTGGATGTGTCCTGGTTTGATCTCGTTAACATGGAGGGGCGTGTAAGTCGGTATGAGAGTGACATGTTCCTGCCCCAGCACAAGCCTTCCCGCTCACTTATACAAGAGATTGCAGGCTCTCCTGAGCCCCCGCCTAGACCTCGTCCTCTCAAGATGAAGGTGAACAGGTCTGTTTGGCGGATGATCTTGTATTGAATATTTATTTCTCACCACTTGAGGTTACTTAGCAGGTCTTTATCTTCATTAGGATGCTGCAGCCAGTGGTCAAACCTGATCCTCGTTCTGTAGTTGTAGTCAACAGTCCTCGGCCGGTGCAGAGACCCCCGGAAATGCCCTCCACATCCTTGCCTGCCACCCCTCCATCCTTCACCTCACCTGCCTCTTCTGAACCTGTCACAGGAGCCACCGGACCAGCACAGATTGCTCCGATCCCACAGGGTGAGGCCAGCGACGTATGTCTAGGATTCTCTCTCTGTCCTCTATGTATTTCTCCTGTGTCCTCATATATCTTGTCTCCCGGTTCTAGCACCACCTTTGGTCCAGCCTACCACAGACCCTGTTCCCGTTACACCAGTTGCGAGTGGCGTAGGAAAGCCAGTACCAGTGCAGAACTCCCAGCCTGCTTACACTGGGGCTCAGAGGTTTATTCTGACTCCTGACATGCACGCCCGATTGCCCTGTGAGTAATACATCTGCCTCTTGTGTGGAACATGACTGAGCTGACATGCAGCCAAATGACCCATGAAGTCTTTTACTCCATAGCCGGAGAAGTCATCAGCTTGTCACAGCTGGCATCTCTCAGTGGGCGTTCTCTGCAGGGTCCATCAGTCGCTAAGCCTCTCACTTTGCAGCTGCAGGGTGCCAAACTTACTTTAAGTGGCACTCAGGTGCGGCCGCTGGGCATGGGACAGCCTCGGCCAATGCAAGGTGAGTCTCTGGTTCCATCTGTCATCTGCTTCCAGTAGTGTGTACCTGGCATAGCTAACGTTTTATCTCCATGTGACAGGTAACGTGCTTCACCTGGTCTCTTCTGGGGGCCAGCATCATCTCCTGAGCCAGCCGGCACAGCTTGCTCTAATCCAGGCCTTAGCGCAGCAGGCGGCAGCTCCTACAGCCTCCGTGCCCTCGCAGCTGCTGCAGAACAGTGTCCAGGCGTTATCCGTCCAGGCCCTGCAGCACACATTGCTGAATAGCGCTAACATGCCAGCTGCCTCTGCGGCATCGCCTGGCCAGGGTGAGTCTTCCTCTATGCACTCAGTAGCGTTGCACCATACCTTCACTTTAGTTTCTCTTTGGTTTTCCTTTTGTGGGTAGGATATTAGAATTAGCCTTGGTTACTATTGAATCTCCCGTCGCCCCTTACTGTCAGGGACATTTGCTATGGAGATCATGTTGTCACTAACCACCTTTCTATTTCAGGGTCCATAGGGGGTCCACAGGGTTGATCTTGGGGGTATAGCTGGATCTGGATCCACGGGCACCATGCAGTTAAAGCTTTGCTGCTCCCAGGATGCACTTGGGTCCATCCTCCTCTATACCCCGAGCCCAGGCACCTCACTTTTAGTTGGTGCCCGGTTGGAGTCGGGTCACCCTGGGCAGTGTGGCTGCATAAGCAGCCCCTAAGCTTTATTTTTATTTTTTTTTTTAAAAAGATTTTATTTCTTTTTTGCTTCTTCAGAGCGGCAGCATCAGACTGTCCATCTGGACGTCCACGCTGCCGCTCCAACAGCCCCACTGGCGCTGCGACGCCAGTACTGATCTGGGGATCGCAGCGGGACCCCGGAGTCAGTACTAGCGTGGCTCCGGGACCTCCCACTGCTTGCTGCCGGACGCACGGGGCCAGGTAAGCCGCGTGCAGCGCTTCGTGCGGGGATAACAAATGTAGCCTTCAGTCGCCGGTCTCTGGGGACAGACCAGCAGCGCTAGTAGCGGCGGCGGGCTCCCCCTGCAATGGAATACCCCGTCTGACCGCTGAACCACCAGGGTGTAATTGCTGGAGGGGAACCAGCGTCCCTGGGGTTAATTGCTGGCCAGGGGAGGCAGCCTTCCCTGGTTTAGCGGCTCCTTCCCTCAGCCCAGCGCGCCTTCTCTCATGCGTGCTGGCGTCGCTGGGTCGTTGCTCTTGCGGCCACTCCTCCTCAGAGGTCTCCGGCGGCCATCTTCTCAGTGGCAGCGCAGATCTCCCAGGCGATGCGTGGACCAGTCCCCCTGCGTACCTCTCCCCTGCAAAAGGACAGTGTTCGCAGCGCTATAGCCCTCCCAGACACTGAATCTGGGAGGGTGGTTGTAGTGAAAGGTGCAGTGAGTATAACTTCCTGCATGGTATGTGACTTTTTGCTAGTGCTGCTGTCTGTGCTAATTTTCTGCAGACAGTCATCTTATACCTATCCCTTGCCTTCTCATACAGGCCCGGCAGGTGCGTGGGGAGGGGTATTTTTTCTGTGTACCTCTCTTATATAGATCTACGTATTTGTGAGGTCCGTCACATACAGTGGTGTGCTACACAGTACCATATTGTGGGCTGTTTGTGTTGCATACTCGGGAGTGCGCAGGTGTTATACGCCTCACCTCTTTTCGGTGATACATTTTTATTGCAAAGTTATTGTGTCATGTCTGATGAGGAGAATGAGCGCTCTGTGGCTCCTGTGTTGTTTTCCTGCCGGCGCTGTTCGGCAGGGGTTGATGGGGTGGTTTTGTCTCAGGACGGCCTGTGCGGGCGGTGCCAGCGGGTACCTGGCCCCTCTAAACCCCCGGTGGCGCAGGATCCTCCTTGGGCGATGTTTTCACAAGTGCTGGCGTCGATCGCGGACTGGCTTGCGGTCCCTTCTAGGGCGTTGCCCCAGCCTACCATCCCCCGTTCCCCGGGTGTTAAGCATTTGGTGCAGTCTCCCCCTGGGTCTCGGACTGTGGGTCCTTATACGGGATTGCCTGTGTACGTGCAGTCTCCCACTGTGACGCAGCAGTCAATGGTACCCTTTCAGGGGTATCCTCAGGCGGTACCCCCTCCCTGGGTGGATGTCCTCTCCAGCTCTGTTCAGAGCCTGGCAGCCTCGTCATCGGCTTTTCAGTCGGTTACCCAGTGATTTGCCCCCAAAAGCGTCCAAGCGACCCGTTCCGGCTTCACTGGCGGCGCAGTTCACGGACACGGACGTGTCTTTGGATGACGGAGAGGTTCATGAGGACTCTGACTCGGATGCCGGGGCCCAGGAGTTGGAGACTCGATTAATGTACCAGCATTGGTTATGGTGGTGCGTCCCATCCTTCATATAGAGGAGGATGTGCCGGCTCCCAGGTCGAAGTATCCTAACTTTAAAAAGGCCAAGGTAGCTTTGACTGTTTTTCCCCTGTCTGACCAGTTGACGGATCATATGGCGGGGGCCTGGCAGTTGCCCAGCAAGAGATTCCAACCACAGAAACGGTTGGCATCCAACTATCCTTTTCCTGAGGCTCATTGCAGGAAATGGGAAACTCCACCTGCGGTGGATTCTCATGTCACCCGCTTAATTAAAAGCGCTACTTTCTACTTCAGGGTCCATAGGGGGTCCACAGGGTTGACCTTGGGGTTATAGCTGGAACAGGATCCATGGGCACCACACAGTTAAGCTTTTAGCTCCCAGGATGCACTTGGGTCCTCCTCTATACCCCGCCCCCGAGCCACAGGCACCTCAGTGTAAGCTGGTGCCCGGCCAGAGTCGGTCACCGCGCAGGGGGGCTGCAGGAGCAGCCCCCAGAAGCTTTTTATTTTAAGTTAAATTTTATTTAGTTTTAATCTATTTTTACTACAGACGGCAGCGAAGGGCTGTCTGTACAGACGCCCACACTGCCGCTCTGATCCCCGACTGGCGCCGCGACGCCAGTACTGATCTGGGGATCGCGGCGGGAGGACAGAGTCCGTACTAGCCGGACTCTGTCTACCTCCCAGGACTGCTGCCGGAGTCGCCGGGGATGCAGGTAAGCCGCGCGTCGCTGGCTAGCGGCGGCGCGCGGAATGCCTTAAATGCAGTCCTTTAGCCTCCGGTCCTGGGGACAGACCGGAGGCTGCTGGCAGTGGCGGCGGGCCCCCCCCCCATAACCCGTGGGACCACTAGACCACCAGGGATAACCGGCAAGCGGGAAGCCAGCATCCCTGGGGTTATGGCCAGCCAGGGGAGGAAGCCTTCCCTGTCAGCGGCTCCTCCCCTCAGCTCAGCGCGCCTTTCAGCACGCAGTCTGGCGTCGCTGAGCTGCAGATTCCTCGGCCACTCCTCCTCTGAGGTCTCCAGCGGCCATTTTCCCACAGTGGCAGCGCAGATCTCAGGGAGCACGCGGACCGGTCCCCCTGTGTACCTCTCCCCTGATTAAGGACAGCGTACACAGCACTATAGCCCTCCCAGACACTGAATCTGGGCAGGTTGATTGTAGTGTAAAGGTGCAGTGAGTATATCTTCCTGCATGGTATGTGACTTTTTGCTAGTGCTGCCTGTCTGTGCTTATTTTCTACTTACTGTCAGCTTATACCTATCCCTTTACTTCTCCTACAAGCCCTGCAGGTGTGTGGGGGAGGGGCGTTTCTACTGACCTCACTTATATAGATCACGTATTTGTGAGGTCCGTCACATACAGTAGTGTGCTACTCAGTGCCATATTGTGGGCTGTTGTTCAGCACACCGGTGAGTGCGTTTCACTTCTACCCTGGTGCCAGATATATAATATATTCTGTCATGTCAGACGAGGAGGTTGAGCGCTCAGTGGCTCCGGTGTTGGCCTCCTGCGGACGCTGTTCTGCAGGAGTAGATAGGGAGGATTTGTCACAGGATGGCCTGTGTAGTCGATGCCAGGTGGCTCCTGGCCCATCCAGACCTTCTCTGGTGCAGGAACCACCGTGGGCGATGTTTTCTCAAGTGCTGGTGTCTATTGCGGACCGTCTGTCGGTCCCGACTGCTCTCCCTACTAGGGCGGGGCCCCAGCCGACCATCCCCCATTCCCCGGGTGTCCCGCAGTTATTGCGGAGTCCTCCTGGGTCTCAATCAGTTGGTCCCTATGCGGGGTTGCCTATGTATATACAGGCTTCCCCTGTGCCGCAGCAGCCTGTGGTACCTTTTCAGGCCCCTATGGCGACGCCTCCACCATGGGTGGATGTGCTCTCCAACTCCGTGCAAAATTTGGCGGCCGCTTCCTCGGCTTTTCAGTCAATGTTGCAGACTGACATGCCTTCTAGGATTTCTAAACGCCCACTCATGACACGGGCTGCTCAGGTATCGGACTCAGAGGGTTCCTCAGATGATGGGGAGGTCCCTGATGACACTGACTCGGACGCCTCGGTCCAGGAAATGGATACCAAGTCGTCCATTAATGTGCGAGCACTAGTTAGGGCGGTGCGAGCTATTCTTCTTATAGAGGATGAGGCACCGGTTCCTAGGTCGAAGTTTCCTAGTTTCAAAAAAACTAAGGTGGCTTCTGCGGTGTTTCCCCTGTCGGATCAGTTGACGGATCATATGGCGGTAGCTTGGCAGGCGCCCAGTAAGAGATTCCTTCCTCAGAAGCGGTTGGCTTCTAATTACCCCTTCCCTGAGGCACATTGTAAAAAATGGGAAACTCCACCGGCGGTGGATTCCCATGTCACCCGTTTAACTCGGGGCGCCACCTTACCATTACCGTCGATATCCTCGCTGAAGGATCCCACGGACAGGAAAGTTGAGACTTGCTTAAAGTCTATTTACTCCCTCTCCGGGGCGGTGGCCCGACCGTCCATGGCCATTTCCTGGGTGGCCAAGGCCATTGAGGGGTGGGCCAATGCATTGGAAGATACCTTCCCGGACGACGCTCCGGATGTCCAGCGGGCGTTGTTGGGACAAATGAGGGACGCCGCTTCTTACATTGGAGAAGCTTCTTTAGATGCTAGTCTGCTGACCTCGCGGGTATCGGCTGCAGCGGTGTCTGCCCGCCGATCCTTATGGTTGCGGTCCTGGAGAGCGGACTCTGATTCAAAGAAAGGTCTGGAGGCCTTACCTTTCAATGGGGAATTACTATTTGGTCCGGACTTGGACAAAATAGTGGACACCCTGGCTAAATCCAAGTCGGCCTTCCTCCCTTCGGCGGCACTGCCTGCTAAGGTTCGGAGTTCGGCTTTTCGTTCCTTTCGGGTTCAGGGTAAGGCGAAAGGTCAGTCCTTCCCGAGACAGTCTGCGAGTAAGACGGCCTCTAAACCCAAGAAGCAAGCCTGGAGTGCTCGGCGCCCTTCTTCCAAGCAGGAAGATAAACCTGCGGCCTGATGGGACGGGCCTCCCTCTGGGGGACCTCAGAGTGGGTGGCCGACTTCTTCTATTTGCCCAGTGCTGGCACAATACCACCACGGATGCCTGGGTTCGAGAAGTGGTCTCCCAGGGGTACGCCCTGTCTTTTCGGCACAGACCACCCCACCAGTTTTTCTGCACAAGTCCTTCTCAGAACAAGACCAAGGCGTTACAGGTTCAGGAGGCTATAGAGTCCTTGCTGAAAGCAGGGGTCATTGTTCCCGTTCTTCTATCACAACGAGGGACGGGGTATTATTCGTCTCTGTTTCTGGTGCAGAAACCCAATGGTTCTCATCGCCCTATCCTCAACTTGAAGTCTCTGAACAAATTCCTCAGAGTTCCCAAGTTCAGGATGGAAACGTTACGTTCCATCATTCTGGCGATGGAACCGGGGGATTACATGGTGTCCCTGGACATCCAGGACGCCTACCTCCATGTTCCGATAGCATCTTCACACCAGCGGTATCTGAGGTTCGCTATCCTTCAACACCACTATCAGTTCCAGGCGCTACCCTTTGGTCTCTCCACGGCACCGAGGGTGTTCACGAAGATTATGGCGGTCATGGCCGCACATCTTCGGAACCAGAATGTACGGCTGCTGCCGTACCTGGACGACCTCCTGTTGCTGGCGAGCTCCCCGGAGGTACTGCTTCAACATCTCCACCTGACGATCGCTTGCCTGCAAGCGCACGGGTGGTTGATAAATTGGAAAAAGTCCTCTCTGATTCCATCACAGCGGATGGTTCATTTGGGAGCCCTGCTGGATTCGCGTCAGCAAAGGATCTTCCTGACTCCGGAGAAGGTCGCCTCACTACAGCTGCGGATACGCAGTTGCCTGAGCCGTTGCCGCCTGTCGGTCCATTCGGCTATGAGAGTTCTGGGGTCCATGGTGTCGACATTCGACATGGTGGAATTTGCCCAGTTCCATTCCCGGCCCCTGCAGGGGCTGATTCTATCAGAATGGAACGGGTTACCTCACCGGATCCGCTCTCAGGTGCTGGTGTTGTCTCCGGACGTTCGGCTATCTTTGGCTTGGTGGCTTCAGACAGCTCATCTGGTCGAGGGGCGCCCATTTTGGATCCCGGACTGGGTCCTGCTCACGACGGATGCCAGTCTCCGGGGTTGGGGGGCAGTGACCGGCTCTTTGTCGCTTCAGGGTCGTTGGTCAGCGGAAGAAGCACTTCTCCCCATCAACATCCTGGAACTGCGGGCAGTATACAAGGCCCTGCAGTCGTCCGGCCCCGCTCTTCACGGAAGGGCGGTACAGGTGCAGTCCGACAACGCCACCACGGTGGCGTATATCAATCACCAAGGCGGAACTCGCAGTCAGGCAGCGATGTCGGAGGTGTCTCGCATCCTTGTTTGGGTGGAGTGCCACATTCCAGCGATCTTGGCGGTCTTCATCCCCGGAGTCCTCAATTGGGAGGCGTACTCCCTCAGCCGTCACGACGTGCATCCCGGGGAATGGTCGCTTCACCAAGAGGTGTTTCAGCTACTCATGGACAGATGGGGGCTGCCGGAGCTGGACTTGATGGCCTCCCGTCACAATCACAAGTTGCCCGTTTACGGGTCAAGGACAAGAGACGCAGGCGCATGTCTGGTGGACGCGCTGTCGGTGAAATGGACGTTTTACCTGGCGTATCTGTTTCCCCCGATATCCCTGCTACCTCGGGTCCTGCGGAAATTCAAGCAGGACGGCGGCACGCTCGTGCTGGTGGTTCCGGCGTGGCCCAGACGTCCTTGGTACTTCGATCTGAGGAGCCTCTCCATCGACGCTCCGTACCTTCCTCAGCGTCAGGACCTATTGTCTCAAGGGCCCTGCCTTTACCCAGATCTGGGTCGGCTGTCTTTGACGGCGTGGCTCTTGAGACAGCCGCCTTAAGGTCTCGGGGCTTCTCGGGTTCATGAGTACCATGCTCAGGGCACGCAATGTCTGCTTCCGCACGGATTTACCACAGGGTGTGGTGCACTTACTTTCAGTGGTGTGAGTCCAGAAACTCTGATCCTCAGGTGTTCCGAGTTTCTAGGATCTTGGAATTTCTTCAATCAGGTTTGGACCTAGGTTTACGCCTTGCCTCTCTGAAGGTTCATGTGTCCGCATTGTCCGTGTGGTTCCAACGACGGATTGCTACACTGCCAGATGTTCACACCTTTTTCAAAGGTTTTCTCCGAATCCAGCCTCCCTACGTGCCTCCTGTGGCTCCTTGGGGCTTGGCGGTGGTTCTTCGGGTCCTGCAGGGTCCTCCTTTTGAGCCTCTTGAGTCGGTGGAGCTCAAGTGGTTGACGTTTAAGACCGTTTTTCTCCCGGCGATTGCTTCTGCCAGGAGGGTGTCTGAGTTGGGGGCGCTTTCCTGTCGCCCCCCTTTTCTGATTTTTCGCCAGGACAGCGGTTCTCCGCACTCGTCCTGAGTTTTTACCTAAAGTGGTTTAGAAGTTCCACATCAATCAGGAACTTGTTGTGCCAGCTTTTCAGTCTCCTGATCTTTCAGCTGGTGAGGCTTCCTTAGATGTAGTCCGTGCGCTTAGAATCTATGTGGACCGGACTGCTTCTGTTAGGAAGTCTGATTCATTGTTTGTCCTCTTTGGCTTTCACTAGAGGGGTTGGCCTGCCAACAAACAAACGTTAGCCCGTTGGCTTTGTTCCATTATTTGTGAGGCTTATGCACAGTAGGGTTTACCTGTGCCAGCCTCTGTTAAGGCTCATTCCACTCGTTCTGTGGGTCCCTCTTGGGCTGCTAGACATAGCGCCTCTGTGGTTCAGCTATGTAAGGCGGCCACCTGGTCTTCCATCCAGACGTTTTTGAGGTTCTATGCGTTTGACACCTTCGCCTCTCAGGATGCATCCTTTGGGCGCCGGGTTCTCCTTTCTGCACAGGAGCGTCCCCGCCCTTAGTTGAACTGCTTTGGGACATCCCCAAGGTCAACCCTGTGGACCCTGAAGTAGAAAACAAGAGATCTGGTAAGAACTTACCTTTGTTATCTCTGTTTCTATGAAGTCCATAGGGTCCACAGGGCACCCGCCCTGACGCACCTGGCTTCATATGGGCTGTGTGGCTGGTCACCGGTTTTCCGTCTCCCATTTCTGTGAGTATGGTTTCTTGTGTGCTCCAGTCTTCCTTCTCTCTGTTTAGTCTCCTCCTCCGGCCTTGGCTGCTTACCAACTGAGGTGCCTGTGGCTCGGGGGCGGGGTATAGAGGAGGATGGACCCAAGTGCATCCTGGGAGCTGCTAAAGCTTTAACTGCGTGGTGCCCGTGGATCCAGATCCAGCTACACCCCAAGGTCAACCCTGTGGACCATATGGACTTTGTAGAAACAGAGATAACAAAGGTAAGTTCTTACCATATCTCTTGTTATCTCTCTCTAGTGTCAGCCCCAGGCGTGGTGAAGATCGTGGTAAGACAGGCCACCAGGGAAATCCCAGCATCTCCACAGCGCCCTCCTCTGGCACCACCAGTGCGTCCTCTGCTCCGTGTCATGCCTGGTCCACATCCAGAGCAAGGGACTGTACGAGAGGGAATGGGGGAAAGGGCAGGTAAGTGAGCACAGTCACAGAGAGCGATGTCGGATACCCTGGCACACATGGACACTCATCTTGCCTTTTCTTGTTGCAGCTCCGGTTGTTGCCACATCCACACTAACTCTGGCTAACAGTCCCCTGCTTATGGTGTCCAGTCCAGCACTGGCCTCAAGGCTTCCTGCTCCCAGTCCTGTGCCTCCCAGTACAGAGGACTCCCCAGCTCCACCTATGTCTGGTGTGGCACTGCGACTTCTGGCAACGGGCACCACTGCCATGCAGCTGACAAACCACCACTCACCCCCTCCCAGACTTACCCAAAGCCCTGCCCTCCCCAACTCTTCCCCCTGTCCATTGCCAAACTGCACCACAGCACAAATTGTAGCTCCTGACTCTGGCCCATGTACTGTAATCTATAAGCCTCACAATCCAGACACCGTCCTCTCAGATGCCCACACTGTACAGAATGGCAACGGACTTCAGAGGCAAGAGCCTTCCCTGACGCCCAGTATCTGTGTACCTAGTACTTGTTCTGACAGTGCCCTTTATGTAAACCTGGCACCCAACCCTCCTTCTCCACCTGCCACCAACATCCCCAAACTGACGCCTCCCACATACAACCTAAGCTTAGTACCTGCCCTTCTGACAAACTCTGCCCCCACTACAGTGTCCAGCTACAATCCCATCCCTGCCCGTTTCCTGACCAGCCCGGTGTCTCTGCTCACCCTGTCTCCTCTGCCATCTACAAACAGTGGCACCGCTCCAGTCCTGTACACACACCCCAGTGCCACTACATTTCCTTCTCTGGCTGCCCCTACATTATCTGCTCCTTTGCCAGCTACCTCCATGTCTGCCACACTGCCTTTATTGTCTGCCCCTGTATCTGCCCAATTGCCACCATTTGCTACTCATCTGCCCTTTCCGTCTGCCAATAAGGGTTCCCATTCTACAGTAGAGACTCTTACCCCTTCTCTCCGGCCCGTGCTGTCTGCTGCGGCCATGGCCCCCCGGCCGGTGATGTCTGCTCCGGCCATGGCCCCCCGGGCGGTGATGTCTGCTCCGGCCATCCCCCACCGGCCATCCCTCCTGCCAACGGTTGCTGCTTCTCTGTTGGAGACACCTACTAATCAGCCTTTACTCCTGGCTCCAGATGCAGCCTCAGTGCCTGTGCTGGAAGCTGCTGCGTCTGACACGCTGCCGCCTCTGATCCTTAATGCATCTCTCAAAATACCCTCTGTGGCATCTGCTCCTTTGCCTGTTTTACCCACATCTAGCACAGTTCCGCTACTGGCAGCAGCATCATCTTCCACGGTTCCCCTCCCTCTGCTCAATGTAAGCGCTTCTTCTGCCGTTCCACTGCTGGCATCGGCTCCTGAGCCCTCTCTTCTAGTGTCCGCACCCCAGGCTCTCAGTCCCTCCTTTGTAACCTGTGTATCAGCCTCCTCACATTCCATGGTGACATGTGTTTCTCCTGCCTCTTTCACCTTCACCACTTCAATAGCTGCGTCCTCTCCGCTGTCACCCACCCCTCGCCCTGTGCCTGCCAAGGCATGGGCTCCCGTTACCTCTGTGCCGGCCGAGCCCCAGGCAAACCTGCTCCCGCCATCAGCTGTAGCCCCAGCGCCACAAACCATTTCCAGTTCTTCACAGACTCCCATTCCTCCTCTGCCAATGAGGACTCCAGTGCCCCAGCCTTCATTACCAGCATCCACACAGTCATTATCTGTGCCAGCTAATGCACCAGCACCCCTGCCCTCCATGCCAGCCTCAACTCCTATTCCATTACCCCTGTTGGCGGCTTCAACCCCGGCAACTGTGTCCTCCCTCCGGGCCTCACTTGAACCAACGTCCTTGTTGTTGGTGCCTGCACCAGCTCATGCACTGGACTTGTCCTCCTCAAAGCCCAGTTCCACTCAACCTTTAGAATCTGCCCCTATTCCTCAGCAGCCTTCCCCAGCCACCCATCCCCTGGTTATCTCCATGTCCTCCCCCATCACATCACCATCATTAGTGGTCTCCGCTTCTTCTCAGATGCCTCATCTCCCTTCCCATACCATGGCTCCTCAGTCTACTGCAGCTGCCCTGCGGCCCATCCTTGCTTCTGGCATACCAGATCCTAAGTCTGTACCGTTACCCTGCTCCTCCGCCCTGTCTACCTTTGCTCCACAGTGTAATGTATCTCCCTCTACAACACCTAACCCAGTATCTGCTACGCTGACATCCATAACAGACTACGCAGCAGCCATAAATATCCCTGTCCCAGGCATTGCTCAAGAGCAGTCCTTGTCGCTGTCCATGGCTGGTCCTCCAGCAGTTAGTGTGACCTTCGGTACAGCTACAGAGCCGGACATCACACTGGAGGGAGAGGAACCCCGCTCCTCACATAACTCCACTGTTCCTGCAGCTGTGAGACACAGGCGTCAGCTGCCACCTCCACCCCGATCGCCCTTCTATGTGGTAAGCAACGTTGTTTTACCTGCGAGAGAGTCTATGCTTACGTGTTTCGATTGTAATGGTGAATGGAGGTGTTTGTGTGATTGCTGGGTCCAATTCAAAAGAGGGGATTTCTTCAGGGTCCATAGGGGGTCACAGGGTTGACCTCGGGGTATAGGTTGGGAAACAAATCCAGGCGCTACACAGTTAAAGCTTTCAGCTCCCAGGATGCACTGGGTCCACTCTCCCTATAACCCCGCCCCCAAGCCAGAGGCACCTCAGTTTAAGATGGTGCCCGGCCGGAGCCGGTCACCGTTAACACAGGGGGGCTGATTAGTGGCCCCTAAGCTACGTTTTAATTTTTATGTTTCTCCTTCATCCACTAGGGGACACTGGAGCTTCATGACAGTGGGGTATAGACGGTGGGTTGAGTTGAGCCTGGCACTTTAAAAATCTACAAGTGTGACTGGCTCCTCCCCCTCTATGCCCCGTCAACCCCAGTTTTTAGAATGTGCCCGAGTAGAGCCGGTGCACAGGGGCTGTCTCCAGCCCTTATATTAATTTTATATAGAAAAGAGAATCAAAGTCACAAGAGGACAGGCAGACTGTTAGCTGTGACAGTCTGCCTGCATCGTGGGAGCCGCCAGAGAGGGGACCACACGGCTACTGCAGCCTGTGTCCGGTCACCCTATGGAGGGGAGGCTGCTTTAGGCAGTTAGGAGTCATCAGACTCAGCGGGGCCCGCCACAGCTACCACTGGCTTGTGTCCGGGTCCCCGCTCTCCCCTCACTGCCCAGCGCTCTGGCCGCAGCAGCCCGGTGAGTAGCACAC
Source organism: Taudactylus pleione (assembly GCA_031769625.1). Lineage (NCBI taxonomy): Eukaryota > Metazoa > Chordata > Amphibia > Anura > Myobatrachidae > Taudactylus > Taudactylus pleione. Next base: position 559,275 of record JAUIMM010001284.1, read on the forward strand.
CTCTCCTGACTAGCAGGAGAGGTGAAAATAACTGCTGGGTCTGAAACGCGCGGCTGTCAGCCCCCGCTGTCAGTTGCCACGCTGGTGTTGTGATAGAACACCGGCGCTGGCTGTTAGGTAGGCGCGCTCACAGCGGTCCTGCCTCTGCGTGCCGGTGCTTGTGTAAAAGGCACCGGCACGGTTATCACTGGCGGCGGTCGTGCCGCTGGCCCCCGCTGTCAGTGCGGGGACAGAGAGTAACGTCCCACTGTATAAGTGTATGCCGCGCGCATGCAAAGCGGCGGCCATTAGGAGGAGGAGCTTATGGGTCCCTCCTCCTCTTCCTCCTTCACTGCCTGGGCTAGTTTGGCGCGCTCTGAACGGGAGTGGCGCCTCAGACTGCAGGCACTGAGCGGAGGGGGAGAGGAGCAGATCAAAGACTGAGAGCATCTACAGGGGGTCTGTATATACAGAGGGTGGTTTTAACTACTTTCTGGTCCTATTGATTGCTCCTCCCTTATATGCCTGCCCCTGTTACTGAGTTGCATTATTCTTGAAATTCTGCTCCTCCTATACTGCTCTGCATGCAATTTGAGTAGCATTATTATTGAAATTCTGCTCCTCCCTTATTGCTCTGTCTGCTCCCATACTTGAGTAGCATTATTATTGTAATTCTGCTTCTCCCTATACTTCTTCTGCATTCCTGAATTGTATGTGGTGCTTGTCTGTGAGTACATGATGACATCCAGGACAGAAAAAACTGCATCACAAAAGCTGTTTGCCTGCACTAAGTGCAGGAAGAAGTTTACCCATGCTCGCTCCGAAGGGTCTTCCCTGTGCGAGACATGTGAAGCAGACAGTGCTAACACGCAGTCTGTCACTCCCTCCTTCATAAATAGTTTGGCCGGGGTCATGGCGGACCTTTCTTCTGAATTAGCCGCTTCTCGTAGGGAACGGGAGTCTGCCAGAGATCTACCTGGCACATCTCACCCTTCTTTTCTAGCAGAACCAGCGTGGGCTCAGAATTTAGTCCGCTCGGTGAATAGCCTTGCTCAAGCGATGGGTTCTGCGTCTAAAGCTCCTGAAGCTACGGTAAGTCGCTCATCTAAAAAGAGGGCTCTTCCGGCGGTTCTCCAGTCGGATGAGGATTCGGCAGCGGATCACTCGTCTCAGGAGGAAGGGGAGATGCTGGACGAATCAGACGTAGAGACTTACTCACAAGAACCTGAGGCATTGCAAGGTATTGACGCACTCATTCTAGCGGTAAGGGAAGTTCTTAAGATTTCTAGCCAGGAAGCTCCAGAATCGTTAGAAGACTCCTTATTTGCCAGGTCACAGAAGATGGCCGTCACATTCCCTGTTTCTCTCCAGTTGGATGAACAGATGACGGCAGCCTGGCAGAATCCGGACCGTAAATTCCAGATTCCTAAGCGTTTCTTCTCTCTTTACCCATTTCCTGCGGAAAATAGGAAGAGGTGGGAGACCCCGCCACCTGTGGATTCTTCGGTTTCTCGGTTGTCAAAGAAGACCACATTACCTGTTCCAGGAGCTACTACATTGAAGGAAACCTCAGAGCGGAGATTAGAAACCACTTTGAAATCCATTTATACGGCCGCAGGTGCACTTCTCCGGCCGGCCTTGGTAGGATCTTGGGTCAACAAGGCTGTGGAAAAGTGGGCGGAACAATTGACTGAGGGTCTTAGATCCAGCACTCCGCGGGCAGATCTGATTACCTTGGCAGAACATATTCAGGAGTCTGCTGTATACTTAGGAGACGCCTCCAGAGATATCGGCCAGGTAGGCGCTAGGATTTCTGCTTCAGCGGTCTCTGCTCGCCGGGCACTTTGGCTTCGTGCCTGGCAAGCGGATGCGGAGTCAAAAAGAGCAGTGGAAGCTCTTCCTTTCACAGGCGATATTTTATTTGGTCCAGAGCTGGACAAATGGATCTCGCTGGCCACTGGAGGTAAGAGTACTTTTCTACCTTCATCAGCACCTCCTCCGCGTCGCTCGTTTAGGGGACCTTCCTTTCGTTCCTTTCGAGCATCGGCAAGATTTCAGGGACGATCGCGAGGTTCGTCTTCAGCGGGGCGAGGAGGCCGTACTAGAGGACGTCAAACAAATATTGGCCGCCGTCCAGATCCCAAGCCAGCAGACAAGCCTGTGGCATGACGGGCTCCCATCCCATCTCGGAAATCCGAAGGTGGGGGCACGCCTCCAGCGTTTCTCGGAGGTTTGGAGACGGACTTCTCCAGACACTTGGGTTCGAAATCTGGTATCTCAGGGGTACAAGATCGAGTTCGCTTTCACTCCTCCTCGGCGTTATTTTACAACAGGTTTGCCCGTCGATCCCTTGAAGCAACTAATTTTGCGTCAAGCGATCGAGAAACTTTTGCTGGCCGAGGTCCTTGTGGCGGTTCCCACTGCACAAAGGCAACAAGGGTTTTACTCAAACCTTTTTGTGGTTCCGAAACCAGATGGGTCAGTCAGACCCATTCTGAATCTGAAATCATTGAACCAGTATCTTTCATTTCACAGGTTCAAGATGGAATCTCTCCATTCTGTCATTGCGGGACTAGAGGCAGAAGAGTTTCTGGTGTCGATAGATATCAAGGACGCCTATCTGCATGTCCCAATTTGGGTTCCTCACCAGGCTTTCCTCAGATTTGCCATCAGGGAAGCTCATTTCCAGTTTCAGGCCCTGCCATTCGGTCTCTCGTCAGCTCCCAGGGTATTCACCAAAGTGATGGCCGTCATGGTGTCTCACTTGCGCTCTCGGGGGGTGACGATAGTTCCGTACCTAGACGATTTACTCATCAAGGCTCCGACGGCAGAAGTCCTTTAACACCAAGTGTCCCTTACACATCAGATTCTCATTCAACATGGATGGATTGTGAACTTCCAGAAGTCTCAGTTGATGCCGTCCCAGAGACTTCAGTTCCTAGGAATGATTCTAGACACTGTTCTGCTTCGTATATTCTTGCCAAGGGACAAGGCCATAGCCATACAGGAGCTGGTTCGTCTAGTGCTCAGACCCAGGAAAGTATCTGTGCATCTTTGCATCCGTCTCCTGGGGAAAATGGTGGCTTCCTTCGAGGCCATCCAATTCGGCAGATTTCACTCCAGAATATTTCAACTGGATCTTCTGTCTCAGTGGTCCGGGTCCCACCTACAGATGCATCGGCTGGTGCGTCTGTCTCCCCGGACCCGCATATCCTTGCTCTGGTGGCTTCGGACGGAGCATCTGTTAGCGGGTCGCCGCTTCGGAATTTGGAATTGGACCTTGGTCACCACGGACGCCAGCCTCCGCGGATGGGGAGCGGTGGTTCTGGACAATCACTTCCAGGGGCTTTGGTCGCAGCAGGAGTCCCTCTTACCAATCAATGTTCTCGAACTGCGGGCAGTCTACAGAGCTTTGATACAGGCTGCTCCTCTGTTACGAGGACTTCCGGTTCGGATACAATCCGACAACACCACGGCAGTGGCATACATAAATCGCCAAGGGGGAACCCGCAGTCGGATGGCAATGAGAGAAGCCAGTCGCATCCTTCTGTGGGCAGAAAGACACGTAGAGGTCATTTCCGCAGTGTTTATTCCGGGGGTCGACAACTGGGAAGCGGACTACCTCAGTCGTCAGGATCTTCATCCCGGGGAGTGGTCCCTTCATCCTGAGGTCTTTCATCAACTGGTTTGCAGATGGGGGAAGCCACAGATAGACCTGATGGCATCTCGGATAAATCATCAACTACCCCTTTACTGCTCCAGGACCATGGATCCGGCAGCGGTGGGAGCGGATGCTTTACTGATCCCTTGGCCGTACAGCCTTGTGTACCTGTTCCCACCGTTTCCGCTCCTCCCTCGGATTCTCAAGCGGATCAAACGAGAGTCGTCCACCGTCATCCTAGTGGCTCCGGATTGGCCTCGTCGGGTTTGGTACTCCGATCTTTTATTCCTTCTGGCAGACGAACCTTGGCCTCTTCCGCTACGATCGGACCTTCTACAACAGGGTCCATGTGTGTACCCGGATTTACGGCGGCTTCGTTTAACGGCGTGGCTATTGAGACCGCCATCCTAAGAAGCCATGGAGTTCCTAGGTCGGTCATTCCTACCATGCTTAGGGCTAGAAAACCGGTAACATCAGCGCATTATCATCGCATTTGGAGGGCTTATATCTCCTGGTGTGAAGGTCGTGGATCCTCCACTTCCTCTTTTCATTTACCACGTCTTCTTCTTTTTCTTCAAAAAGGCCTCGATGCGGGGTTACGCTTGGGATCGCTTAAAGTGCAGATTTCTGCTCTTTCTATTTTTTTCCAGCGTCGCCTAGCTCTGATTCCGGAGGTTCAGACCTTTTTTCAAGGGGTTCTTAGAATTCAGCCCCCCTTTGTGCCACCCACGGCTCCTTGGGACCTGAATCTTGTTTTATCTTTTCTTCAGTCATCCACCTTTGAGCCTTTGCAGGAGGTGGAATTGAAGTATTTGACTTGGAAGATGATCCTTTTATTGGCCCTGGCTTCGGCCAGACGTGTGTCTGAACTTGGAGCCTTGTCCTGCCGTTCCCCTTACTTGATTTTTCACGAAGATCGGGCGGAACTTCGTACCCGGCCTTCCTTTTTGCCCAAGGTGGTCTCGGGTTTTCATCTGAATCAGCCGATTGTAGTGCCAGCGTTGTCGGACTCTTCTGGGGATTCTCACTCCTTGGATGTGGTTCGGGCACTTCGCATTTATGTGTCCCGTACTGAGGGGCTACGTAAATCAGAGGCTCTATTCGTCCTTTATGATGCTAATCGGCGTGGCTGGCCTGCGTCTAAACAAACTTTGGCCAGGTGGATTCGTCTGACTATTCGTCAGGCATATGTTGCTTCTGCTCGACCACCGCCGGTATCTATTTCTGCGCATTCTACGCGCTCTGTGGGTACTTCTTGGGCGGCACGTAGAGGTGTCTCGGCTTCACAGCTTTGTAGGGCAGCGACGTGGTCTTCGGTTCATACTTTAGTACGTTTCTACAGATTTGACACTTTTGCGGCTTCTGCTTCAAATTTTGGTCGTAGTGTCTTGCAGGGCGTTCAGCACTCTCCCCCCCAGGAGGGTAGCTTTGGGACGTCCCCACTGTCATGAAGCTCCAGTGTCCCCTAGTGGATGAAGGAGAAAACAGGATTTTGGTACTTACCGTTAAATCCATTTCTCCGATTCCACAGGGGACACTGGACGCCCACCCAGTGCTTCTTGCCTGTTCTCAGTTGCTTGTTCTGCTTCAGTTCTGTTGCAGTTTTGTCTGTTTTTATTGTGTGACTGTTTATCACTGCAGCCTGCTGTGTTCTTGCAGTGTGTCAGTATGTTGGATGTTTCTTTTCCTGTTCTCCTTCTCTGTTCTTCAGTCTGTTCTCCGTCTCCTCTCGGGCTCAGTTCTTTAAAACTGGGGTTGATGGGGCATAGAGGGGGAGGAGCCAGTCACACTTGTAGATTTTTAAAGTGCCAGGCTCAACTCAACCCACCGTCTATACCACACTGTCATGAAGCTCCAGTGTCCCCTGTGGAATCGGAGAAATGGATTTAACGGTAAGTACCAAAATCCTGTTTTTTTCTTATTTATTTTTAGACTCTTCAGAGCAGCAGTGTCGGACTGTCCATAGGACGTCCAAGCTGCCGCTCCTCCACCCCACTGGCACCGAGACGCCAGTACAGATCTGGGAATCTCGGCGGGATCCCAGAGTCTGCACTAGCCGGACTCTGCGGGCGCCCAGGACTGCTGCTGGAACAACGGGGAGCAGGTAAGGTCGCGGGTCACTGCTTGCGGCAATCCACGCATTAATGCAGTCCGATACCTCCGGTCTCTGGGGACTGACCGGAAGTGCTGGCAGTGGCGGCAGGCCCCCCATACCCCATGTGTCCACTAGACCAGCGGGTGGATCACATGGCGTCTGACCGGCTGGTGGATCACATGGCGGGGGTCTGACAATCGCCAGGTAACAGGTATCACAATAGCGTTTGGCCTCATGTTACTCATTCCCTGAGGGTCATTGCAAGTAATAGGAATCCCCTCCTGGGGTGGATTCTCATGTTACTCGTCTGATTAAGAGCGCTACTACGCCTCCCATCCCTGACGGATTCTACGAATAAGTAAGTGGTAGCTTTGCCTGAAATCAATATACTCACTTTCATGGGCTGTTTCCCGTCCAACCATGGCTATCGCATGGGTGACTAATGCTATTGAGAGATGGGCTGATGCATTTTTAGCGCTTTTTCCCTCAAAAGCTTCTGGGAATCAGATGTCTCTTGCTGCTCACATTCAAGTTGCAGTTTCCTATGTTGGAGTAACAACATTGGATGCCAGTCTCCTAACCTCCAGGGTTTCGGTCACCATACCCTATGGCTGCGCTCCTGCAAGGCAGAGGTGGACTCAAAGATGGGCCTTAAAATGGAGTACCCTATAATGGGGAGATCTTGTTTGGCCCTGACCTTGACAAGATTGTAGCAACATTGGCAGTATCACAAACGACATTTCCACCTTCAGCTACTCCCACTACAAGGCCTCGGACTAAATCTGTTTAGTCCTTTTGTCCTCGGGGACAGTCTAAAGGCCAGTCTTTTCCTAGACTGTTGGCCTCCACGAGGGCCGCCATACCCGGAACCAAGCAGACCGGGAACTCCAGACGCCCTGCTTCTAAACCTGAAGATACACCTTCAGCCTGACGGTACAGGTCTTCATCTGGGGGATCCCAGATTGGGATACCGACGTTGTACCTGTAGAGTCCTCTCATCAGTGTTATCTCAAGTTTGCTGTGCCACAGCAATACTTCCAATTTTCAGGCTCTGCCCTTTGGACTGTCCACAACCCCATCGGTGTTTACCAGATTTATGGCTTTTATGACAGCCCCCCTGTAAAGGGTGTCCTACTGCTCCTGTATCTGGACGACCTCCTCATACATCTGGGAGCCCTGCTGGATTCTCAGAATCGGAGAATACTTCTGACGTCAGACAAGATCTCCACTTTTCAACTACGAGTGCGCGGATGTCTTCACTGTCGACAAATGTCCTTACACTCAGTAATGCGGGTTCTGGAATCAATGGTGTCTACCTTCGGAAGGGTGGAATATGCTCAGTTCCAATCCAGGCTTTTGCAAAAACTGATCCTCTCCAGGTGGAATGGGTTTCTTTATCGGATCAATGTTCAGACGATGATGCTCTTTCCGGAGGTGCGTCTGTCTCTAACTGGGTGGCTATGGCCATCTCATCTAACCAAGGTCGTCCCTTTTTAGATCCTGGACTGGGTAATACTTACAACGGACACCAGTCTCTGGGGCGCAGTGACCGGTCCGCACTCCTTTCAGGGCAGTTGGACGTCTGTCGATTCAACCCTGCCAATCAACTTATTGGAACTTCTAGTTGTCTTAGGGCCCTCACGCTGGCCTAACACATACAGTACTTCACAGTAAACCTGTAAAGGTTCAGTCTGACAATGTCACAACAGTGGCTTACATCTAGGAGACTCGAAGTTGGGCGGTAATGACAGAAGTGTCGCACATTCTGACATGGACCAAGGGTCTCCTCCCAGCCATCTCTGCAGGGTTCATTCCGGGAGTTCTCCATTGGGAAGCTGACTTCCCCAGCTGTCACATCGTGCATCCCCGGGGACTGGTCTCTCTTCCAAGAGAAGTTTCAATCCCTAGTGAGCAGAGGGGGCCTCCCAGAGGTGGTCCTCATGGCCTCCTGACTCTATCACACACTGCCGGTGTTAGGGTCCAGAACTAGAGATACCGAAGCAACCTTCGGTGACGCATTGTCAGTGAAGTGGACCTTACAATTTGTGTACCTGTTTCCTCCGGTCTCCCTTCTTCCTCGAGTTCTTCGGAAGTTCAATCGTGACAGAGGTACTGTCCTACTGGTGACTCCAGATTGACCCAGACGTCACTGGTACTTAGATTTTCGGAGTCTCTCCATCGACATTCCGTTCCTGCTGCCTCAATATCCGGACCTGTTGTCTCAGGGTCCTTACCTTTCCCTGGAGCTGGATCGTTTATCTTTGACTGCGTCCCTACTGTGGTCCTAAGGCTTCTCTGGCTCTGTCATCATCTGGATGTTTAGAGCGTGTAGGCCAGCTTTTGCTGGGATCTACCTCAGAATGTGGCATACATAATTCTTATGGTATCGTACCTGTAGCTACGATCCTCCAATGTTTAGGATTTCCAGAAGTTCTGGCATTCCTTCCAGCTGACTTGGGTCTAGCCCTCCGCCTGGCCTCCCTGAAAGTGCGGGTCTCTGCACTGTCAGGATGGTTCGGATGTGGAAGTGCTCCATTCTCGGGTATCCAGACCCTCCTTTAAGGGTGTTTTCTGGATTCTACCTCCCTTTATCCCCCCCTAGGGGCTCCTTGGGAGTTGGCAGTGGTTCTTCGTGCCCTCCAGGGGCCTCCATTTGAACCACTAGTTTTGATAGCCCTTAAGTGGTTTATGGCTTAGACTCTCTTTCTTATGGCGTTTGCATCTGCCAGGAGAGTGTCAGAATTGGGAGCGTTCTCATGTGGCTCCCTCTTCTGGATATTTCACCAAGACAGGGTTGTAAGTCGCTCTCGCCCCGGTTTCTTCCTACAGTGGTTTTTAAGTTCCATATTATTCAGGAACTTATTGTACCGACATTTCAGTCACCAGTCCTCTCGGCTGGTGTGGCCTCATTGACTGTGGTCCGGCCGCTCCGGATTTCCGTACCAGTTCCTTCCGGAATCAGACTCCTTATTTGTGCTCTATGGATTTCACAGGACAGGATGGCCGGCCAATAACCAAACATTGCCTAGATGGCTTCGTATGACTATCTCAGGGGCCTACACACAGCAAGGCCTTTCTGTTTATGCTTATTCTACTAGGGCTGTGGGTGGCTCGCTGTGGCGCCTCGGCTGTTCTGCCTTGCAAGGTGGCCACTTGGTCTTCTGTCCAGACCTTTTTAAGGTTCTATGCATTGGTTTCCTTTGCCTCTCAGGATGCTTCCTTTGGGCGACGGATTCTCCTCTCAGCGCAGGAGCGTTCCCTACCCTTACAAGGACTGCTTTGGGACACCAAGGTCAACCCTGTGGACCCCCTATGAACCCTGAAGAAGACAATTAGAGGGATGGTAAGAACTTACCCTTGTTATCTTTCTTTCTTCGAAGTCCATCGGGTCCACAGGGCACCCGCCCTGACGCACCTGGCTTCATATGGGCTGTGTTACTGGTCACCGGTTTCCCGTCTCCTTCTCTGTGAGTATGGTTCTAGAGTGTTCCAGTCTTCTTTCTCTTTCTTTCCTCCTTTGGCTACTTACAAACTGAGGTGCCTCTGGCTGGGGGGGTGGGGTTATAGGGAGAGTGGACCCAGTGCATCCTGGGAGCTGAAAGCTTTAACTGTGTGGTGCCCAGATTTGGTTCCCAACCTATACCCCCCAAGGTTAACCCTATGGACTTCGAAGAAAGAGAGATAACCAGGGTAAGTTCTTACCATATCTCTAATTTTTTTTAGATTAATACCGTAATTTTCATTAGGTACGATGGGGGAGGGCAGGTAGTGACAGCGTCATTTCTACACAGGAGTCGCTGGAGGAACGTCGACGGAGACAGAAAGTGGAGCGTTTGGAAAGAATTTTTCGATTGAATGAGAGAAGATGCAGCCTAGCTCCAATATATGGCACCGAGGTCCTAAGCGTCTGCACCCTGAATCAGTCTGTTCTAGGTCTACACGACCATAGCCTTCACACCAATGCTTTAAATAGGGTCATCTTCACCCCAGAGCAGCGCCTGGAACAGCTCCGACCCCTAATAGAGAGGTATGTAATGGCGCATTCTGAGTGCATCTGACGCCTGCGCTCCCTGTCTGACCAGGTGTATATGTGACAGTGTACACCCTCAGTCCTCTGTATGACACCTGCGTTCCCTGTCTCCTCCCAGGTGTATATGTGACAGTGTACACCCTCAGTCCTCTGTATGACGCCTGCGTTCCCTGTCTCCTCCCAGGTGTATATGTGACAGTGTACACCCTCAGTCCTCTGTATGACGCCTGCGTTCCCTGTCTCCTCCCAGGTGTATATGTGACAGTGTACACCCTCAGTCCTCTGTATGACGCCTGCGTTCCCTGTCTCCTCCCAGGTGTATATGTGACAGTGTACACCCTCAGTCCTCTGTATGACGCCTGCGTTCCCTGTCTCCTCCCAGGTGTATATGTGACAGTGTACACCCTCAGTCCTCTGTATGACGCCTGCGTTCCCTGTCTCCTCCCAGGTGTATATGTGACAGTGTACACCCTCATTCCTCTGTATGACGCCTGCGTTCCCTGTCTCCTCCCAGGTGTATATGTGACAGTGTACACCCTCAGTCCTCTGTATGACGCCTGCGTTCCCTGTCTCCTCCCAGGTGTATATGTGACAGTGTACACCCTCAGTCCTCTGTATGACGCCTGCGTCCCCTTCTCCTCCCAGGTGTATATGTGACAGTGTACACCCTCAGTCCTCTGTATGACGCCTGCGCTCCCTGTCTCCTCCCAGGTGTATATGTGACAGTGTACACCCTCAGTCCTCTGTATGACGCCTGCGTTCCCTGTCTCCTCCCAGGTGTATATGTGACAGTGTACACCCTCAGTCCTCTGTATGACGCCTGCGCTCCCTGTCTCCTCCCAGGTGTATATGTGACAGTGTACACCCTCAGTCCTCTGTATGACGCCTGCGCTCCCTGTCTCCTCCCAGGTGTATATGTGACAGTGTACACCCTCAGTCCTCTGTATGACGCCTGCGTTCCCTGTCTCCTCCCAGGTGTATATGTGACAGTGTACACCCTCAGTCCTCTGTATGACGCCTGCGCTCCCTGTCTGCTCCCAGGTGTATATGTGACAGTGTACACCCTCAGTCCTCTGTATGACGCCTGCGTCCCCTGTCTCCTCCCAGGTGTATATGTGACAGTGTACACCCTCAGTCCTCTGTATGACGCCTGCGTTCCCTGTCTCCTCCCAGGTGTATATGTGACAGTGTACACCCTCAGTCCTCTGTATGACGCCTGCGTTCCCTGTCTCCTCCCAGGTGTATATGTGACAGTGTACACCCTCAGTCCTCTGTATGACGCCTGCGTTCCCTGTCTCCTCCCAGGTGTATATGTGACAGTGTACACCCTCAGTCCTCTGTATGACGCCTGCGTTCCCTGTCTCCTCCCAGGTGTATATGTGACAGTGTACACCCTCAGTCCTCTGTATGACGCCTGCGTTCCCTGTCTCCTCCCAGGTGTATATGTGACAGTGTACACCCTCAGTCCTCTGTATGACGCCTGCGTTCCCTGTCTCCTCCCAGGTGTATATGTGACAGTGTACACCCTCTGTCCTCTGTATGACGCCTGCGTTCCCTGTCTCCTCCCAGGTGTATATGTGACAGTGTACACCCTCTGTCCTCTGTATGACGCCTGCGTTCCCTGTCTGCTCCCAGGTGTATATTTGACAGTGTACACCCTCAGTCCTCTGTATGACGCCTGCATTCCCTGTCTCCTCCCAGGTGTATATGTGACAGTGTACACCCTCAGTCCTCTGTATGACGCCTGCGTTCCCTGTCTGCTCCCAGGTGTATATGTGACAGTGTACACCCTCAGTCCTCTGTATGACGACTGCGTTCCCTGTCTCCTCCCAGGTGTATATGTGACAGTGTACACCCTCCGTCCTCTGTATGACGCCTGCGTTCCCTGTCTGCTCCCAGGTGTATATGTGACAGTGTACACCCTCAGTCCTCTGTATGACGCCTGCGTTCCCTGTCTCCTCCCAGGTGTATATGTGACAGTGTACACCCTCTGTCCTCTGTATGACGCCTGCGTTCCCTGTCTCCTCCCAGGTGTATATGTGACAGTGTACACCCTCAGTCCTCTGTATGACGCCTGCGTTCCCTGTCTCCTCCCAGGTGTATATGTGACAGTGTACACCCTCAGTCCTCTGTATGACGCCTGCGTTCCCTGTCTCCTCCCAGGTGTATATGTGACAGTGTACACCCTCAGTCCTCTGTATGACGCCTGCATTCCCTGTCTCCTCCCAGGTGTATATGTGACAGTGTACACCCTCAGTCCTCTGTATGACGCCTGCGCTCCGTGTCTCCTCCCAGGTGTATATGTGACAGTGTACACCCTCAGTCCTCTGTATGACGCCTGCGTTCCCTCTCTCCTCCCAGGTGTATATGTGACAGCGTACACCCTCAGTCCTCTGTATGACGCCTGCGTTCCCTCTCTCCTCCCAGGTGTATATGTGACAGTGTACACCCTCAGTCCTCTGTATGACGCCTGCGTTCCCTGTCTCCTCCCAGGTGTATATGTGACAGTGTACACCCTCAGTCCTCTGTATGACGCCTGCGTTCCCTGTCTCCTCCCAGGTGTATATGTGACAGTGTACACCCTCAGTCCTCTGTATGACGCCTGCGTTCCCTGTCTCCTCCCAGGTGTATATGTGACAGTGTACACCCTCAGTCCTCTGTATGACGCCTGCGTTCCCTGTCTCCTCCCAGGTGTATATGTGACAGTGTACACCCTCAGTCCTCTGTATGACGCCTGCGTTCCCTGTCTCCTCCGAAGTGTATATGTGACAGTGTACACCCTCAGTCCTCTGTATGACGCCTGCGTTCCCTGTCTCCTCCGAAGTGTATATGTGACAGTGTACACCCTCAGTCCTCTGTATGACGCCTGCGTTCCCTGTCTCCTCCCAGGTGTATATGTGACAGTGTACACCCTCAGTCCTCTGTATGACGCCTGCGTTCCCTGTCTCCTCCCAGGTGTATATGTGACAGTGTACACCCTCAGTCCTCTGTATGACGCCTGCGTTCCCTGTCTCCTCCCAGGTGTATATGTGACAGTGTACACCCTCAGTCCTCTGTATGACGCCTGCGTTCCCTGTCTCCTCCGAAGTGTATATGTGACAGTGTACACCCTCATTCCTCTGTATGACGCCTGCGTTCCCTGTCTCCTCCCAGGTGTATATGTGACAGTGTACACCCTCATTCCTCTGTATGACGCCTGCGTTCCCTGTCTCCCAGGTGTATATGTGACAGTGTACACCCTCAGTCCTCTGTATGACGCCTGCGTTCCCTGTCTCCTCCGAAGTGTATATGTGACAGTGTACACCCTCAGTCCTCTGTATGACGCCTGCGTTCCCTGTCTCCTCCGAAGTGTATATGTGACCGTGTACACCCTCATTCCTCTGTATGACGCCTGCGTTCCCTGTCTCCTCCCAGGTGTATATGTGACAGTGTACACCCTCATTCCTCTGTATGACGCCTGCGTTCCCTGTCTCCTCCCAGGTGTATATGTGACAGTGTACACCCTCAGTCCTCTGTATGACGCCTGCGTTCCCTGTCTCCTCCCAGGTGTATATGTGACAGTGTACACCCTCAGTCCTCTGTATGACGCCTGCGTTCCCTGTCTGCTCCCAGGTGTATATGTGACAGTGTACACCCTCAGTCCTCTGTATGACGCCTGCGTTCCCTGTCTCCTCCCAGGTGTATATGTGACAGTGTACACCCTCAGTCCTCTGTATGACGCCTGCGTTCCCTGTCTCCTCCCAGGTGTATATGTGACAGTGTACACCCTCAGTCCTCTGTATGACGCCTGCGTTCCCTGTCTCCTCCCAGGTGTATATGTGACAGTGTACACCCTCTGTCCTCTGTATGACGCCTGCATTCCCTGTCTCCTCCCAGGTGTATATGTGACAGTGTACACCCTCAGTCCTCTGTATGACGCCTGCGTTCCCTGTCTGCTCCCAGGTGTATATGTGACAGTGTACACCCTCAGTCCTCTGTATGACGCCTGCGTTTCCTGTCTCCTCCCAGGTGTATATGTGACAGTGTACACCCTCCGTCCTCTGTATGACGCCTGCGTTCCCTGTCTGCTCCCAGGTGTATATGTGACAGTGTACACCCTCAGTCCTCTGTATGACGCCTGCGTTCCCTGTCTCCTCCCAGGTGTATATGTGACAGTGTACACCCTCTGTCCTTTGTATGACGCCTGCGTTCCCTGTCTCCTCCCAGGTGTATATGTGACAGTGTACACCCTCAGTCCTCTGTATGACGCCTGCGTTCCCTGTCTCCTCCCAGGTGTATATGTGACAGTGTACACCCTCACTCCTCTGTATGACGCCTGCGTTCCCTGTCTGCTCCCAGGTGTATATGTGACAGTGTACACCCTCAGTCCTCTGTATGACGCCTGCGTTCCCTGTCTGCTCCCAGGTGTATATGTGACAGTGTACACCCTCAGTCCTCTGTATGACGCCTGCGTTCCCTGTCTCCTCCCAGGTGTATATGTGACAGTGTACACCCTCAGTCCTCTGTATGACGCCTGCGTTCCCTGTTTCCTCCCAGGTGTATATGTGACAGTGTACACCCTCAGTCCTCTGTATGACGCCTGCGCTCCCTGTTTCCTCCCAGGTGTATATGTGACAGTGTACACCCTCAGTCCTCTGTATGACGCCTGCGTTCCCTGTCTGCTCCCAGGTGTATATGTGACAGTGTACACCCTCAGTCCTCTGTATGACGCCTGCGTTCCCTGTCTCCTCCCAGGTGTATATGTGACAGTGTACACCCTCTGTCCTTTGTATGACGCCTGCGTTCCCTGTCTCCTCCCAGGTGTATATGTGACAGTGTACACCCTCAATCCTCTGTATGACGCCTGCGTTCCCTGTCTCCTCCCAGGTGTATATGTGACAGTGTACACCCTCAGTCCTCTGTATGACGCCTGCGTTCCCTGTCTGCTCCCAGGTGTATATGTGACAGTGTACACCCTCAGTCCTCTGTATGACGCCTGCGTTCCCTGTCTGCTCCCAGGTGTATATGTGACAGTGTACACCCTCAGTCCTCTGTATGACGCCTGCGTTCCCTGTCTCCTCCCAGGTGTATATGTGACAGTGTACACCCTCAGTCCTCTGTTTGACGCCTGCGTTCCCTGTTTCCTCCCAGGTGTATATGTGACAGTGTACACCCTCAGTCCTCTGTATGACGCCTGCGTTCCCTGTCTCCTCCCAGGTGTATATGTGACAGTGTACACCCTCAGTCCTCTGTATGACGCCTGCGTTCCCTGTCTCCTCCCAGGTGTATATGTGACAGTGTACACCCTCAGTCCTCTGTATGACGCCTGCGTTCCCTGTCTCCTCCCAGGTGTATATGTGACAGTGTACACCCTCAGTCCTCTGTATGACGCCTGCGTTCCCTGTCTCCTCCCAGGTGTATATGTGACAGTGTTTACCCTCTGTCCTCTGTATGACGCCTGCGTTCCCTGTCTCCTCCCAGGTGTATATGTGACAGTGTACACCCTCAGTCCTCCGTATGACGCCTGCGTTCCCTGTCTCCTCCCAGGTGTATATGTGACAGTGTACACCCTCAGTCCTCTGTATGACGCCTGCGCTCCCTGTCTGCTCCCAGGTGTATATGTGACAGTGTACACCCTCAGTCCTCTGTATGACGCCTGCGTTCCCTGTCTCCTCCCAGGTGTATATGTGACAGTGTACACCCTCAGTCCTCTGTATGACGCCTGCGCTCCCTGTCTCCTCCCAGGTGTATATGTGACAGTGTACACCCTCAGTCCTCTGTATGACGCCTGCGTTCCCTGTCTCCTCCCAGGTGTATATGTGACAGTGTACACCCTCAGTCCTCTGTATGACGCCTGCGTTCCCTGTCTCCTCCCAGGTGTATATGTGACAGTGTACACCCTCAGTCCTCTGTATGACGCCTGCGTTCCCTGTCTCCTCCCAGGTGTATATGTGACAGTGTACACCCTCAGTCCTCTGTATGACGCCTGCGTTCCCTGTCTCCTCCCAGGTGTATATGTGACAGTGTACACCCTCAGTCCTCTGTATGACGCCTGCGTTCCCTGTCTCCTCCCAGGTGTATATGTGACAGTGTACACCCTCAGTCCTCTGTATGACGCCTGCGTTCCCTGTCTCCTCCCAGGTGTATATGTGACAGTGTACACCCTCAGTCCTCTGTATGACGCCTGCGTTCCCTGTCTCCTCCCAGGTGTATATGTGACAGTGTTTACCCTCTGTCCTCTGTATGACGCCTGCGTTCCCTGTCTCCTCCCAGGTGTATATGTGACAGTGTACACCCTCAGTCCTCTGTATGACGCCTGCGTTCCCTGTCTCCTCCCAGGTGTATATGTGACAGTGTACACCCTCAGTCCTCTGTATGACGCCTGCGTTCCCTGTCTCCTCCTAGGTGTATATGTGACAGTGTACACCCTCAGTCCTCTGTATGACGCCTGCGTTCCCTGTCTCCTCCCAGGTGTATATGTGACAGTGTACACCCTCAGTCCTCTGTATGACGCCTGCGTTCCCTGTCTCCTCCCAGGTGTATATGTGACAGTGTACACCCTCAGTCCTCTGTATGACGCCTGCGCTCCCTGTCTCCTCCCAGGTGTATATGTGACAGTGTACACCCTCAGTCCTCTGTATGACGCCTGCGCTCCCTGTCTGCTCCCAGGTGTATGTGACAGTGTACACCCTCAGTCCTCTGTATGACGCCTGCGCTCCCTGTCTCCTCCCAGGTGTATATGTGACAGTGTACACCCTCAGTCCTCTGTATGACGCCTGCGCTCCCTGTCTGCTCCCAGGTGTATATGTGACAGTGTACACCCTCAGTCCTCTGTATGACGCCTGCGTTCCCTGTCTCCTCCGAAGTGTATATGTGACCGTGTACACCCTCATTCCTCTGTATGACGCCTGCGTTCCCTGTCTCCTCCCAGGTGTATATGTGACAGTGTACACCCTCATTCCTCTGTATGACGCCTGCGTTCCCTGTCTCCTCCCAGGTGTATATGTGACAGTGTACACCCTCAGTCCTCTGTATGACGCCTGCGTTCCCTGTCTCCTCCCAGGTGTATATGTGACAGTGTACACCCTCAGTCCTCTGTATGACGCCTGCGTTCCCTGTCTGCTCCCAGGTGTATATTTGACAGTGTACACCCTCAGTCCTCTGTATGACGCCTGCATTCCCTGTCTCCTCCCAGGTGTATATGTGACAGTGTACACCCTCAGTCCTCTGTATGACGCCTGCGTTCCCTGTCTCCTCCCAGGTGTATATGTGACAGTGTACACCCTCAGTCCTCTGTATGACGCCTGCGCTCCCTGTCTGCTCCCAGGTGTATATGTGACAGTGTACACCCTCAGTCCTCTGTATGACGCCTGCGTTCCCTGTCTCCTCCCAGGTGTATATGTGACAGTGTACACCCTCAGTCCTCTGTATGACGCCTGCGTTCCCGGTCTCCTCCCAGGTGTATATGTGACAGTGTACACCCTCAGTCCTCTGTATGACGCCTGCGTTCCCTGTCTCCTCCCAGGTGTATATGTGACAGTGTACACCCTCAGTCCTCTGTATGACGCCTTCGTTCCCTGTCTCCTCCCAGGTGTATATGTGACAGTGTACACCCTCAGTCCTCTGTATGACGCCTGCGTTCCCTGTCTGCTCCCAGGTGTATATGTGACAGTGTACACCCTCAGTCCTCTGTATGACGCCTGCGTTCCCTGTCTCCTCCCAGGTGTATATGTGACAGTGTACACCCTCAGTCCTCTGTATGACGCCTGCGTTCCCTGTCTCCTCCCAGGTGTATATGTGACAGTGTACACCCTCATTCCTCTGTATGACGCCTGCATTCCCTGTCTGCTCCCAGGTGTATATGTGACAGTGTACACCCTCAGTCCTCTGTATGACGCCTGCGTTCCCTGTCTCCTCCCAGGTGTATATGTGACAGTGTACACCCTCAGTCCTCTGTATGACGCCTGCGTTCCCTGTCTCCTCCCATGTGTATATGTGACAGTGTACACCCTCAGTCCTCTGTATGACGCCTGCGTTCCCTGTCTCCTCCCAGGTGTATATGTGACAGTGTACACCCTCACTCCTCTGTATGACGCCTGCGCTCCCTGTCTGCTCCCAGGTGTATATGTGACAGTGTACACCCTCAGTCCTCTGTATGACGCCTGCGTTCCCTTTCTCCTCCCATGTGTATATGTGACAGTGTACACCCTCAGTCCTCTGTATGACGCCTGCGTTCCCTGTCTCCTCCCAGGTGTATATGTGACAGTGTACACCCTCAGTCCTCTGTATGACGCCTGCGTTCCCTGTCTCCTCACAGGTGTATATGTGACAGTGTACACCCTCACTCCTCTGTATGACGCCTGCGCTCCCTGTCTGCTCCCAGGTGTATATGTGACAGTGTACACCCTCAGTCCTCTGTATGACGCCTGCGTTCCCTGTCTCCTCCCATGTGTATATGTGACAGTGTACACCCTCAGTCCTCTGTATGACGCCTGCGTTCCCTGTCTCCTCCCAGGTGTATATGTGACAGTGTACACCCTCACTCCTCTGTATGACGCCTGCGCTCCCTGTCTGCTCCCAGGTGTATATGTGACAGTGTACACCCTCACTCCTCTGTATGACGCCTGCGCTCCCTGTCTGCTCCCAGGTGTATATGTGACAGTGTACACCCTCCGTCCTCTGTATGACGCCCGCGTTCTTATTTCCTGCAGGTTTATATTTGCCATGCCTCCTGTGGAGGCACCACAGATTAGCTTGCATACCTCGCATCCTCCACCCTCTTTCATCCTTCAAGAGTCTGTTTTTAAAGAGACGTTATCCAGGGAGCTCGCCCCACACAGTCGCTGTCTGCATCGCATCATCGCCAATATGAGGACACAGTTCCCAGACCTGCGACTTATACAGTATGACTGTGGTAAGTGTGACCCGTTACTGCGTAGGTGCCCGGATATGCCAGCATTTCCTCGCCATGCCATTACCTTGCCCGGCTTAGTGTTATCAGACTTTCTCCTGTAATAAATGTCCCTCCCCGCAGGAAAGCTACAGACCTTAGACCGTCTGCTGCGCCAGCTAAAGTCAGGAGGCCATCGCGTCCTATTATTCACTCAGATGACCCGTATGTTAGATGTCCTGGAGCAATTCCTCAATTATCACGGACACATATATCTGCGACTAGACGGATCTACGCGTGTTGAGCAGAGACAGGTAATGAGGGAATACGGTATTCATCTATTTCTCAGTGGCGCTAATCCGTCATTGCCAATATAAATCTCCTAATAACCTGCGGCATGTGAGGGGGCTGGGGGGGGTGTTACTTAGCAGGTGATGTGGGTATGGAGGCACGGCTGGCACTGAGGTATGTGGGATGAGGTGGCAGTATTACTTAGGTGATGTGGGTATGGAGGCACGGCTTGCACTGAGGTGTGTGGGATGAGGTGGCAGTATTACCTAGCAGGTGATGTGGGTATGGAGGCACGGCTGGCACTGAGGTGTGTGGGATGAGGTGGCAGTGTTACTTAGCAGGTGATGTGGGTATGGAGGCACGGCTGGCACTGAGGTGTGTGGGATGAGGTGGCAGTGTTACTTAGCAGGTGATGTGGGTATGGTGGCACGGCTGGCACTGACATGTGTGGGATGAGGTGGCAGTATTACCTAGCAGGTGATGTGGGTATGGAGGCACGGCTGGCACTGAGGTGTGTGGGATGAGGTGGCAGTGTTACTTAGCAGGTGATGTGGGTATGGAGGCACGGCTGGCACTGAGGTGTGTGGGATGAGGTGGCAGTATTACCTAGCAGGTGATGTGGGTATGGAGGCACGGCTGGCACTGAGGTGTGTGGGATGAGGTGGCAGTGTTACTTAGCAGGTGATGTGGGTATGGAGGCACGGCTGGCACTGAGGTGTGTGGGATGAGGTGGCAGTGTTACTTAGCAGGTGATGTGGGTATGGAGGCACGGCTGGCACTGAGGTGTGTGGGATGAGGTGGCAGTATTCCTTAGCAGGTGATGTGGGTATGGAGGCATGGCTGGCACTGAGGTGTGTGGGATGAGGTGGCAGTATTACCTAGCAGGTGATGTGGGTATGGAGGCACGGCTGGCACTGAGGTGTGTGGGATGTGGTGGCAGTATTCCTTAGCAGGTGATGTGGGTATGGAGGCACGGCTGGCACTGAGGTGTGTGGGATGAGGTGGCAGTATTACCTAGCAGGTGATGTGGGTATGGAGGCACGGCTGGAACTGAGGTGTGTGGGATGAGGTGGCAGTGTTACTTAGCAGGTGATGTGGGTATGGAGGCACGGCTGGCACTGAGGTGTGTGGGATGTGGTGGCAGTATTCCTTAGCAGGTGATGTGGGTATGGAGGCACGGCTGGCACTGAGGTGTGTGGGATGAGGTGGCAGTATTACTTAGGTGATGTGGGTATGGAGGCACGGCTGGCACTGAGGTGTGTGGGATGAGGTGGCAGTATTACCTAGCAGGTGATGTGGGTATGGAGGCACGGCTGGCACTGAGGTGTGTGGGATGAGGTGGCAATGTTACTTAGCAGGTGATGTGGGTATGGAGGCACGGCTGGCACTGAGGTGTGTGGGATGAGGTGGCAGTGTTACTTAGCAGGTGATGTGGGTATGGAGGCACGGCTGGCACTGAGGTGTGGGATCAGGTGGCAGTGTTACTTAGCAGGTGATGTGGGTATGGAGGCACGGCTGGCACTGAGGTGTGTGGGATGAGGTGGCAGTATTACCTAGCAGGTGATGTGGGTATGGAGGCACGGCTGGCACTGAGGTGTGTGGGATGAGGTGGCAGTATTACCTAGCAGGTGATGTGGGTATGGAGGCACGGCTGGCACTGAGGTGTGTGGAATGAGGTGGCAGTGTTACTTAGCAGGTGATGTGGGTATGGAGGCACGGCTGGAACTGAGGTGTGTGGGATGAGGTGGCAGTATTACCTAGCAGGTGATGTGGGTATGGAGGCACGGCTGGCACTGAGGTGTGTGGGATCAGGTGGCAGTGTTACTTAGCAGGTGATGTGGGTATGGAGGCACGGCTGGCACTGAGGTATGTGGGATGAGGTAGCAGTATTACTTAGCAGGTGATGTGGGTATGGAGGCACGGCTGGCACTGAGGTGTGTTGGATCAGGTGGCAGTGTTACCTAGCAGGTGATGTGGGTATGGAGGCACGGCTGGCACTGAGGTGTGTGGGATGAGGTGGCAGTATTACTTAGGTGATGTGGGTATGGAGGCACGGCTGGCACTGAGGTGTGTGGGATGAGGTGGCAATGTTACTTAGCAGGTAATGTGGGTATGGAGGCACGGCTGGCACTGAGGTGTGTGGGATGTGGTGGCAGTGTTACTTAGCAGGTGATGTGGGTATGGAGGCACGGCTGGCACTGAGGTGTGTGGGATGAGGTGGCAGTGTTACTTAGCAGGTGATGTGGGTATGGAGGCACGGCTGGCACTGAGGTGTGTGGGATGAGGTGGCAGTGTTACTTAGCAGGTGATGTGGGTATGGAGGCACGGCTGGCACTGAGGTGTGTGGGATGAGGTGGCAGTGTTACTTAGCAGGTGATGTGTGTATGGAGGCACGGCTGGCACTGAGGTGTGTGGGATGAGGTGGCAGTATTACCTAGCAGGTGATGTGGGTATGGAGGCACGGCTGGCACTGAGGTGTGTGGGATGAGGTGGCAGTATTACTTAGCAGGTGATGTGGGTATGGAGGCACGGCTGGCACTGAGGTGTGTGGGATGAGGTGGCAGTGTTACTTAGCAGGTGATGTGGTTATGGAGGCACGGCTGGCACTGAGGTGTGTGGGATGAGGTGGCAGTATTACCTAGCAGGTGATGTGGGTATGGAGGCACGGCTGGCACTGAGGTGTGTGGGATGAGGTGGCAGTGTTACTTAGCAGGTGATGTGGGTATGGAGGCACGGCTGGCACTGAGGTGTGTGGGATGAGGTGGCAGTGTTACTTAGCAGGTGATGTGGGTATGGAGGCACGGCTGGCACTGAGGTGTGTGGGATCAGGTGGCAGTGTTACTTAGCAGGTGATGTGGGTATGGATGCACGGCTGGCACTGAGGTGTGTGGGATCAGGTGGCAGTGTTACTTAGCAGGTGATGTGGGTATGGAGGCACGGCTGGCACTGAGGTGTGTGGGATGAGGTGGCAGTGTTACTTAGCTGGTGATGTGGGTATGGAGGCACGGCTGGCACTGAGGTGTGTGGGATGAGGTGGCAGTGTTACTTAGCAGGTGATGTGTGTATGGTGGCACGGCTGGCACTGAGGTGTGTGGGATGAGGTGGCAGTGTTACTTAGCAGGTGATGTGGGTATGGAGGCACGGCTGGCACTGAGGTGTGTGGGATGAGGTGGCAGTATTACTTAGCAGGTGATGTGGGTATGGTGGCACGGCTGGCACTGAGGTGTGTGGGATGAGGTGGCAGTGTTACTTAGCAGGTGATGTGGGTATGGAGGCACGGCTGGCACTGAGGTGTGTGGGATGAGGTGGCAGTGTTACTTAGCAGGTGATGTGGGTATGGAGGCACGGCTGGCACTGAGGTGTGTGGGATGAGGTGGCAGTGTTACTTAGCAGGTGATGTGGGTATGGAGGCACGGCTGGCACTGAGGTGTGTGGGATGAGGTGGCAGTGTTACTTAGCAGGTGATGTGGGTATGGAGGCACGGCTGGCACTGAGGTGTGTGGGATGAGGTGGCAGTGTTACTTAGCAGGTGATGTGGGTATGGAGGCACGGCTGGCACTGAGGTGTGTGGGATGAGGTGGCAGTATTACCTAGCAGGTGATGTGGGTATGGAGGCACGGCTGGCACTGAGGTGTGTGGGATGAGGTTGCAGTATTACCTAGCAGGTGATGTGGGTATGGAGGCACAGCTGGCACTGAGGTGTGTGGGATGAGGTGGCAGTATTACCTAGCAGGTGATGTGGGTATGGAGGCACGGCTGGCACTGAGGTGTGTGGGATGAGGTGGCAGTGTTACTTAGCAGGTGATGTGGGTATGGAGGCACGGCTGGCACTGAGGTGTGTGGGATGAGGTGGCAGTATTACCTAGCAGGTGATGTGGGTATGGAGGCACGGCTGGCACTGAGGTGTGTGGGATGAGGTGGCAGTGTTACTTAGCAGGTGATGTGGGTATGGAGGCACGGCTGGCACTGAGGTGTGTGGGATGAGGTGGCAGTGTTACTTAGCAGGTGATGTGGGTATGGAGGCACGGCTGGCACTGAGGTGTGTGGGATGAGGTGGCAGTGTTACTTAGCAGGTGATGTGGGTATGGAGGCACGGCTGGCACTGAGGTGTGTGGGATGAGGTGGCAGTGTTACTTAGCAGGTGATGTGGGTATGGAGGCACGGCTGGCACTGAGGTGTGTGGAATGAGGTGGCAGTGTTACTTAGCAGGTGATGTGGGTATGGAGGCACTGCTGGCACTGAGGTGTGTGGTATGAGGTGGCAGTATTACCTAGCAGGTGATGTGGGTATGGAGGCACGGCTGGCACTGAGGTGTGTGGGATGAGGTTGCAATGTTACTTAGCAGGTGATGTGGGTATGGAGGCACGGCTGGCACTGAGGTGTGTGGGATGAGGTGGCAGTGTTACTTAGCAGGTGATGTGGGTATGGAGGCACGGCTGGCACTGAGGTGTGTGGGATGAGGTGGCAGTGTTACTTAGCAGGTGATGTGGGTATGGAGGCACGGCTGGCACTGAGGTGTGTGGGATGAGGTGGCAGTATTACCTAGCAGGTGATGTGGGTATGGAGGCACGGCTGGCACTGAGGTGTGTGGGATCAGGTGGCAGTATTACTTAGCAGGTGATGTAGGTATGGAGGCACGGCTGGCACTGAGGTATGTGGGATGAGGTGGCAGTATTACTTAGGTGATGTGGGTATGGATGCACGGCTGGCACTGAGGTGTGTGGGATGAGGTGGCAGTATTACCTAGCAGGTGATGTGGGTATGGAGGCACGGCTGGCACTGAGGTGTGTGGGATGAGGTGGCAGTGTTACTTAGCAGGTGATGTGGGTATGGAGGCACGGCTGGCACTGAGGTGTGTGGGATGAGGTGGCAGTGTTACTTAGCAGGTGATGTGGGTATGGAGGCACGGCTGGCACTGAGGTGTGTGGGATGAGGTGGCAGTGTTACTTAGCAGGTGATGTGGGTATGGAGGCATGGCTGGCACTGAGGTGTGTGGGATGAGGTGGCAGTATTACCTAGCAGGTGATGTGGGTATGGAGGCACGGCTGGCACTGAGGTGTGTGGGATCAGGTGGCAGTGTTACTTAGCAGGTGATGTGGGTATGGAGGCACGGCTGGCACTGAGGTGTGTGGGATGAGGTGGCAGTGTTACTTAGCAGGTGATGTGGGTATGGAGGCACGGCTGGCACTGAGGTGTGTGGGATGAGGTGGCAGTATTACCTAGCAGGTGATGTGGGTATGGAGGCACGGCTGGCACTGAGGTGTGTGGGATTAGGTGGCAGTGTTACTTAGCAGGTGATGTGGGTATGGAGGCACGGCTGGCACTGAGGTGTGTGGGATGAGGTGGGACTGTTACTTAGCAGGTGATGTGGGTATGGAGGCACGGCTGGCACTGAGGTGTGTGGGATGAGGTGGCAGTGTTACTTAGCAGGTGATGTGGGTATGGAGGCACGGCTGGCACTGAGGTGTGTGGGATGAGGTGGCAGTATTACTTAGCAGGTGATGTGGGTATGGAGGCACGGCTGGAACTGAGGTGTGTGGGATGAGGTGGCAGTATTACCTAGCAGGTGATGTGGGTATGGAGGCACGGCTGGCACTGAGGTGTGTGGGATCAGGTGGCAGTATTACTTAGCAGGTGATGTGGGTATGGAGGCACGGCTGGCACTGAGGTATGTGGGATGAGGTGGCAGTATTACTTAGGTGATGTGGGTATGGAGGCACGGCTGGCACTGAGGTGTGTGGGATGAGGTGGCAGTATTACCTAGCAGGTGATGTGGGTATGGAGGCACGGCTGGCACTGAGGTGTGTGGGATGAGGTGGCAGTGTTACTTAGCAGGTGATGTGGGTATGGAGGCACGGCTGGCACTGAGGTGTGTGGGATGAGGTGGCAGTGTTACTTAGCAGGTGATGTGGGTATGGAGGCACGGCTGGCACTGAGGTGTGTGGGATGAGGTGGCAGTGTTACTTAGCAGGTGATGTGGGTATGGAGGCATGGCTGGCACTGAGGTGTGTGGGATGAGGTGGCAGTATTACCTAGCAGGTGATGTGGGTATGGAGGCACGGCTGGCACTGAGGTGTGTGGGATCAGGTGGCAGTGTTACTTAGCAGGTGATGTGGGTATGGAGGCACGGCTGGCAGTGAGGTGTGTGGGATCAGGTGGCAGTGTTACTTAGCAGGTGATGTGGGTATGGAGGCACGGCTGGCACTGAGGTATGTGGGATGAGGTGGCAGTATTACCTAGCAGGTGATGTGGGTATGGAGGCACGGCTGGCACTGAGGTGTGTGAGGTCAGGTGGCAGTGTTACTTAGCAGGTTAGCTGGATAATGAGGCAGCTCCTGGGTTTTAGCTGCTGTGTTGGACAATGCTGAAACCTTAGGGGTAAATTTACTAAGAAGTGATGTTTATAGCAACCAATCAGATTCTACTTCTCATTTATCTAGCACCTTCTAGAAGATAATACCTGGAAACTGATTGGTTGGTAAGGGCAACATCAATTCTTAATAGAACTCCCGTCTTAGTAAATGTACCCCTTAATATCTGATTCCTGAGGGGTCTGGTGTTTGATGAGAGGGTATCACCTGGCGGCCGGCTCCTGTATGTATACTTATGGATAAAGAGGGAGTAATTACAGCCACATTGTCCTTCCCCAGCATCATTCATTATAGCAAATACTTCTACCTGAGTCTCATTTTCTCCCCATTTTCCCAGTTTCATGGTTAAACTGGTCACCAGTTCTCTTCCATTGTTGTTGCTGAATAGACTAGTGAGGTGACATGTACTACAGATGGCAGCTGGCATGTCACTGCTATTACTACAACACTTGGGTATGAAAACATGGTCTGCTTACTCTTCGTTATTGCAGGTGTTGATGGAACGGTTTAACATGGACAAGCGCATTTTCTGTTTTATCCTGTCCACGCGGAGTGGAGGTGTGGGGGTCAACCTTACTGGGGCAGATACGGTTATATTCTATGACAGTGACTGGAATCCTACTATGGATGCACAAGCCCAAGACCGCTGTCACCGCATTGGCCAGACCCGGGATGTGCATATATACAGGTGAGTTACACATTGCTCCATACGTGAGGTGTCTGTACTCTCCCCCTTCTGTTATCTTCTCTCCCCTAATTCCATCACCTCTGCCCAAATGTATCTCTGTACCCTCCATCCCCTTATTCCTTCACCTTGCCCAAATGTATCTCTGTACCCTCCATCCCCTTATTCCATCACCTCTGCCCAAATGTACCTGTGTATCCTCCATCCCCTTATTCCATCACATCCGCCCACATGTACCTGTGTATCCTCCATCCCCTTATTCCATCACCTCCACCCAAATGTATCTCTGTATCCTCCATCCCCTTATTCCATCACCTCCACCCAAATGTATCTCTGTATCCTCCATCCCCTTATTCCTTCATCTCCACGCAAATGTATCTCTGTATCCTCCATCCCCTTATTCTATCACCTCCACCCACATGTACCTGTGTATCCTCCATCCCCTTATTCCTTCACCTTGCCCAAATGTATCTCTGTACCCTCCATCCCCTTATTCCATCACCTCTGCCCAAATGTACCTGTGTATCCTCCATCCCCTTATTCCATCACCTCCACCCACATGTACCTGTGTATCCTCCATCCCCTTATTCCATCACCTCCACCCACATGTACCTGTGTATCCTCCATCCCCTTATTCCATCACCTCCACCCACATGTACCTGTGTATCCTCCATCCCCTTATTCCATCACCTCCACCCAAATGTATCTCTGTATCCTCCATCCCCTTATTCCATCACCTCCACCCAAATGTATCTCTGTATCCTCCATCCCCTTATTCCATCACCTCCACGCAAATGTATCTCTGTATCCTCCATCCCCTTATTCCATCACCTCCACCCACATGTACCTGTGTATCCTCCATCCCCTTATTCCATCACCTCCACCCACATGTACCTGTGTATCCTCCATCCCCTTATTCCATCACCTCCACCCAAATGTATCTCTGTATCCTCCATCCCCTTATTCCATCACCTCCACCCAAATGTACCTGTCTATCCTCCATCCCCTTATTCCATCACCTCCACCCACATGTATCTCTGTATCCTCCATCCCCTTATTCCATCACCTCCACCCACATGTACTTGTGTATCCTCCATCCCCTTATTCCATCACATCCGCCCACATGTACCTGTGTATCCTCCATCCCCTTATTCCATCACCTCCACCCACATGTATCTCTGTATCCTCCATCCCCTTATTCCATCACCTCTGCCCAAATGTACCTGTGTATCCTCCATCCCCTTATTCCTTCACATCCACCCACATGTACCTGTGTATCCTCCATCCCCTTATTCCATCACCTCCACCCACATGTATCTCTGTATCCTCCATCCCCTTATTCCATCACCTCTGCCCAAATGTACCTGTGTATCCTCCATCCCCTTATTCCTTCATCTCCACGCAAATGTATCTCTGTATCCTCCATCCCCTTATTCCATCACCTCCACCCACATGTACCTGTGTATCCTCCATCACCTTATTCTATCACCTCCACCCACATGTACCTGTGTATCCTCCATCCCCTTTTCTACTTCAGGGTCCATAGGGTTCCACAGGATACCTTGGGTATAGGTGTGACGTCAGTCGCAGGGCACCAAAGAGTTAAGCTTTCAGCCTCCCAGGATGCACTAGGTCCCCCTCCTATACCCCGCCCCCGAGCCAAGGCACCTCAGTTTAGTTTGGTGCCCGGCCGGAGTCGGGTGCACCTGTTGGAGTGGGGGCTAGAAGAGCCCCTGAAGCTTATTCTTCATGCAGCTGTGGCTGCACAACTGGATGAACAGCATGGACAGTCAGTCCTGACGTCCATGCTGTCTTCCCTACACCCCGCCGGTACCAGAACGCCGGTACTGATCCGGGGATGCTGGTGGGCGTCTGGGGTCACAGCTAGCGGTGACCCCAGATGCTCCGGACCATGGCCGGATTCAAGGGGGACAGAGGTAAGCAGCGGGGTCCCGCGGTGGGTCCCCGCTGATCACATGGTCCTAAGTCCCCAGGCAGGGGGCTCCCTGGGGACTGGCTGCAGCGTGGAGCCAGGCGACCAACCTGCGCTTCCACTACCCCCTGGGACAGCGGACCGCAGCAGAGCGGTAGCGCTGCGGCGTCCCAGGGGTTAAATGCATGCCAGGGGAGCTCGCCTTCCCTGTCTCACAGCCGGCGCCTCCCCCGCTGCACACAGCCCTCTCTGCATGCTGCCGACTGGTCCTGTGGCAGCGCTCCTCCCCCAGGCCAGCCTCCTCTCTGCTCCTCGGCGGCCATCTTCTCCAGAACGCATGGTGAACGCTGCTGGAAGGAAGCATCGTGGTCTGGGTCCCCCCGCATACCTCTCCTCCGCTGTGGTCAGGTCTGTGTATGCAGCGCTGTGTCCTACCAGGCCCTGTGTCTGTGTAGTTGAGTGATCAGCGCTGTTAGTGCAGGAATTGTTATTTTTCTGCATTGTATGTGACTGTGCTAGCGCTGCTGCCTGTAATCTTTTCTTCTCTAAACTGTCAGCTTTATTACTGTCCCTGTTCTTTCTGCTAAAGCCCTTGCGGTGCGGTGCGGTGCGGTGCTGCAGGGTGGTCTCTCGCCTATTTAATACTTAATTGGTGAGAGAGGTCACATACGTGGTGCCATCATGTCTGAAAGTGATTTTCCCCTCCGGCTACAGTGTACCACGTGCAAAGTACCGTTAGCGGAGGGGGAGGGTAGCGCGGAGGGCCTTTGCCGGCAGTGTTTGTCCATGGCGCGGCCTATTACGGTTACAGCACCGGTACAGGAGCCGCCCTGGGCTTGTTTCGCTCAGGCGTTAACAGCTTTAGTGGGCCAGTTAGCTCCGCAGCCCGCGTTTACTCCGATGGGTTTGTCCCAGCAGTCTGTGGTGTCGTCACCCATGCAGGGGTTCCCACGACAATTGGTGGTACCCCACAGTCTCCCTATTTCCCCGCTCCCGGGTTCTCAGGAGCCAGCGTGGGTTAACTCCCTGACGAGTTCTGTACAGCACTTGTCGGATGTGTTGCAAGGGGAGTCTGTGATGCGGTCTCATAAAAGGCCGGTGGCGTCTCTGTCCGCTCCTTATGAGGATGACGAAGGGACGTCTGATGATGGGGAGATTCTAGATCCTTACGATCAGGAACCTCTCCATACTAAGGACGCTGATGCTAAGTCCAAAGTATATATTCCTGGACTTATTCGGGCGGTCCGCACAGCCTTGGTGATTGAGGACGAAGTTCCCCCAGCGGCTAAATCTAAGTATGCCTTTTTCAAAGATGTGAAGGGCGATGCCACAGTCTTTCCTCTTTCGGGTCAGTTGGTGGACCATTTAGAGGAGGCGTGGAAACAACCTGGCAAAAGATACCAGCCGCAGAGACGCCTGGCGGTGGCTTATCCGTTCGCGGATAATTATTTTGCGAAGTGGGAATCCCCTCCACAGGTGGATTCTCACGTGACCCGTCTTGTCCGTAGTGCCACATTGCCGATGCCATCCATGTCCTCCCTTAAGGATGCTACGGACCGCAAGGTAGAAATCTGCCTGAAGTCCGCTTATTCCCTTGCAGGGGGGGCAGCACGGCCGGCTATGGCCATTTGCTCGGTTGCCAGAGCGATGGAGCGCTGGGCGGATTCATTAGAGGCTTCTTTTGAATCCGACTGTCCGGCCGATCAGGCGGAGTTGATTGGCAATCTCCGTGATTCGGCCACCTACATCAACGAGGCGGCTCTAGACATTAGTACTCTGGTGTCTAGAATTTCTTCAGCAGCGGTAGCTGCTCGTCGCACCTTGTGGCTGCGATCCTGGAAGGCGGACGCAGATTCCAAGAAAGGTCTGGAAGCGTTGCCGTTTACCGGAGAAGTTCTCTTCGGTCCGGATCTGGATAAGATTGTGGCCACGCTGGCGGCAGCCAAATCTGCCTGTCTCCCGTCGGCCGCTGCTCCTTCTGGTTCGGGACCATCGTCCTTTCGGTCATCTAGGGCCCAGGGCAGGCCCAAACCACAGTCGTTTCCTCGACAGGCTGGCCCTAAGAAATCGGTCAAGCCCCGGAAGCAGGCATGGAGTACCAGACGTCCGGCCCCCAAGCCAGTTGACAAGCCTGCGGCCTGACGGTCCGGGCCTCCCTTTGGGGGATCCCAGGGTGGGAGGCCGCCTGCTACAGTTCGCCCAGTGTTGGTCGACCACTACGACAGACACTTGGGTTCTGGAGGTGGTTTCCCACGGATACGCCCTCTCCTTCCGGCACAGACCCCCGGCTCGCTTCTTCACCACGGGTCTCCCATCAGACCGGAACAAGGCTACGGAGCTGCGGAAGGTATTGCACACTATGCTCCAGGCTGGAGTTATAGTGGCGGTTCCATTCTCCCAGAGGGGCCAGGGTTTCTATTCAAATCTATTTTTGGTACAGAAACCCAATGGGTCATATCGTCCGATTCTCAACCTCAAAGCACTCAACAAGTCTTTGCGGGTCCCGAAGTTTCGGATGGAGACCCTACGGTCCATCATTCTGGCGCTGGAACCTGGGGACTACTTGGTGTCATTGGACATACAGGACGCTTACCTGCATGTCCCTATTCTTTGGCGCCATCAACAGTTCCTCAGGTTTGCAATCAGCAGCGACCACTTCCAGTTTCGGGAGTTACCTTTTGGCCTGGCAACAGCACCACGTGTTTTCACCAAGGTGATGGCGGTCATGGCGGCTTCTCTGCGGCTGCAGGGAGTCCGCATGTTGCCGTATTTGGACGACCTGTTATTGGTGGCAGGATCTCCAGAGCTCCTGTTACGCCACTTGGACCTGACCATTGCACTGCTGCAACGGCACGGCTGGCTAATCAACTGGCAGAAGTCCACTCTAATCCCGTCTCGGAGGATTCTGCATCTTGGAGCCTTATTGGACTCGGGACAGCAAAGGATCTTCGTGACGGAGGACAAGATCTCTGCTTTACAGTCAAGGGTGCGCAGTTGTCTGCACAGCCGCCGGGTGTCCTTACACTCGGCGATGAGGTTACTGGGCTTCATGGTGTCGGTGTTCGACATGGTGGAATACGCCCAGTTTCACTCCAGACCTCTGCAGCACCTGATCCTGTCCAAGTGGAACGGGCTGACTCAGTCTCTGAAGTCCCAGACGATTGTGCTCACCCAGGAGGTTCGCCTGTCCCTTACGTGGTGGTTACAGACGACCCACCTCAACAAGGGACGTCCGTTCTGGGTTCCAAATTGGGTCCTGTTGACAACGGACGCCAGTCTTCGGGGCTGGGGAGCAGTTTCGGGTCCACACTTGTTCCAGGGCAGGTGGACGCCGACAGAAGCGGAGCTTCCAATAAATATCTTGGAACTCCGTGCGGTCTTCAATGCTCTCCAGCAGGCACAGCGGTTTCTCCAGGGTCGCCCGGTGCAGGTCCAGTCGGACAACGCTACCACCGTGGCCTACATAAACAGGCAAGGAGGAACTCGCAGTCGGGCGGCTCTCGTAGAGGTCTCTCGGATCCTGGTTTGGGCGGAGCGCAATCTTCCGGCCATATCAGCGGTCTTCATCCCGGGAGTGCTCAATTGGGAGGCGGACTTTCTAAGTCGCCAGGACGTTCATCCGGGGGAATGGTCCCTGCACCCGGACGTTTTTCAACTACTGGTGGACAGGTGGGGTCTTCCAGAAATCGACCTCATGGCGTCCCGGCACAACAACAAGTTGCCGGTGTACGGGTCTCGCACAAGAGACGAAGGGGCGTCTCTGGTGGATGCTCTGTCCGTCCGGTGGACGTTCCGGTTCGCATACCTGTTCCCTCCGGTCTCCCTTCTTCCACGGGTAATCCGGAAATTCAAACAGGAAGGAGGGACGCTCCTGTTGCTAGCTCCCGCGTGGCCCAGACGGCACTGGTTCTCAGACCTTCAGGGTCTGTCCGTGGACATTCCTCTGCGGTTGCCGCTACGACCGGACCTTCTGTCTCAGGGTCCTTGCCTTCACCCGGACCTGACTCGGCTGTCTTTGACGGCGTGGCTGTTGAGACGGCCATGCTGAGGTCCCGGGGGTTTTCCAGCTCTGTGGTGCGGACCATGTTACGAGCTCGGAAACCGTCTTCCGCGAGGATATACCATCGCGTGTGGCATACGTTCTTCCAGTGGTGTCGACCGAGAGGTTATGCACCGCGGGAGTTTCGTCTGTCTCGGATTCTCGCCTTCCTGCAAGCGGGACTAGATCATGGGCTTCGCCTTGCTTCTTTGAAGGTACAGGTTTCGGCCCTATCTGTCTGGTTTCACCGTAGGATTGCTACAATCCCGGATGTGCGCACCTTTATGCAGGGTGTTCTCCGCATTCAGCCGCCCTTTGTTCCACCTGTGGCGCCTTGGGATTTGGCTGTGGTCCTGAGGGCTCTCCAAGGACCGCCGTTTGAACCACTGGGCTCAGTGGATCTTAAATGGCTAACAGCTAAGACTGTTTTCCTTCTGGCCATTGCTTCGGCCAGACGTGTTTCTGAGTTAGGGGCTCTTTCTTGTAGATCCCCTTTCTTGGTTTTTTATGGGAACAGGGCAGTGCTCCGCACTCGGCCCGAGTTTCTTCCCAAAGTTGTTTCCCAGTTTCATATTAACGAGGAAATAGTTGTTCCGGCCTTTAACTCACCGGGTCTTTCCGTGGGTGAGGCCTCTTGGGATGTTGTGCGGGCCTTAAGGACTTATGTTGACCGCACTTCTTCGTTTAGGAAGTCGGACGCTTTGTTTGTCCTCTTTGGCTTCCGTAAAAAGGGTTGGCCTGCTTCAAAGCAAACTTTGGCAGCCTGGATCCGTATGGCTATTTCTGAAGCTTATCTTCATGAAGGCCTACCGGTCCCTCCTTCTCTGAAGGCTCATTCCACTAGGTCTGTGGGTCCTTCGTGGGCAGCTCGACGTGGTGCCTCGGCAGTTCAGATCTGCAAGGCTGCTACGTGGTCTTCTGTCCATACCTTCGTGAGGTATTACAGGTTTGACACCTTCGCCTCTCAGGATGCTTCCTTCGGGCGGCGGATTCTCCTTTCTGCACAGGAGCGTCCCCACCCTTAAAGGATACTGCTTTGGGACATCCCCAAGGTATCCTGTGGATACCCTATGGACCCTGAAGTAGAAAATATGAGATATGGTAAGAACTTACCCTTGTTATCTCTATTTCTACGAAGTCCATAGGGTTCCACAGGACTCCCGCCCTGTCGCACCTGTGCTGCAGATGGGCTTTGCTCTGGTCACCGGTTTTCCGTCTCCCTCTGGTGAGAATGTGATTCTTGTATGTGTCCAGATCTTTGTTCTCTCTCTTCCTTCTCCTCCTCCGGCCTATGGCTTGGTAACTAACTGAGGTGCCTTGGCTCGGGGGCGGGGTATAGGAGGGGGACCTAGTGCATCCTGGGAGGCTGAAAGCTTAACTCTTTGGTGCCCTGCGACTGACGTCACACCTACACCCAAGGTATCCTGTGGAACCCTATGGACTTCGTAGAAATAGAGATAACAAGGGTAAGTTCTTACCATATCTCATATTATTCCATCACCTCCACCCAAATGTATCTCTGTATCCTCCATCCCCTTATTCCATCACCTCCACCCACATGTATCTCTGTATCCTCCATCCCCTTATTCCTTCACCTCCACCCACATGTATCTCTGTATCCTCCATCCCCTTATTCCTTCACCTCCACCCACATGTATCTCTGTATCCTCCATCCCCTTATTCCATCACCTCCACCCACATGTACCTGTGTATCCTCCATCCCCTTATTCCATCACCTCCACCCAAATGTATCTCTGTATCCTCCATCCCCTTATTCCATCACCTCCACCCAAATGTATCTCTGTATCCTCCATCCCCTTATTCCATCACCTCTACCCAAATGTATCTCTGTATCCTCCATCCCCTTTTTCCTTCACCTCCACCCAAATGTATCTCTGTATCCTCCATCCCCTTATTCCTTCACCTCTGCCCACATGTACCTGTGTACCCTCCATCCCCTTATTCCTTCACCTCTACCCAAATGTATCTCTGTACCCTCCATCCCCTTATTCCTTCACCTCCACCAACATGTACCTGTGTATCCTCCATCCCCTTATTCCATCACCTCCACCCACATGTACCTGTGTATCCTCCATCCCCTTATTCCATCACCTCCACCCAAATGTATCTCTGTATCCTCCATCCCCTTATTCCATCACCTCTACCCAAATGTATCTCTGTATCCTCCATCCCCTTTTTCCTTCTCCTCCACCCAAATGTATCTCTGTATCCTCCATCCCCTTATTCCTTCACCTCTGCCCACATGTATCTCTGTATCCTCCATCCCCTTATTCCATCACCTCTACCCAAATGTATCTCTGTATCCTCCATCCCCTTTTTCCTTCTCCACCCAAATGTATCTCTGTATCCTCCATCCCCTTATTCCATCACCTCCACCCACATGTACCTGTGTATCCTCCATCCCCTTATTCCATCACCTCCACCCAAATGTATCTCTGTATCCTCCATCCCCTTATTCCATCACCTCTACCCAAATGTATCTCTGTATCCTCCATCCCCTTTTTCCTTCACCTCCACCCAAATGTATCTCTGTATCCTCCATCCCCTTATTCCTTCACCTCTGCCCACATGTACCTGTGTACCCTCCATCCCCTTATTCCTTCACCTCTACCCAAATGTATCTCTGTACCCTCCATCCCCTTATTCTTTCACCTCCACCAACATGTACCTGTGTATCCTCCATCCCCTTATTCCATCACCTCCACCCACATGTACCTGTGTATCCTCCATCCCCTTATTCCATCACCTCCACCCAAATGTATCTCTGTATCCTCCATCCCCTTATTCCATCACCTCTACCCAAATGTATCTCTGTATCCTCCATCCCCTTTTTCCTTCTCCTCCACCCACATGTACCTGTGTACCCTCCATCCCCTTATTCCTTTACCTCCACCAAAATTTATCTCTGTATCCTCTATTCCCTTATTCCTTCACCTCTGCCCACATGTACCTGTGTACCCTCCATCCCCTTATTCCTTCACCTCTACCCAAATGTATCTCTGTATCCTCCATCCCCTTATTCCTTCACCTCCACACACATGTACCTGTGTATCCTCCATCCCCTTATTCCATCACCTCCACCCAAATGTATCTCTGTATCCTCCATCCCCTTATTCCATCACCTCCATCCCACTGTACCTCTGTATCCTCCATCTTATTCCATCACCTCTACCCAAATGTATCTCTGTATCCTCCATCCCCTTATTCCATCACCTCCACCCACATGTACCTGTGTATCCTCCATCCCCTTATTCCTTCACCTCTGCCCACATGTACCTGTGTATCCTCCATCCCCTTATTCCATCACCTCCACCCAAATGTATCTCTATATCCTCCATCCCCTTATTCCATCACCTCTACCCAAATGTATCTCTGTTTCCTCCATCCCCTTATTCCTTCACCTCCACCCAAATGTATCTCTGTATCCTCCATTCCCTTATTCCTTCACCTCCACCCAAATGTATCTCTGTATCCTCCATCCCCTTATTCCATCACCTCCACCCAAATGTACCTGTCTATCCTCCATCCCCTTATTCCATCACCTCTACCCAAATGTATCTCTGTTTCCTCCATCCCCTTATTCCTTCACCTCCACCCAAATGTATCTCTGTATCCTCCATTCCCTTATTCCTTCACCTCCACCCAAATGTATCTCTGTATCCTCCATCCCCTTATTCCATCACCTCCACCCAAATGTACCTGTCTATCCTCCATCCCCTTATTCCTTCACCTCTGCCCAAATGTATCTCTGTATCCTTCATTCCCTTATTCCTTCACCTCTGCCCAAATGTATCTCTGTATCCTCCATCCCCTTATTCCTTCACCTCCACCAACATGTACCTGTGTATCCTCCATCCCCTTATTCCTTCACCTCTGCCCAAATGTATCTCTGTATCCTCCATCCCCTTATTCCTTCACCTCTGCCCAAATGTATCTCTGTATCCTCCATCCCCTTATTCCTTCACCTCCATCCCACTGTACCTCTGTATCCTCCATCCTCTTATTCCATCACCTCCATCCAAATGTATCTCTGTATCCTCCATCCCCTTATTCCATCACCTTCACCCACATGTACCTGTGTATCCTCCATCCCCTTATTCCATCACCTCCACCCACATGTACCTGTGTATCCTCCATCCCCTTATTCCATCACTTCCACCCAAATGTATCTCTGTATCCTCCATCCCCTTATTCCTTCACCTCTGCCCAAATGTATCTCTGTATCCTCCATCCCCTTATTCCTTCACCTCTGCCCAAATGTATCTCTGTATCCTCCATCCCCTTATTCCTTCCCCTCCATCCCACTGTACCTCTGTATCCTCCATCCTCTTATTCCATCACCTCCACCCAAATGTATCTCTGTATCCTCCATCCCCTTATTCCATCACCTTCACCCACATGTACCTGTGTATCCTCCATCCCCTTATTCCATCACCTCCACCCACATGTACCTGTGTATCCTCCATCCCCTTATTCCATCACTTCCACCCAAATGTATCTCTGTATCCTCCATCCTCTTATTCCTTCACCTCCACCAACATGTACCTGTGTATCCTCCATCCCCTTATTCTATCACCTCTGCCCAAATGTATCTCTGTATCCTCCATCCCCTTATTCCATCACCTCCACCCAAATGTATCTCTGTATCCTCCATCCCCTTATTCCATCACCTCCACCCACATGTATCTCTGTATCCTCCATCCCCTTATTCCTTCACCTCCGCCCAAATGTATCTCTGTATCCTCCATCCCCTTATTCCATCACCTCCACCCAAATGTATCTCTGTATCCTTCATCCCCTTATTCCTTCACCTCTGCCCAATTGTATCTCTGTATCCTCCATCCCCTTATTCCTTCACCTCCACCAACATGTACCTGTGTATCCTCCATCCCCTTATTCTATCACCTCCGCCCAAATGTACCTGTGTATCCTCCATCCCCTTATTCCTTCACCTCCACCAACATGTACCTGTGTATCCTCCATCCCCTTATTCCTTCACCTCTGCCCAAATGTATCTCTGTATCCTCCATCCCCTTATTCCTTCACCTCTGCCCAAATGTATCTCTGTATCCTCCATCCCCTTATTCCATCACCTCCACCCAAATGTATCTCTGTATCCTCCATCCCCTTATTCCTTCACCTCCATCCCACTGTACCTCTGTATCCTCCATCCCCTTATTCCTTCACCTCCATCCCACTGTACCTCTGTATCCTCCATCCTCTTATTCCATCACCTCCACCCAAATGTATCTCTGTATCCTCCATCCCCTTATTCCATCACCTTCACCCACATGTACCTGTGTATCCTCCATCCCCTTATTCCATCACCTCCACCCACATGTACCTGTGTATCCTCCATCCCCTTATTCCATCACTTCCACCCAAATGTACCTCTGTATCCTCCATCCCCTTATTCCATCACCTCCACCCAAATGTATCTCTGTATCCTCCATCCCCTTATTCCATCACCTCCACCCAAATGTACCTGTGTATCCTCCATCCCCTTATTCCATCACTTCCACCCAAATGTACCTCTGTATCCTCCATCCCCTTATTCCATCACCTCCACCCAAATGTATCTCTGTATCCTCCATCCCCTTATTCCATCACCTCCACCCAAATGTATCTCTGTATCCTCCATCCCCTTATTCCATCACCTTCACCCACATGTACCTGTGTATCCTCCATCCCCTTATTCCATCACCTCCACCCAAATGTATCTCTCTACCTGCCATCCCCTTTTCTACTTCAGGGTCCATAGGGGGTCCACAGGGTTGACCTTGGGGTATATCTGGATCCATGGGCACCACGCAGTTAAAGCTTTAGCTGCTCCCAGGATGCACTTGGGTCCGTCCTCCTCTATACCCCGCCCCCGGCCACAGCACCTCAGTTTGAGTTGGTGCCCGGCCGGAGTCGGGTCACCTGCGCAGGGGGGCTGCAGGAGCAGCCCCCAAAAGCTTTTTATTTTTATTTAAAAAAAAAAAAAAGAGCCTGTTGGATTTTTATTTTAAAACAGAGGCTCTAGTGTGGCAGCGACGGGCTGTCTATGCAAACGCCCACGCTGCCGCTCTCCTTCCCCGCTGGCGCCGCGACGCCAGTACTGCACTGGGGATCGCGGCGGGAGGCCAGAGTCCGTACTAGCCGGACTCTGGGTCCCTCCCTGGACTGCTGCCGGAGTCGCCGGGGACAAGGTAAGCCGCGAGTCGCCGATTAGCGGCGGCTCGCGGGTATTGCCTGCACATGCAGTCCTTTGCCCTCGGTCCTAGGGGACAGACCGGGGGCCGCTAGCGGTGGCGGCGGGCTCCCCCTCTGAGGGGGAATAACCCGTGGAGCCACTAGACCACCAGGGATATATGGCAAGCAGGATGCCGGCAAGCCCTGGGGTTAATATGCTAGCCAGGGGAGGAAGCCTTCCCTGTCAGCGGCTCCTCCCCTCAGCTCAGCGCGCCTTTCAGCACGGAGTCTGGCGTCGCTGAGCTGCAGTTACACGGCCACTCCTCCTCTGAGGTCTCTGGGGGCCATTTTCTACAAGTGGCAGCGCAGATCTTCAGGGAGCACGCGGACCGGTCCCCCTGTGTACCTCTCCCCCGATATAAGGACTGTGTACACAGCACTATAGCCCTCCCAGACACTGAATCTGGGCAGGTTGATTGTAGTGGAAAGGTGCAGTGAGTATATCTTCCTGCATGGTATGTGACTTTTGCTAGTGCCTCCTGTCTGTGCTTATTTTCCGCTTACTGTCAGCTTATACCTATCCCTTTACTTCTCCTACAAGCCCTACAGGTGTGTGGGGGAGGGGCGTTTCTGCAGACCTCACCTATATAAATCACGTATTTGTGAGGTCCGTCACATACAGTTGTGTGCTACACAGTGCCGTATTGTGGGCTGTTGTTTAGCACACTGGTGAGTGCGTTTTCTTCTGCCCTGTTGCCAGATATATTTTTTGACTATATAATATATTCTGTCATGTCAGACGAGGAGGTTGAGCGCTCAGTGGCTCCGGTGTTGGCCTCCTGCGGACGCTGTTCTGCAGGAGTAGATAGGGAGGATTTGTCACAGGATGGCCTGTGTAGTCGATGCCAGGTGGCTCCTGGCCCATCCAGACCTTCTCTGGCGCAGGAACCACCGTGGGCGATGTTTTCTCAAGTGCTGGTGTCTATTGTGGACCGTCTGTCGGTCCCGACTGCTCTCCCTACTAGGGCGTTGCCCCAGCCGACCATCCCCCATTCTCCGGGTGTCCCGCAGTTATTGCGGAGTCCTCCTGGGTCTCAATCAGTAGGTCCCTATGCGGGGTTGCCTATGTATATACAAGCTTCCCCTGTGCCGCAGCAGCCTGTGGTACCTTTTCAGGCCCCTATGTCGACTCCTCCACCATGGGTGGATGTGCTCTCCAACTCCGTGCAGAATTTGGCGGCCGCTTCCTCGGCTTTTCAGTCAATGTTGCAGACTGACATGCCTTCTAGGATTTCAAAACGCCCACTCATGACACGGGCTGCTCAGGTATCGGACTCAGAGGGTTCCTCAGATGATGGGGAGGTCCTTGATGACACTGACTCGGACGCCTCGGTCCAGGAAATGGATACCAAGTCGTCCATTAATGTGCGAGCACTAGTTAGGGCGGTGCGAGCTATTCTTCTTATAGAGGATGAGGCACCGGTTCCTAAGTCGAAGTTTCCTAGTTTCAAAAAAACTAAGGTGGCTTCTGCGGTGTTTCCCCTGTCGGATCAGTTGACGGATCATATGGCGGTAGCTTGGCAGGCGCCCAGTAAGAGATTCCTTCCTCAGAAGCGGTTGGCTTCTAATTACCCCTTCCCTGAGGCACATTGTAAAAAATGGGAAACTCCACCGGCGGTGGATTCCCATGTCACCCGTTTAACTCGGGGCGCCACCTTACCATTACCGTCGATATCCTCGCTGAAGGATCCCACGGACAGGAAAGTTGAGACTTGCTTAAAGTCTATTTACTCCCTCTCCAGGGCGGTGGCCCGACCGTCCATGGCCATCTCCTGGGTGGCCAAGGCCATTGAGGGGTGGGCCAATGCATTGGAAGATACCTTCCCGGACGACGCTCCGGATGTCCAGCGGGCGTTGTTGGGACAAATGAGGGACGCTGCTTCTTACATTGGAGAAGCTTCTTTAGATGCTAGTCTGCTGACCTCGCGGGTATCGGCTGCAGCAGTGTCTGCCCGCCGATCCTTATGGTTGCGGTCCTGGAGAGCGGACTCTGATTCAAAGAAAGGTCTGGAGGCCTTACCTTTCAATGGGGAATTACTATTTGGTCCGGACTTGGACAAAATAGTGGACACCCTGGCTAAATCCAAGTCGGCCTTCCTCCCTTCGGCGGCACTGCCTGCTAAGGTTCGGAGTTCGGCTTTTCGTTCCTTTCGGGTTCAGGGTAAGGCGAAAGGTCAGTCCTTCCCGAGACAGTCTGCGAGTAAGACTGCCTCTAAGCCCAAGAAGCAAGCCTGGAGTGCTCGGCGCCCTTCTTCCAAGCAGGAAGATAAACCTGCGGCCTGATGGGACGGGCCTCCCTCTGGGGGACCTCAGAGTGGGAGGCCGACTTCTTCTATTTGCCCAGTGCTGGCACAATACCACCACGGATGCCTGGGTTCGAGAAGTGGTCTCCCAGGGGTACGCCCTGTCTTTTCGGCACAGACCACCCCACCAGTTTTTCTGCACAAGTCCTTCTCAGGACAAGACCAAGGCGTTACAGGTTCAGGAGGCTATAGAGTCCTTGCTGAAAGCAGGGGTCATTGTTCCCGTTCCTCTATCACAACGAGGGACGGGGTATTATTCGTCTCTGTTTCTGGTGCAGAAACCCAATGGTTCTCATCGCCCTATCCACAACTTGAAGTCTCTGAACAAATTCCTCAGAGTTCCCAAGTTCAGGATGGAAACGTTACGTTCCATCATTCTGGCGATGGAACCGGGGGATTACATGGTGTCCCTGGACATCCAGGACGCCTACCTCCATGTTCCGATAGCATCTTCACACCAGCGGTATCTGAGGTTCGCTATCCTTCAACACCACTATCAGTTCCGGGCGCTACCCTTTGGTCTCTCCACGGCACCGAGGGTGTTCACGAAGATTATGGCGGTCATGGCCGCACATCTTCGGAACCAGAATGTACGGCTGCTGCCGTATCTGGACGACCTCCTGTTGCTGGCGAGCTCCCCGGAGGTACTGCTTCAACATCTCCACCTGACGATCGCTTGCCTGCAAGCACACGGGTGGTTGATAAATTGGAAAAAGTCCTCCCTGATTCCATCACAGCGGATGGTTCATTTGGGAGCCCTGCTGGATTCGCGTCAGCAAAGGATCTTCCTGACTCCGGAGAAGGTCGCCTCCCTACAGCTGCGGATACGCAGTTGCCTGAGCCGTTGCCGCCTGTCGGTCCATTCGGCTATGAGAGTTCTGGGGTCCATGGTGTCGACATTCGACATGGTGGAATTTGCCCAGTTCCATTCCCGGCCCCTGCAGGGGCTGATTCTATCAGAATGGAACAGGTTACCTCACCGGATCCGCTCTCAGGTGCTGGTGTTGTCTCCGGACGTTCGGCAATCTTTGGCTTGGTGGCTTCAGACAGCTCATCTGGTCGAGGGGCGCCCATTTTGGATCCCGGACTGGGTCCTGCTCACGACGGATGCCAGTCTCCGGGGTTGGGGGGCAGTGACCGGCTCTTTGTCGCTTCAGGGTCGTTGGTCAGCGGAAGAAGCACTTCTCCCCATCAACATCCTGGAACTGCGGGCAGTATACAGGGCCCTGCAGTCGTCCGGCCCCGCTCTTCACGGAAGGGCGGTACAGGTGCAGTCTGACAACGCCAACACGGTGGCGTATATCAACCACCAAGGCGGAACTCGCAGTCAGGCAGCGATGTCGGAGGTGTCTCGTATCCTGACTTGGGCGGAGGGTCACATTCCAGCGATCTCGGCGGTCTTCATCCCCGGAGTCCTCAATTGGGAGGCGGACTTCCTCAGCCGTCACGACGTGCATCCCGGGGAATGGTCGCTTCACCCAGAGGTGTTTCAGCTACTCGTGGACAGGTGGGGACTGCCGGAGCTGGACTTGATGGCCTCCCGTCACAATCACAAGTTGCCTGTTTACGGGTCAAGGACAAGAGACGCAGGCGCAAGTCTGGTGGACGCGCTGTCGGTGAAATGGACGTTTCACCTGGCGTATCTGTTTCCTCCGATATCCCTGCTTCCTCGGGTTCTGCGGAAATTCAAGCAGGACGGCGGCATGCTCGTGCTGGTAGCTCCGGCGTGGCCCAGACGTCCTTGGTACTCCGATCTCAGGAGCCTCTCCATCGACGCTCCGTACCTTCTTCCTCAGCGTCGGGACCTGTTGTCTCAGGGGCCCTGCCTTTACCCGGATCTGGGTCGGCTGTCTTTGACGGCGTGGCTCTTGAGACAGCCGTCTTGAGGTCTCGGGGCTTCTCCAGTTCGGTTATTGGTACCATGCTCAGGGCACGCAAGCCTGCTTCAGCACGGATTTATCACAGAGTGTGGCACACTTACTTTCAGTGGTGTGAGTCCAGACATTATGATCCTCAGGTGTTCCGAGTTTCTAGGATCTTGGAATTTCTTCAGTCAGGATTGGATCTCGGCTTACGCCTTGCATCTCTGAAGGTTCATGTGTCCGCCTTGTCCGTGTGGTTTCAACGGCGGATTGCAATACTACCAGACGTTCACACCTTTTTCCAAGGTGTTCTCAGGATCCAGCCTCCCTTTGTGCCTCCTGTGGCTCCTTGGGACTTGGCGGTGGTGCTACGGGTCCTGCAGGGTCCTCCGTTTGAGCCTCTTGAGGCGGTGAAGCTCAAGTGGCTGACATTTAAGACGGTTTTTCTCCTGGCAATTGCTTCGGCCAGGAGGGTGTCTGAATTGGGGGCGCTTTCCTGTCGCCCTCCTTTCCTGATTTTTCACCAGGACAGAGCGGTGCTCCGCACTCGTCCTGAGTTTTTGCCCAAAGTGGTCTCGAAGTTCCACATTAATCAGGAACTTGTTGTGCCAGCTTTTCAGTCCCCTGATCTTTCAGCTGGTGAGACTTCCTTAGATGTGGTCCGGGCGCTTAGAATTTATGTAGACCGGACGGCTTCGGTTAGGAAGTCTGATTCCTTGTTTATCCTCTTTGGTTTTCACAAGAGGGGTTGGCCTGCCAACAAACAAACGTTAGCCCATTGGCTTTGTTCCGTTATTTGTGAGGCTTATGCACAGGAGGGCTTACCTGTGCCAGCCTCTGTTAAGGCTCATTCCACTCGTTCTGTGGGTCCCTCTTGGGCTGCTAGACGTGGCGCTTCTGCTGTTCAGCTGTGTAAGGCGGCCACTTGGTCTTCAATTCAAACGTTTTTGAGGTTCTATGCGTTTGACACCTTCGCCTCTCAGGATGCATCCTTTGGGCGCTGGGTACTCGTTTCAGCACAGGAGCATCCCCGCCCTTAGTTGTA
The DNA here is from genome assembly GCA_031769625.1 of Taudactylus pleione. Taxonomy (NCBI): domain Eukaryota; kingdom Metazoa; phylum Chordata; class Amphibia; order Anura; family Myobatrachidae; genus Taudactylus; species Taudactylus pleione. Next base: position 602,693 of record JAUIMM010001284.1, read on the forward strand.
CTGCTTTGGGACATCCCCAAGGTCAACCCTGTGGACCCCCTATGGACCCTGAAGTAGAAAACAAGAGATATGGTAAGAACTTACCTTTGTTATCTCTGTTTCTACGAAGTCCATAGGGTCCACAGAGCGCCTGCCCTGACGCACCTGGCTTCAAATGGGCTGTGTGGCTGGTCACCGGTTTTCCGTCTCCCATTTCTGTGAGTATGGTTTCTTGTGTGTTCCAGTCTTCCTTCTCTCTGTTTAGTCTCCTCCTCCGGCCTTGGCTGCTTACCAACTGAGGTGCTGTGGCCGGGGGCGGGGTATAGAGGAGGACGGACCCAAGTGCATCCTGGGAGCAGCTAAAGCTTTAACTGCGTGGTGCCCATGGATCCAGATCCAGCTATACCCCAAGGTCAACCCTGTGGACCCTATGGACTTCGTAGAAACAGAGATAACAAAGGTAAGTTCTTACCATATCTCTTGTTATTCCATCACCTCCATCCCACTGTACCTCTGTATCCTCCATCTTATTCCATCACCTCTACCCAAATGTATCTCTGTATCCTCTGTCCCCTTATTCCATCACCTCCATCCCACTGTACCTCTGTATCCTCCATCCTCTTATTCCATCACCTCCACCCAAATGTATCTCTGTATCCTCTGTCCCCTTATTCCATCACCTGGTCCCATGCCTGTTCCGCCATCTGGTTCCATGCCTGTTCCGCCATCTGGTTCCATGCCTGTTCCGCCATCTGGTTCCATGCCTGTTCCGCCATCTGGTGCCATGCCTGTTCCGCCATCTGGTGCCATGCCTGTTCCGCCATCTGGTCCCATGCCTGTTCCGCCATCTGGTCCCATGCCTGTTCCCCCATCTGGTCCCATGCCTGTTCCCCCATCTGGTCCCATGCCTGTTCCCCCATCTGGTCCCATGCCTGTTCCCCCATCTGGTCCCATGCCTGTTCCCCCATCTGGTCCCATGCCTGTTCCCCCATCTGGTCCCATGCCTGTTCCCCCATCTGGTCCCATGCCTGTTCCCCCATCTGGTCCCATGCCTGTTCCCCCATCTGGTCCCATGCCTGTTCCCCCATCTGGTCCCATGACTGTTCCCCCATCTGGTCCCATGCCTGTTCCCCCATAACCCGTCTCCTATGTTTGCAGACTGGTTAGTGAACGCACTGTGGAGGAGAATATCCTGAAGAAGGCCCAGCAGAAGCGTATGTTGGGGGACATGGCCATTGAAGGTGGAAACTTCACCACAGCCTACTTCAAACAGGTATTATTACAACCTCCAAAGACTATCCTATTATGTATATTATGTATATGTGAGAACATTGCGTTATGATCTGTCCTGCGACTACAATGGCTCCCACTGCTGCAACAGACTGACGGGACAGATTATAGCGGATTACCCATGGTGGGGTCCGGGCGTGGACGCAGCCTACCACAGTTCCATATAAAGGTTTCTGTGTGTAGATGGGACCTCGGGGTACCAGCGTCATATGTCCTGGGTATGCAATAGATGAAGGTGCAGACTGCGGGTGCCCGATTTATTAATGGCCTCAGCAGCGTCATGATCAATGCTGCATCTCCAAAGCCTGGCAGTCATTACCTTTATTAAACAAGTCCGACATGTGTCACTGTTCATTGTTATTTCTATTTTAAATATAATCCCGTCCTTTGCATTTCTATTCATTAAAATGGACTTTTGTGATTTAGAGAAAATAACTAAGAACTCTCAAGTTGTCGTTCTAATATGGTTAAATCCATCTTGGATTAGCCAAGCCAGCATCTACCGGAGGCACTAATACCGTCTCTTTTACCAGCACACCATCAGGGAGCTGTTTGACATGGAAGATACACCCCGCAAAGACGTAGATACCCGCGTGGCTTCTCCAGATCACAGCTTAGAAGAAGGGGCCAGCACAGGACAAGCTCAGATACTGGAGCAGGTACACCACAGGGGGGAGCTCTCCTTAAATGGCTCTGTCTGTGGAGGGGGGGGATGTGTAGTTGATGGGATCTGCCTGGAGGGGAAGGTGTAGTTGATTGGCTCTGTCTGTGGAGGGGGATGTGCAGTTGATGGGCTCTGTGGAGGGGGGGGATGTGTAGCTGATGGGCTCTGTGGAGGGGGGGATGTGTAGTTGATGGGCTCTGTCTGTGGAGGGGGGATGTGTAGTTGATAGGCTGTGGAGGGGGGATGTGTTGTTGATGGGCTCTGTCTGTGGAGGAGGGATGTGTAATTGATGGGCTCTGTCTGTGGAGGGGGGATGTGCTGCTGATGGGCTCTGTCTGTGGAGGGGTGATGTGTAGTTGATAGGCTCTGTCTGTGGAGGGGGGATGTGCAGTTGATGGGCTCTGTCTGTGGAGGGGGATCTGTGGATGTGTAGTTGATGGGCTCTGTCTGGAGGGGGTATGTGTAGTTGATGGGCTCTGTCTGTGTAGGGGGGATGTGTAGTTGATGGGCTCTGTCTGTGGAGGGGGGATGTGTAGTTGATGGGCTCTGTCTGTGGAGGGGTGATGTGTAGTTGATAGGCTCTGTCTGTGGAGGGGGGATGTGTAGTTGATGGGCTCTGTCTGTGGAGGGGGGATGTGTAGTTGATGGGCTCTGTCTGTGGAGGGGGGGTGTGTAGTTGATGGGCTCTGTTTGTGGAGGGGGGATGTGTAGTTGATGGACTCTGTCTGTGGAGGGGGGATGTGTAGTTGATGGGTCTGTCTGTGGAGGGGGGATGTGTAGTTGATGGGTCTGTCTGTGGAGGGGGGATGTGTAGTTGATGGGCTCTGTCTGTGGAGGGGGGATGTGTAGTTGATGGGTCTGTCTGTGGAGGGGGGATGTGTAGTTGATGGGCTCTGTCTGTGGAGGGGGGATGTGTAGTTGATGGGCTCTGTCTGTGGAGGGGGGATGTGTAGTTGATGGGCTCTGTCTGTGGAGGGGGGATGTGTAGTTGATGGGCTCTGTCTGTGGAGGGGGGATGTGTAGTTGATAGGCTCTGTGGAGGGGGAGGTGTAGTTGATGGGCTCTGTCTGTGGAGGGGGGATGTGTAGTTGATGGGCTCTGTCTGTGGAGGGGGAGGATGTGTAGTTGATAGGCTCTGTCTGTGGAGGGGGGATGTGTAGTTGATAGGCTCTGTGGAGGGGGAGGTGTAGTTGATGGGCTCTGTGGAGGGGGAGGATGTGTAGTTGATAGGCTCTGTGGAGGGGGATGTGTAGTTGATGGGCTCTGTCTGTGGAGGGGGGATGTGCAGTTGATGGGCTCTGTCTGTGGAGGGGGGATGTGCAGTTGATGGGCTCTGTATTTTGGAGGGGACGTGGGTGTAATATGGGGCGGTATGCAATTGATAGGAACGGATTTTCTCCCGCACATGAAGTGGTCTGTGTGCTTGTATTGGGCAGGCACTGTGTGGGGCAGAAGATGAGGAGGACACGCTGGCTGCGTCCTTGGTCCGTGCAGAGCAGGTTGCAGATCTGGCAGAATTTAATGAGAATATCCCGTTGGAGGCAGAAGAGGAGGAGCAGAGTCGGGCAGAGCAGGAGATATCGGCTTTGGTGCAGCAGGTAATGTGCCTGGTGGTGACTGGGTCAGCGCTGGTGGGTGAGGAAGTCTTTAGTACAAATAGTCATTTGCTGATGTCTCTTCCCAGCTAACCCCTATCGAGCGATACGCAATGTATTACCTGGAAGCTTCCTTAGAAGAAGTCAGTAAAGAAGAACTTAAACAAGCTGAGGTATGTATCACTTTATTATCTGTGCCTCCTTTGTGCCTGTATTATATGGCAGTGTGCCTCCTGTGTTTCTGTCTGTGTGCCTGTATTATATGGCAGTGTGCCTCCTGTGTTTCTGTCCGTGTCCCTATATTACATGGCAGTGTGCCTCCTGTGTTTCTGTCCGTGTCCCTATATTACATGGCAGTGTTCCTCCTGTGTTTCTGTCCGTGTGCCTGTATTATATGGCAGTGTGCCTCCTGTGTTTCTGTCCGTGTGCCTGTATTATATGGCAGTGTTCCTCCTGTGTTTCTGTCCGTGTGCCTGTATTATATGGCAGTGTTCCTCCTGTGTTTCTGTCCGTGTGCCTGTATTATATGGCAGTGTGCCTCCTGTGTTTCTGTCCGTGTGCCTGTATTATATGGCAGTGTTCCTCCTGTGTTTCTGTCCGTGTGACTGTATTATATGGCAGTGTGCCTCCTGTGTTTCTGTCCGTGTGACTGTATTATATGGCAGTGTGCCTCCTGTGTTTCTGTCCGTGTGCCTGTATTATATGGCAGTGTTCCTCCTGTGTTTCTGTCCGTGTGCCTGTATTATATGGCAGTGTTCCTCCTGTGTTTCTGTCCGTGTGCCTGTATTATATGGCAGTGTGCCTCCTGTGTTTCTGTCCGTGTGCCTGTATTATATGGCAGTGTTCCTCCTGTGTTTCTGTCCGTGTGCCTGTATTATATGGCAGTGTGCCTCCTGTGTTTCTGTCCGTGTGCCTGTATTATATGGCAGTGTGCCTCCTGTGTTTCTGTCCGTGTGCCTGTATTATATGGCAGTGTGCCTCCTGTGTTTCTGTCTGTGTGCCTGTATTATATGGCAGTGTGCCTCTTGTGTTTCTGTCTGTGTGCCTGTATTATATGGCAGTGTGCCTCCTGTGTTTCTGTCCGTGTGCCTGTATTATATGGCAGTGTTCCTCCTGTGTTTCTGTCCGTGTGCCTGTATTATATGGCAGTGTGCCTCCTGTGTTTCTGTCTGTGTGCCTGTATTATATGGCAGTGTGCCTCCTGTGTTTCTGTCCGTGTGCCTGTATTATATGGCAGTGTGCCTCCTGTGTTTCTGTCCGTCTGCCTGTATTATATGGCAGTGTGCCTCCTGTGTTTCTGTCCGTCTGCCTGTATTATATGGCAGTGTGCCTCCTGTGTTTCTGTCCGTGTGCCTGTATTATATGGCAGTGTTCCTCCTGTGTTTCTGTCCGTGTGCCAGTATTATATGGCAGTGTGCCTCCTGTGTTTCTGTCCGTGTGCCTGTATTATATGGCGGTATCTGCATGTAACGGAGGTGTCACTTTCTCCGTCTACTCTGCGCTGACTCTGAGATGTTCCTTTCAGGAGCAATTGGAAGCTACTCGGAAAGATTTGTTTCTGGCTAAGGATGAGGGAGGACAGATCGCTGAGGAGAAATGGGAGGAAGATGGCAGAAGAAACCGCCGGGTGCGTACCCCAACGCCGGCCAGGCCATCAGAACGCGCCGGCCTCCGTATGAGTGAGAGGCTGAGAGGAACTAGAGCTACAGAAAGCGCCGATGTTACAGAGAGCCCAACTATTCCCGATGCTGCATCTCCAGCACAGGACATCGTGCGTGACCAATCGCCACAGGCCCCGACCCCACAATGTGATCCCGAGCAGGAGGCTCCCAGTCCCGTCACAGAAACCCATAACAGCTCAACAGTCCCTGCAGATCCGGAGTCCCTTACAGCGCCTCCTAGTATTCATCCTGTGCACACCAACACAGACGTAGAGTCCTCCAATCAGGAAGATGCTGTTGGAGATGCTGCTCCTACCGAAACAGGAGACGTGTCTGTGCCAAATACAGAGACTGTTCCAGATGGCCCTATAAGTACATCCCAAGAGGAGAACGCTCCGCCACGCACACCTCGCAGAAAAGTCACTGCGGATTGCGAGATTCTGCTCGCCGGAGCTAGCACCAACTCACCCACTGCAAAAGTGCTGAGGCGCTTGCCAGGGCGACTTGTCACTGTGTTGCAAGAGCGTCTTCCCATCCCCCGCCGCCAGAGCAGAGGAAGAGGTCACCATCCAATCACAGACAATGGCACTCAGAGTCCCAATGTTCCTGCTTCTCTGAGCCCTTCTCGCCATCTCCTCTCCGAGGAGAACTCTGAGGCTGGAAGCCCTCCACCAAAGAGAAAGAGAGGAAGGCCTCCAAAGAGCAGGTCAGACATGTCTCCCACTGGTGTCCACCCTGGCATGTCTACTTCCCCCGTGGAGTCTTGCCCTCAAGTTTCTCCTGAGCTTGATGCTGCTCCCCAAGGAGCAGTCTCTGAGTTAGGAACTCCCTCTGTGAGAGTGCGGACTCCCGGCAGTCCCGGCTCTTCCTTTAAGTTGAACTCGGAAAGTGATTCGCCTATTGAGAAAAGGAAGAGAGGGCGACCCCCGAAAAGACGTGAAGCCTCCCCTGCGTCCCCCGTTGTATTTCATGGAGACTATACTCCTAATATTTGTCAATCAGACACTACAGAAACTACTTGCAACTCGGTCGCCAGCCGCATCAAATCTGATCACAAAGAGAGTTCATCCCCTACGTGTGGTCCCACTGCTAACTCCAGCATTCCCAATCTATCTTCCAACATTCCCGTGACGGCAGCTGGGGAGGGCACAAGCAGCAGTGGTGTTGATGAGCCGGTCACCCCACCAAAGCGTAAGCGTGGTCGCCCACCTAAGTCACATGCCGTGCCCAAAGTGAACTACAGTCCCATTTCTCACAATGACAGATTGGACAGTTCTCCAGACAGAACTCCCAGTCCCCGGTTCACAAGGACCCCTCCTCCGAGAAAGCTTCAACCACTTAAGCCGGAAAGCTTGGACACAAAGGAGCATAATTCTTCCCTTACTGACACAGATGACTCCTCTGGGGATGATGAGATTGTTATAAGGACCCCTTTGACCCGTAGCGCCAGGACTCGAATGCAGACAAGCAACGTGCCTCCTGCAATCACAAAGAGCACTGGCGCACCTTCCCGTAACCCCCGTGGGCGCTCTCCCCACTCTGTTACCGTACAAGGGAAAATGCCCAGCAAAAGACGGAAGCCCCCTAGTGTGAGTTCCCCTAGCCCCCCTTCATCCTCTCCCCATGGCAGTTCCAGTGAGAGGCAAAGTGTTGGGAGTAGTAAGCGTCACTGTCCCCCCGCAGAACGTGTTCTGCGCAGTTCCCTTACTGCTAACCCTGCCAGTAACACTCGCTCATCGCGCCCCCCACTCCTTAATTCTCCCAACAGCCACAGAGGCAGAAAGGCCAAAACGTGAGGGGCAGCAGCAGGCTATGGTTCATCCTGAGTGACTGGAGGAACAGGTGTAAGGGCCCCCAAACGTTGGGAGCGACTGAGTGTTCTCTGCGTGCTGCAGCCCCATTACTGAGATACACAATCTATGCAAAGAGAAGAGCGTCACTCCATTACATTCACGGGGTGTCAGGTGTTACCTTATAGCTGTGGACTTGCCGGTATTTGGGGTTGTTGGGCCCTGTAGTATTAGACAGGTAACCGCAGGGATGACCTGAGGCTGGCTATCTAGAGCCTCCGGTCTCTGGACATGTTTCTACAGAAGTTCCTGTAATTCTTTCATGAAAATAAAGTGTTGAGTTAAGTGTGTGTCGCCTCTGTGAGAACGATCCCATGTCCTGGGGTCCCATGTACCATTACCGCTGCCTCCTAGCACTACACATAACAGGCTACATCTCCGTCTGGTTATTCCTGGCCGCCCTGTGACTTTGGGGGATGCATTAGAGTGAGGGTAATAAACGTTAGCACAGCGACAAAGATGGGATTATAAAGTGTGTGTATATATATATATGTGTGTGTGTGTGTATATATATATATATATATATATGTATACACACACACATACATACATACATACATACATACATACACACACACACAGTCAGGTGCATAAATATTGGGACATTGACAAAACTGAAGGGAAAATGCCCCAAGAACAAGCAGGAACTGAAGACATTTGCAGTAGAGGCCTGGCAGAGCATCACCAGGGATGAAACCCAGCGTCTGGTGATGTCTATGAGTTCCAGACTTCAGGCTGTAATTGCCTGCAAAGGATTTGCAACAAAGTATTAAAAAGTGAAAGATAGATTTAGGATTGTTTAGTTTGTCCCATTACTTTTGGCCCCTTAAAAAGTGGGAGGCACATATAGAAACCGTTGTAATTCCTACACCGTTCACCTGATTTGGATGTAATTACCCTCAAATTAAATCTGAAAGTCTGCAGGTAAATCACATCTTGTTTGTCTCATTTCAAAGCCATTGTGGTGGTGACTAGAGGCCAAAATATGAAAATTCTGTCATTGTCCCAATATTTATGCACCTGACTGTATGTGTGTATATATATATATATATGTGTGTGTGTATATATATATATATATATATGTGTGTGTGTGTGTGTGTGTCTATCCTGTTAGGAGGCGTAAGTGTGAATAATGACTCAGATTTATCAATAAGTGAAATTCTTGTTTTCTTCAGGGTACACGGGGTCCACAGGGTTGACCTTGGGGTATAGGTGGATCCACAGGCACCACGCAATTAAAGCTTTAGCTCCCAGGATGCACTGGGTCCATCCTCTATACCCCAAGCCACAGGCACCTCAGTTTAAGTTGGTGCCCGGCTGGTGTCGGGTCACCGTTAGCGCAGGGGGGGCTAATTAGCAGCCCCTAAGTATTTTTGGGGGGGGAGTTTTGTATATTTTTAACTTTCAAGACTTCAGAGGGGCAGCGTTGGACTATCTATTGGACGTCCAAGATGACGCCGCGACGCCAGTGCAGATCTGGGGATCGTGGAAGAACCCCAGAGTGTAATAGCCGGGCCCTGGAGCAATCCCATGACTGCTGCCGGGGAGCAGGGAAGACGCAGCGGTGACCCGCGAGTGCATGCAGTCTCTGGGGACAGACCAGAGGCGCTAGTAGTGGTGGCAGGCTCCCCCTCTCCAGAGGCATACCCCGTGTGTCTCCACTAGACCACCAGGGAGTTATGCCCGGAGCCGGCATCCCGGGGGTTAATTGCTAGCCAGGGGAGGCAGCCTTCCCTGTCTAGCGGCTCCTCTGCTCAGCACGCCTTTCCGCTCGGGTCTGGCGTCGCTGAGCTGCTTCCTCCTTCAGCCACTCCTCTGAGGTCTCCGGTGGCCATCTTCCCCGGCACATCGCCGATCTCTTGGGCAGTGCGTGGACCGGTCCCCCTGTGTACCTTTCCCCTGCTAGGACAGTGTACACAGCACTATAGCCCTCCCAGACACTGACTCTGGGCAGCGTCCCCTGTGTACCTCTCCCCTGCTAGGACAGTGTACACAGCACTATAGCCCTCCCATACACTGACTCTGGGCAGCGTCCCCTGTGTACCTCTTCCCTGCTAGGACAGTGTACACAGCGCTATAGCCCTCCCAGACACTGACTCTGGGCAGCGTCCCCTGTGTACCTCTCCCCTGCTAGGACAGTGTACACAGCGCTATAGCCCTCCCAGACACTGACTCTGGGCAGCGTCCCCTGTGTACCTCTCCCCTGCTAGGACAGTGTACACAGCGCTATAGCCCTCCCAGACACTGACTCTGGGCAGCGTCCCCTGTGTACCTCTCCCCTGCTAGGACAGCGTACACAGCGCTATAGCCCTCCCAGACACTGAATCTGGGCAGCGTCCCCTGTGTACCTCTCCCCTGCTAGGACAGTGTACACAGCGCTATAGCCCTCCCAGACACTGACTCTGGGCAGCGTCCCCTGTGTACCTCTCCCCTGCTAGGACAGTGTACACAGCGCTATAGCCCTCCCAGACACTGACTCTGGGCAGCGTCCCCTGTGTACCTCTCCCCTGCTAGGACAGCGTACACCGCACTATAGCCCTCCCAGACACTGACTCTGGGCAGTGTCCCCTGTGTACCTCTCCCCTGCTAGGACAGTGTACACAGCGCTATAGCCCTCCCAGACACTGACTCTGGGCAGCGTCCCCCTGTGTACCTTTCCCCTGCTAGGACAGTGTACACAGCTCTATAGCCCTCCCATACACTGAATCTGGGCAGCGTCCCCCTGTGTACCTTTCCCCTGCTAGGACAGTGTACACAGCGCTATAGCCCTCCCAGACACTGACTCTGGGCAGGGTGATTGTAGTGACAAGGTGCAGTGAGTATTACTTCTGCTCTGTATGTTACTTTTGCTAGTGCTGTTTGTGCTTTATTTCTCCTTACTGTCAGTCTGTGACTATCCCTATCCTTCTCCTACAGCCCTGGCAGGTGTGTGTGGGAAAGGTTTTTCTCTGATCTCACTTGTATAAATTCATGTATTTGTGAGGTCGGTCACATACTGTTGCGTGCTACACTCTACCATATCTGGGCACCTGTGTGTTGCATGCTTGTGGGTGTGCGCCAGGAGTCAGCCACTGGACTTCCCTTTAAATTTGATATATATCTGTATATTTAGTCAGTCATGTCTGTCGAGGAAGTTGATCGCTCCGCGGCTCCCACTCTGTTCTCCTGCAGACGCTGCGTCGCAGGGGTCAGTAAGGAGGAATTATCACAGGATGGGCTGCGTGTGAGGTGCCATCAGTTACCTGGTCCCTCTAACCCCCCAACTACGGGACAGGACCCTCCTTGGGCGGTGTTTTCTCAGGTGAATGATGGGGAATTGCCTGAGGACTCGGATCCCCCTGTCCGGGAAGTGGAAACGAAATCTTCTACTAATGTGCCGGCATTGGTAAGGGCAGTGCGATCCATTATTGATATAGAGGATGACGCAACGGCCCCTAAATCCAAATACCCAAAATTCAAACAGACAAAAGTGACTTCGGCTGTTTTTCCTCTCTGACCTGCTGACTGATCATATGGCGGAGGCCTGGCAGTCGCCTAGTAAGAGGTTCCAGCCGCAGAAACGTTTAGCGTCTAGTTATCCGTTTCCTGCAGGTCATTGCAAAACGTGGGAAACTCCGCCTGCGGTGGATTCTCATGTTTTTCGCTTAATCGAGATTGCTACCTTGCCTATGCCGTCCATCTCATCCCAGACCTAGACAAAATAGTAGATACCCTGGCAAAGTCTAAGTCAGCTTTTCTACCATTGGCGGCTGCGCCTTCTAAGGCTAGGACCTCAGCCTTTCGGTCCTTTCGAACTCCAGGGTAGTCCAATAGTCAGTCCTTCCCGAGGCAGTCGGCAACCAAGGCCGCCCCTAAACCTAAGAAGCAATCTTTGGAGCTCTAGACGCCATACTTCAAAGCTGGAGGATAAACCTTCCACCTGATGGGACAGGCCTCCCTCTGGGGGATCCCAGAGTGGGAGGCCGACTTCTTCGATTCACCCAGTGCTGGTGCACTACCACCATGGATGCTTGGGTACGAGAAGTGGTCACTCAGGGGTACGCCATTTCCTTTAATCACAGACCCTCCCCACCAGTTTTTCTGCACGAGTCCTCAGGACAAGGCCTTGCAGATTCAGGGAGCTATAGAGTTCTTGCTGATAGCAGGGGTAATTGTTCCAGTTCCGCTTTCTCAGTGCGGGACTGGTTACTACTCTACTCTGTTTCTGGTTCAGAAACCCAATGGGTCTCATCAGCCTATCCTCAACCTAAAGTCGCTGAACAAGTTCCTCAGAGTGCCCAAATTCAGGATGAAAATGTTACGTTCCATCATTCTGGCTCTGGAATCGGGATTATATGGTCTCCCTGGACATCCAGGACGCTTACCTCCATGTTCCTGTAGCGCCTTCACACCAGAAGTATCTGCAATTTGCTGTACGTCAGCACCACTTCCAATTTCAGGCTCTGCCCTTTGGCCTCTCCACGGCTCCAAGGGTATTCACCAAAATTATGGCTGTCATGGGGGCCCAGCTGCGGAGCCAGGGTATACGGCTTCTGCCGTATCTCGATGACCTCCTATTGCTGGCAAGCTTTCCGGACGTACTTCTACAGCATTTGCACCTGACGATCGCTTGTCTGCAAGTGCACGGGTGGCTGATAAACTGGAAAAAGTCCTCCCTGATTCCGTCACAAAGGATGGTTCATTTGGTAGCCCTTCTGGATTCTCGTCAGCAAAGGATCTTTCTCACTCCAGAAAAGATTTCCTCCCTACAACTACGACATGGTGGAGTATGCCCAGTTCCAGTCCAGGCCCCTGCAGGGGACTGATTCTATCCAAATGGAACGGGATACCACACCAGATATGGACTCAGATACTGGTATTGTCCCCGGAGGTGCGGCTGTCGCTAGCTTGGTGGCTTCAGACTTCTCATCTCACCAAGGGTCGCCCCTTTTGGATCCTGGACTGGGTTCTGCTCACGACAGATCCCAGTCTCCGGGGTTGGGGTGCAGTGACAGGTTCACTTTCCCTTCAGGGCCGTTGGACTGCGGAAGAAGCAGTTCTCTCTATCAACATTCTGGAACTTCGGGCCGTGTACAGGGCATTCCAGTTGTCCGGTCACACTCTTGGAGGAAGGGGCGTGCAAGTTCAGTCCGACAACACCACCACAGTGGCGTACATCAACCATCAAGGGGGGACTCGCAGTCGAGCAGCGATGTCAGAGGTGTCACACATCCTGTCTTGGGCGGAGTGCCACATTCCGGCCATCTCGGCAGTCTTCATCCCAGAAGTCCTCAAATGGAAGGCGGACTTCCTCAGCCGTCACAACGTGGATCCTGGGGTATGGTCGCTTCACCCAGAGCTGTTTCAACTACTCGTGGACAGGTGGGGACTGCTAGAGGTGGACCTCATAGCCTCCCGCCACAATCACAAGTTGCCCGGGTACGGGTCCAGGACGAGATGCCGACGCAGGCCTGGTGGACGTGCTGTCGGTGAAATGGACCTTCCAGTTGGCGTATCTATTTCCTCTGATATCCCTACTTCCGCGGGTCCTTCGGAAATCCAAACAGGACGGCAGCACGTTTCTGCTGGTGGCTCCAGCTTGGCCCAGACGTCCTTGGTACTCCGATCTTCCTTCTGCCTCAACGTCGGGACCTATTGTCTCAAGGTCCCTGCCATTTTTCGGATCTGGGTCGTCTGGTTTTTCCAGCTCAGTCAGCACAATGTTGCAGGCGTGTAAGCCTGCCTCCACCAGGATTTACCACAGAGTGTGGCATACTTATTTTCAGTGGTGTGAGTCGAGAAACTTCGATCCTAAGGTGTTTCGTGTTTCTAGGATTTTGGCATTCCTTCAGTCTGGTTTGGAACTAGGCTTACACCTAGCTTCTTTGAAAGTTTGTGTCTGCACTATCTGTGTGGTTCCTGCGAAGGATAGCTCCACTGCCAGATGTTCGCACCTTTTTACAGGGTGTTCTCAGGATTCAGCCTCCCTTTGTTCCCCCAGTGGCTCCTTGGGATTTGGCGGTAGTGCTTCTGGCCCTATAGGGTCCTCCATTCGAACTGCTAGTCGGATCTCAAGTGGTTGACTGTTAAGACTATTTTCCTCCCAGCGATTGCTTTGGCCAGGAGGGTGTCAGAATTGGAACTCTTTCCTGTCGTCCTCCTTTTCTGATATTTCACCAGGACAGGGCGGTGCTTCGCACTAGTCCTGGTTTTCTTCCTAAGGTGGTTTCTAAATTACACAATAATTAGGAAATTGTGGTACCGGCCTTTCAGTCACCTGACCTTTCGGCTGGTGAGGCCTCCTTGGATGTGGTCTGTGCCTTCAGGTTATATATGGACCGTACCAGTTCCTTTTGAAAATCAGACTCCTTATTTGTGCTCTATGGATTTCACAAGAAGGGATGGCCAACAAACATTGGTTAGATGGCTTGGCATGACTATCTCACAGGCTTACATGCAGGCCGGCCTTCCTGTTCTGGCTACTATAACTCCTCATTCTACTCGCTCTGTGGGTACTTAGTGGGCAGCTCGCCGTGGCACCTCCGCTAAACATCTTTGTAAGGCGGCCAAGTGGTCTTCTGTCCATACCTTTCTGAGGTTCTATGCCAGGACTGGCCAACCTGTGGCTCTCCAGCTTTTGTGAAACTACAAGTGCCAGCATGCCCTTCCACAGTTTTGCGATTAGGAAATGTTAAAACTGTGGCAAGGCATGCTGAGACTTGTAGTTTCACAACAGCTGGAGAGCCACAGGTTGGCCGGGCCTGTTCTATGCCTTTGATACATTTGCCTCCTTAAGATGCTTCATTTGGGGCGCCGGATTATCCTCTCAGTGCAGGAGCATCCCAATCCTTGAATGACTGCTTTGGGCTCCCTATGGACCCTGAAGAATAGAATGAGAGTTATGGTAAAACTTACCTTTAACTCTCTCTTCAAAGTCCATAGGGTCCACAGGGCACCTGGCTTCATATGAGCTATGTTTCTGGTCACCGGTTTCCCGTCTCCTCCATGAGAGTGTGATTCTTGTGTGTACCAGTATTCCTTCTCTCTTCTCCGGCATTTGGCTTGTCACGAACTGAGAAGGCTTGGGTGCGGGGTATAGGGGGTTGGACCAGTGCATCCGGGGGGCTGAAGCTTCAACTGTGTGGTGCCCGGTCCTCAAACACCACCTACACCCCCATGGTCTCCCTGTGGACCCTATGGACTTCGAAGAAAGAGAGTTAACAAGGTAAGTTTTTATCATATCTCATTTTATGTAGCATATTATGTCTTTACATGGTGATGCAGACTGAGTGCTGTGCAGTTGCATTGTCTGTAGCAGGTTTGTCTCTGAGATGCATCAGGTTAGTTACTTTCTGAGAGGAGCTACACTCCTAACAGCAGATCTATGGGTAGATAGTTATATAACGAAAACATGCATACTTATTGGCATTCCTTGTTATGAGCAAAGCACAGGGTCCTGGCAATCTGACCTTTCAGCTCCTTTACTATGCTAACCAAGTTACCAACTAAACAAACATACTCCATGGGCAAAAGTGTGTACACCCGATCAGCTCTCCCAAATGTGCTTGTTACCATGATGTGGCCGGTGACCTGAGCCTTCAATACATAAACTGTTCATTGGCAGCGCCATCTAAAGGAGGTGCCAGCACTGTATTGGAATGATTTGCACCTATCGATGACTCCCTGCTGTGGGGAATGTCAGGCGGGCCAATCAGGGAAGGGGACAGAACCTGGCGTGTATGGGGAGGAAGATCAGTACCCCAGGCACCAAGATAAAATAAAAAGCAGCCAGGGGCAGAGGAGGAGGACTAAGAAGACCGGCACATGCACAGGACCAAACACCCAATAGGGTTGCCAGTCAGGCATGTCAGGGTGGGTGCCCTGTGCCCCCATGGAGTCAAAGAAAGAGACTTAACAGGTAAGCAACATAAGTCTCCATTTCTTCCTCCACTAAGGGGGCACAGGGTTCACTTGGACGTCCAAAGCCGTCCTATGGGAGGGGATGCACTTGAGCTGCAGAGAGAACAGAACACCCGAAGGCGGCATTCAAAAAATGTTACAAAGGCATAAAAACTAGTAAAATGGTGGGCAGGTGGCCACATGACAGCCTTGCGCAGGTGCTCCATGGAAGTGCCACAGCAGACTGCCCAATTAGTCCCCACTGACCGGGTGGAATGGGCAGTCACCACAGCAGGCGCAGGAAGTTCCACCAAAGTGCAAACCTGATAGTGAAATGGAGCCAGCGGGCCAAGGTTTGTTTAGTAGCCGGCCAGTCCCGCTTGTGGAGATCATACAGGACAAACAGAAAATGTAACTTGCGAATATCTCCGGTCATGTTAGCTTAAAGACGGAGAGCCCACACAACATCCAAAGAGACCTCTGGCTGTGAAAAATCAAGGACCCGGGAAGACGGAACCACAATCTGTTTGATGTGTAAATGCAAGAACACCATGGGAAGATAAGCCAGGGTAATCAGCAACCCAGCTGTATTCGAGTGGATATCCAGGAACGGGAAGCAACACGACAAGGTGCTCAAGTCCGACACCCTCCGGGCCAATGCGCTGGCAAATAAAAACAGTCTACCACCTAAGCCAGCACAGCTCAACTGTATCCAAAGGCTCAAATGGATTGGAGACCCAGGGACACGTCCCAAGGAGCCATAGGAAGCACAAATGGTGTTTGAACGTGGAGAACTGCCTGGAAGGAGGTCCTCGCATCAAAGTGATTTTTGTCTGGAAAAGAACTGACAAGGACGAAACCTGGACCTACAAGGAACAGAACCGGAGGCCAAATCCAGACCTATCTGCAGAAAGGAAAGAATACAAGAAAGGTGAAAAGACCTTGGGTTAAAACCCCTAGTCTTATGCCAAACCTGGTGATAGATCCTCTCCAAAGGTTTTCTAGCGTTAATCATGCTACGAATGACCCATCAGGAGAACCCCTTACCTCTCAAAACTGATGTCTCAAGAGCCACCACATAAAAGCGAGGCGGCCGCAGAGGGAGAAGCAGAAGAGCGTATATGGAAAGGACCAAAAGATCTTCGTACCACACCTGCCATGGCCAATCTGGTTCCAACAGGATTGCTGCCTCCATCTATTTTGGATTTGCCGATAACCCATTGATTCATAGAGACTGGAGTTGAAAGATGTCCGTATGTAGCGCCCATTTGCCTGCGTGAATGTCCTGGAGTCTTTCAGAAGTCCTCCCAGTTCTGGACCCCAGGGATGAAGACCACTGACAGAGCTGGAAGATGCCGCTGTACTAAACTGAGAATGTGGCTGACCTTCATGGCACCCCGACTATGAGTGTCGTGCTGGTGGATTATGTAGGCAATGGCAATCGCATTGTCCGACTGTACCTTAACCGGAAGTCCCTGGAGAAGGGGCTGTGTCTGGCAAAGAGTCCTGTACACAGCTTGGAGCTCCATGGCATTGATGGGTAACTGACTTTCTTGAAATGTCCAACGACCCTGGAATCTTTGATGACACTTCACTGCCCCCCACCCTCAAAGACTTGCGTTGGTGGTGAGTAGGACCCATTCCTGGATTTAAAAAAGACAACCCTTGTCCAGGTGTGAGCGCTGGAGCCACCACATGAGGGAGAGATGAACATCTCAGGTGGAATAATCGTCTGTGCCTTGAGGTTCGGGAGAGATTTGTTCCACCATGTCAGAACGACCAGCTGGAGCGGCCGGGAGTGGAACTGGGCATACTCCCTGGGTCTCTTATCTTCACCTTCGATATGGTGATCCGCATACAGGAGTGTGTGGACACTCACCAGTGGCTCAGGAAAGTGTGGATCATGGATTGCAGAATCAATATCTTGTCTGCTGGTAGGACAACTCGCTGAGTCCTGGAGTCCAATAATTCTAATTGGAGCATCTCCTGAGACAGAGTTAATGTGGATTTCCACCAACTGATTATCCACCCGTGAGATTGCAGAAGTTCCACAGTCAGGAGGATGTTATCCCTGAGAACCCTTGGAAACTTGTCCCGGAGAAGTAGGTTGTCCAGGTGGGGAAGATCCTGGCACCCATGGCCGCCATGACTTTTATGAACACAGGAGTGGCCGTGGACAGACCAAAAGGTAATGCCTGAAACTGATAGTGTTTGTTCCTTACCATAAACCTGAGGAAGCGTTTGTAGCTGGCTCAGATGGGAATATGTAAATGGGCATCCTGGATGTCCAACGAAACCATAAAATCCCCCGGCTCCAAAGCGAAGCAAAGAGACTCCGTGCGGAATTTGGGTATCCAGAGGAACCAGTTCAGCTGCTTCAAATTGAGAATGGGCCAAAATGAACCATCCAGCTTTTGGACCAGAAAGAGATTGGCATAGAAACCCATTCCTCTCTGAGATGTGGGGTGGAAATAAGGATCCCGGAGGCCAAAATGGAGCAAATAGACTCCTTGAGAGCTTCTGTTTTTCCAGGCTGTGCTAGAAGGCCGGTGGGAAAAAAAATGTCAGCAGACGCTTTTGGAATGTTGAAGCGTAGCCATGAGACACTACGCTCTGACCCAGACATCTGTTGTGGTCTAAATAAATCACTGCTGAAAAGAGCAGGTCGGCCTTCCACAGTGGGGTCTCCAGGGTAGCGGCCGGTCCCATCATGCGGCAGGCTTGTCTGCTGGCTTGGTGTCAGGATGTCTGGTGAACCAAGGCTACTTACCGCAGGCCTTGGAGCCTGTAGAGGAAGGACCTTCGCTTCTAGAAAAAGGTTGACCTTTCTTCTTCAGTGTCCATAGGGCTCCACAGGGGAGACAATGGAAGTAGGTGGGACCTGGAGGACCGGACACCAACAGCAAAGCTTTTCAATCACAGGATGCTCCATTCTTTCCCCATATACCCTGCCCACAGCCTGAGGGCAGCTCAGTTTTGTTGGTGTACGGCAGGAGCTGGGTCACCATATTTAACAGTGGGGCTGCTTTAAGCAGCCCAAGCTTATTTTTTATTATTTTTTTTCATTTCTACTTATTTTACTACAGAGCAGCAGCACAAGACAGTCCCTCAGCCATCTGCACTGCTGCGCCATCACCCCTCCGCGGCGTCGTGGCACTAGCCTTTGGCTAGATACTCCCGGTGGGGCTCTGAGAGGGACTAGCTAGCAGGCTCCCCAGACTGCAGACCGGAATCCAGGGGAACAGTTAAGGCGGACCCCCACTTGCGGGGACCTGTGTCTTGCCTTCGGTCTCAGGAGACAGACCGGAGGCGCTGATGTGGATACTGGTTCGCCCAGGACTCCACTAGACCACCAGGGCATATATAATACTGGTGCAGGGCATATATTAGAGGCCAGGGGACCCGGTGGATAAGGTCAGTAAGGGGAGAATGCGCTCTCCCTGCAGCCCCTCCCCCAGCTCAGGGCGCCATTTCACTGCGGTCTTGCTGTTCCCTGAGCTGCTCCTCCCTCACCCTCCGTACACTCGGAGACTCACGGCAGCCATTTTCTGTAAGCAGGTCTCCGGGAACGCTGGGTCCAGTCTCCCTGTATACCTCTCCCAAGGACCAGGTTATACAGCGCTATATCCTACCAGTCACCGCGGTCTGTGTAGTTGATTTTAGTGCCCATTGAAGCTTTGTTTTTTTCCTGAGTTTGTATGTGACTAGCGCTGATCTCTATTTCTCTATACTGTCCAGCTTATACATTTCCCTTTATTCTACTATAACCCTGACATACTAAGGTACCTCACATCTCCCATAGATTTGGGAGGGCTATCACATACTATATAGCATGGTTGCACACTACACTGTGCCATATTACACATACATCTGGGTTGCTCACTGCACTGTCAGTTTGTGTATTTTATTATTCTTGTGGCTGTGTCTGCCTCCATACATACCCCAGCCACAGGCCTTTAGTTGTTCATTTGGTGCGGTAGGATTCAGACGCACCTTGGTAACGGGACTGCTCAGGCAGTCCTTAGCTTTTATTTTATGTTTTATTTTCTGTGTTTTTGGGTTGGCAGTACTGAGCGTCTGATTTAAGAAGCAAATACTGCGACTCCATCTACCTCCGCCGGGCCGCAACACCGCCATCTGCAGGTAAATATTGCCTTTCTACAAATGCACAGAAAATCTCTTACCTCACACCCTCTCAGAGAATTGTACTTTTGGACACACAGGTTCATATAATCTTCCTAACACCAGACAAGATCTCAGTAATACAAGCCTCCTAGGGTGTGGCGCAGTGACCGGCCAGCACTCCCTCCAGGGCCGCTGGACCCCTAGTTGAGGCATGTGACCGGACGCCTTTCCCCTAGGCCGGCCCTGGTCACGGGTTAGCGCTTTTGGATTCCCACTCACTGTCAGTGACCGCCTGTCACTCTGTCCACTGCGCCGTGGGCATGTAACGATGCTGCCACCACCAAACTCTACCATCGGCGTTTGGAGCCGCTTTCTATGTTACAATCAGGCTCCTGCCTTAGCACCTGGAACCGCTTCTGCTGCGTATGTGTTTGATTAGCTGCGGATACACCTCCTGTTTGGTGTCGGCTGTTCCCACCTGATCCCTCACAATGGACCAGGTCTGCACGGTAGCGGGCAGAGGGCTTGAACTTGGAGACGCGGAGCTCTTACCCAGAACAGCAGGAGAACGGAATAGCGTTTTGGCGCAATTCTGTTGGTCGCAGGGTACAGATATAGTCGGAGTAAAGGCAACGGTGTTTATTGCTCTGTCTTAAAAAAGACCCTCCCTTCGGATTGAAGGGGAATATCAGCATACAAGATGTTACAGCCATTCTTCTCCACACAGGATTCACAAGGATGTACTATATTACTAGGCACAAGCCCTTCTTTTATGCCACTCTAACACACATTACCACAGGGGGTAAGCCCGCCCTGTGATTTCCAACCAGTCATCATAAGTGCACGACCTGTGCATGTGCTGGCCACATGCACGTTTAACATTGTCCCTTATGGCAAGGGGGAGTGATGACCCCCCTGTACCTGGGCTCAACCTCTGACTGACTGTCTGCACACAGCCTTAGAAGATAAGGATCTCCCTCCGAAAACGGACTTCCAGGAATCTGCTAAGGGACCAAGCTTGCTACCCTGCCTGAATCTGAGCTCCAGAGGTGGGCAAGCAGGATCCCCGGGCACGGTTTCCTGGCCACGGAAGGAAAGTCTGTTTGGAGCTCGATGGAAATTCTTAGCTGGCTGCATTAGCCAGCTCCCTATGCACCCCCTCGTCCTACTTTCAGGCATTAGGCCACATAGGAGGGCACTTTATTTCCCTAGGGAGGAGGCTGGGGGACCCAGCAGCCCGCAGAGAGCTCCGGATCCCCCTGGACCTCCGCAGACCACAGGTAAGTGCACTTTTCCTTAAATTATACATTTAAAATACATTGTTTTATTACATACACCCCAAGCCTGTGCCCTGCATCAGGCTGTTACACACTTGCAGCACTGCAGCCTAAAAGACCTCCCTGTCCCTGGCTCAGTGCTGCACAAGCCATTTTAACTGTATTTATTTTAAATGTGTGCTGGTGTGCTTTTATCCTGTGCCCAGCGCTCAGTGCTGGGCTCCACTAGCCCTGCAGTCTGGGACTGCTGGGGGCTCTCCCCTGTTGATGGCTCACAGCGCTGGGGGTGCGGGGAGCTGGCTTTCTCTGTCCCGCAGTGTGCAGCCACTTGGCCATGGAGCTGGGGCGCAGGGAGCGGTGCTCCCGGTCCCCAGCGGTCAGCGTACGGCACCACCTGTGCATCACTTAGCCCTGCAGTCCCGGCTGCAGTAGCTCCCTGGGGCGCCGGGAGCTCTGCTCCCAGTCCCCAGCAGTCGGCACATAGCCCGGCAGCCTCCGGAAGTGGCTCGGGGGCTGTAGCACAACACACAGCCCCCCGGCGCCTACCACCTTGCCGGGTAGCTGGGGCAGTGGGAGCTGCGCTCCCAGCCCTGCCCTCCGCTGCCTGGCCGCAGTAAGCAGCCGGTTCCCGGCATTCCGTTCTCCCCCGGTGTGGCACACCCGGGGTTACCTCATCCCTGCCGTGACCGCCAGAGCGGGGCTGGACTGCGGCAGAGAAATACAAAATGAAAACATTTAATTTAACACACTCAGCGCCTAGCGCCGCTAATACATTTTAAATATTGCGCCCATTGTCCCTTTAGAAATGGCGCCGCAGCACAGGGATTAACCCCTTCATTGCCGCAGCCGCCATTAGCCTCATGTGGCCAGCCGCCGGCCACAAGGCAGTGTTACCAATCAATGTCCTGGAGCTTCGAGCCATCTCACTCTGGCTCAGGATATTCTCATGGCAGGCCAGTACAAGTACAGTCCAACAACGCCACAACAGTGGCTACCACAGTCACCAAGGAGGCACTTGAAGTCGGACAGCAATGGCAGAAGTGTCCCACATTGTCACATGGACCGAACACCATCTCCGCATTATTCATCCCAGGAGTTCTTAATTGGGAAACTGATTTCCTCAGCCATCATGACGTGCATGCAGGAGAGTGGTCTCTACATCCAGAAGTCTTCAGCTCCTGGTGGACAAATGGGGTCTACCAGTTGTGGATCTCATGATCTCAAGACACAACCAAAAACTTCCAGTATATGGAGCCAGGACAAGGGACCCTGACGCAGCCTTCGTGGACACATTGTCAGAGCAGTGGACTTTACATTTGGCGTATCTTCCTGCTTCCTCGAATTCTTCAAAAGTTCAAGCAGGAAGGGGGCATGGTCCTGTTGATAGCTCCGTCTTGGCCCAGATGCCATTGGTACTCCAATCTTCAGTCTCTCCATAGACGTTCCTCTACAACTTCTTCTACAAGTAGACCTGTTGTCTCAGGGTACATGCCTACATTCGGACCTAGCCCGTCTGTCTTTAACAGCTTGGCTCTTGAGACATCCCTTCTAACGGCTAAGGGATTGTCCAGACCATGCTCAGAGCAGTGTAACTGGCCTCAGCGAGAATTTATCACCGAATACGGCACACAGATTTCCAATGGTGTGCGCCGAGAAACTATGACCCTCAAGTTTTTAAAGCTTCTAGAATACTTGTCTGTCTTCAGGTTGGATTGGATCTAGGCCTCCACCTAGCATCGCTGAAAGTGCAGGTCTCTGCTTTGTCCATCTGATTCCAGCGTAGAATTGCTCCTCTCCTGGATGGTGTCACCTTCCTGCAGGGTCTTCTGCGTATACAACTGATACAGAAATGATCAAATATATACGATGAAGTCTCCTTGAAGATTTTATTTTTATGTACGCACGTACAGAGCTGGCAGTATATCATTGCAAGCTGCCCATACATTGATTGTACAGACATTATATACCAAAAATAATTTTACATATAATAAACCAATCAAATGATTCAAACAATTGTCATTATTTCACTCCCCTAAGATCTAAGCCAATCAGTAATTATTTTACCCCCTAATTGGAAGAAATCCAATCTCATTATTACAGTCACGTAGCCCTAATCATGAGTGTATGACCCAGACATCAAAACGGACATTTAACCTTTATACATACTTATTATTTCCCCATGATTCCAATAAATGGACGACCACAACCTATTTTAAGCCTAGACATAGCCTGCAGCTGGGTACACTTCCTTATAGGCTTGCAATGGTTGCATTAAGAAATGAAATGTGTGCACATATTAGACATTGTCATTAAAGGCATAGTTATATAAAAGAAAATTAGCAATGGTTTCATTCAGCCGCCATTTTGTCTTCTCGCCGCCATATCAACAACATCGTCATGTTTCTACTGTGGCTCCATAGGATTTGTCAGTGGTGCTCAACGCACTTCAGGAACCTCCATTCCAACCCTTGGAATCAGTGTATGTCAAGTGGCTCACTGTGAAGGCTGTTTCTTCTGGCTATAGTATCTGCCTGTAGGGTATCTGATTTAGGGGTGCTTTCATGTCGCTCACCCTTTCTAATTTGGGATCCACAGGGATTCCATGGGGATATTATGGTGGGAAGACCAGGCACCAAATAGTTAAAGCTTCCACTCCCAAAATGCCCTGGTCCTTCCCCATATACACCCGCCCCTAGCCATAGGACTTCAGTTGTTTGTTTGGTGTGGCAGGATCAAGACGCACCTTTGTAACATGGGGCTGCTCAGAGCAGTCCTAGGCTTTTATTTTATTATGTTTGAGTCAGCAGTTCTCAACGTCTGTATTAAGATGCAGATAATGCGACTCCATCTACCTCTGCCTGGCCACAACATCAATGCTGCAACCTGGACTGCACCGGATGTTCAGAGATGTCAGGTAAGGCGAATCCTGGCTTACGAGGAAATGCGCGTGACAGTCCTTGCTTTTGGTGTCAGGCACACCAGAAGCCGCTGCTGTCAGGAGCAGGGATTGTCCGTATCCTCACTGGTTAACGCAGTCTTAGGGGAGGTAGGCACTCCCCTGGCAGTCCTCTCCCAGATTCGATCCCTAGGAAGGGTGTTGTATGTGACTGTGTGGTAGCTGCTAACTGACACTGTCTTTTATTTCTAAGTCTGTCAATTATAATAACTATCACTGTTTTCTCTTTTTGGATGGAGCTTTTTTTCTGAGTACTTTACATTAATTAAGATTGTGTGAAGGCTGTCACATAACATTGCAATTATTGCCTTTATTGACCATGTCAAAAGATAAAGGGAAACAGGAGGGGGAGCAGCCTGTGCTGCTTCAGTGTAAGTCATGTATGACCTGTGTGTCCTCTTAGGACGTAAAGGATGGTTTGTGTTGTCAGAGTACGGCATCATCTGATGTTGATAACAGACCGGTAGTGACCAAAGCGACTAAACGCAAGTTATCTTTTTATCAGTCTGCCCAACATATGTAGTCAGATACATCATCAGGGGAATCAGATGATGTGCAGGGTTCCTCTCCAGGGTCTAGCTCGGGGGAGGAGGATCATCCATCCATGGTAGATGTTCCTTCTTTGGTGAGGGCAGTTAAATCAGTCCTAGATATTCAGGATCATGAACCAGCTCATAGTAAGAAGGCTCCAGTGTTTAATCACCACCGGAAAGTGGTCAAAACGGAGTTCCCTGTATCTGAACAGCTTACAGAGTTTATGGAAGAGTCATGGGGTAATCCTGATAAACTGTTTTATGCGAATAAAAGAATAACATCCTTGTATCCATTTCCACCTTCTGTATGTACTAAGCGGGAGGTAACTCACTGTGGATGCTCATGTAACACATTTAAATAGAAATGCTACATTACCTATTCCATCAACGTCTACACTGAAGGATTCCACAGATAAACAGATTGAAACCTGTCATAAAGCAATATTTCCGTCATCTGGAACGGTTACTCATCCAGCTATGGCTGGAGCCTGGGTAGCCAAAGCTGTTGAAGAATGGATGGTGGCATTGGAAAACACTCTACCAGATGCTACCAGAGAACAGATGACGAATATCTCCCACATACGGGAAGCAGCTTCCTATCTGGGAGGAGCTGCAGTAGATACTGGAATTTTTAGCTTCTAGGTCATCAGCAGCATCAATAGTAGCACGCAGGGCCCTTGGTTTAAGATCCTGGAAAGTTGATACAGGATCTAAGAGGGCACTGGAAGTCTTACCTTTCTATGGAAATGTACTTTTTGGAGCAGAGTTGGATAATTTAATCACTGGCGGTTTAAAAATCTGCAGATCTGCCATCTACGGCAAAGACTAGATCTAGGCAAGTTTCTGTTCAGTCCTTCCAACCTGAGGGACGAGCAAAGGAACAGTCTTCCTCTAGGCCAACTAGTTTCCGCAAGTCTAAGCGACAAATAAGAGGTCTGGCCCGTCAAGACGTCCGGCTACTAAACCGGACAGCAAGCTCTCAGCCTGATGGAGTGGGCCTCCTCCTGGGGGATCCCAGGGTGGGAAGCCTTCTTCAGTTTGCTGATTATTGGCATCAGACAACTACAGATGCCTGGGTCCAAGAAGTGGTCTCTCAGGGGTATGCCCTCACTTTCAGGAGACATCCCCACCAGAAGTTTTTTTGCACAGATCTTCTATCAGATGCAGTCAATGCCTTGGCCCTTCAGAAAGCCATTCACTCCCTGCTGCAGGCGGTGGTAATAATCCTGGTTCCTGTGTCTCAACAGGGACGGGGTTATTATTCCAATAAGTTTCTGGTTCAGAAGCTAAATGGGGCTTATCGCGCTATACTAAATCTAAAAACCCTCAACAGGTTTATCCTTGTACCCAAGTTTCGTATGGAAACTCTCCGGTCAATCATTTTGGCAATGGAGCTGGGGGATTACATGGTTTCTCTGGACATTCAGGATGCATATCTGCATGTTCCTATTATACCATCCCACCAACAATTCTTATGGTATGCTGTCCTTCAGCAACATTACAATTTCAGGCTCTATCCTTTGGCCTATCTACGGCTCCCTGGGTATTTACCAAAATAATGGCATTCATGACGGCCTATCTCCGGCATCAAGGAGTCAGAATTCTGCCATATCTGGACAGCCTTCTTATATTGGCACAGACTCTGGTTATGTTACAAAACCATCTTCAAATGACCATAGCTGCCTACAAAAGCACGGCTGGATAATCTATTGGAAGAAATTGTCACTTTTTTCAACACAGCAGATGGTACATCTGGGAGCGTTTCTGGATTCTCGGGCACAAAAAGTGTTTCTGCCAGAGGACAAGATTGCGGATCTATCATTGCGAATACGCAAGCTGCTATGCAAGCGAAGGGTATCCATTCTGTTAGCAATGCAGGTCTTGGGATCAATGGTATCCACCTTGGTGGGGTATGCTCAGTTCCATTCCAGGCCTCTACAAAGATTGATTCTCTCCAGGTGGAACGGACAGCATAATCCTATAAGGTCTCAGAGGATCTTTCTCACTCCAGAGGTTCGTCACTCCCACCTGTGGTGGCTGAGAAAGGATCATCTGAACAAAGGGTACCCATCCTGAGTTCCAAATTGAGTGCTTCTCTCCACAAACGCCAGCCTTTGGAAATGGGGCAGTGACAGGTCATTACAGTTTTCAGGGAAGATGGACAAATCAAGACAGCCATCTGCCAATAAATATTCTGGAACTGCGAGCAGTATACAAAGCACTAATCATGGCACAGGTTCAGATCCAGTCCGACAATGCGACTACAGTGGCCTACCTCAGTCATCAGGGAGGCACAAGAAGTTATGCAGCCATGAAGGGAGTGACACAGGTTCTGATTTGGGCAGAACGTCATCTTCCTGCCATCTCGGCAATATTCATACTGGGAGTACTCAATTGGGAAGCAGACTTCCTAAGTCGCCAGGACATATACACCGGAGAATGGTCTCTCCATCCGGGAGTATTTCAGCTCCTGGTAAACAAATGGGGTCTACCAGAAATAGATCTCATGGCATCAAGCCACAACCACAGGGTTCTCAGGTATGGGTCCAGGTCCAGACACCCATCAGTAGCCTTCAGGGACGCACTGGCAGTAAATTGGGATTTCAAGTTGGCGTATCTCTTTTCTACGATTTCACTACTCCCAAGATTTCTCAGAAAATTCAAGCAGGAAGACAGAACAGTAATACTTGTGGCTCCGGCTTGGCCCAGACGTCATCGGTTCATCGACATCCAGAATCTATCCATAGTCCATACCCTCCTCCTCTATGGCAGGATCTGCTAACGCAGGGTCCCTGTTGACATCCGGACGTACCCCGTCTGGCTTTGATGGTGTGGCTCTTAAATCTTCCATCCAAAGAGCGAAATGTTTTTCCAGTTCTGTAATTCAAACGATGATTAGGACACAGAAGCCTTCCTCTGCCCGCATCTATTACAGCGTTTGGAATTCTTTTGGTCAATGGTGTTCCCACAGGAAATATGATCCTAAGATATTCAGGATATCCAGGGTACTGGATTTTCTTCAGGCAGGATTAGACAAAGGTCTCCGCTTAGCCACTTTGAGAGTGCAGTCAGTCTGGTTCCAGAAGATTGCTTCATTACCAGATGTTAGAATTTTTTTCAAAGGAGTTTTGCGAATTCAGCCTCCTTTTTGTTCCACCTGTAGCATCCGTGGGATTTGCCTTTGGTTCTTAAGGGACTACAAACTTCCCAATTTGAACCTTTGGACTCTGTGGATTTTAAGTATTTGACGGCAAAGACACTTTTTATTCTCGCTATCTCTTCTGCACGCAGAGTCTCTGATTTGGCAGCGCTGTATTGTCGCTCCCCATTTTTGATTTTTCACCAGGATAGAGCTGTTCTCCGTACAAGGGAGGATTACCTTCCTAAGGTAGTGTCCCGTTTTCATGTGAATGAAGAAATTATTCGTACAAACTCTGTTAGAAAAACAGATGCTCTTTTTGTATTATATGGTTTTCACAAACGAGGATGACCAGCTAATAAGCAGACTCTGGCGAGATGGCTATGTATGACTATCTCTCAGGTGTACACACAGGCTGATCTTCCTGTCCCAGGCATGGTGACAGCACATTCTACTCGTTCTGTAGGGCCATTGTGGGCATATGGTCATGGTGCCTCTGCTGGACAGTTGTGTAAGGCAGCCACGTGGTCTTCTGTCCACACTTTTCTTAGGGTTTATGCCTTTGATACTTTTGCGTCTCAAGATCCTTCCTTTGGGCGACGAGTTCTCCTTTCTGCTCAGGAGCATCCCCAACCTAGGGAAACTGGTTTAGGACATCCCCATGGTATCCCTGTGGATCCCTATGGACTCCCCGAAGAAGAAAATTAGAGTTATGGTAGACTTACCTAGATAACTCCTTTTCTTCGAGGTCCATAGGGTCCACAGGGCACCCACCCTGACACACCTGGTTTCATTGGGTTATATTCTTTCGGTTACAGATTCCCTCATCTTTTGTAAGAGTTTCTGGTGTACGATTGTTCTTCCTTCTCCTCTTTCCTTCTCCTGCCTTGAGGCTTGTTAATTAAACTGAAGTCCTATGGCTAGGGGCAGGGTATATATGGGGAAGGACCCGGGGCATTCTAGGAGCAGAAGCTTCAACTGTTTGGTGCCTGGTTTTCCAACCAAAAAGTAATTATTCCAGGCAGAGGCGTCACTAGGGTTGGTGTCACCTGGTGACTCATGGTTACACCCCCCCCTCACCAAAAAAAAAAAAAAAAAAAAATCTATATATCAGAATAAAACCGCACACAAACCTGGCTCAAATTTTCATTGGGTGCTGACGTCACATAAGGATTCAATAGACATAGATATCATACAAGAAATGTAAGATAGAGACCAGCACACCACCATAAGGTGCAAAATATATATATATTTAAATGTCCATAATAAAGTGCATTAGCGTATTTATCAGCAAATGTATACAGAACGTATTTGTAAATAGGCATGTGTTTGCTTTAGCAGCTGATGAGAGTCAGACAGACTCATCGGCTGCTGCTCCCACTGCCGGAGCCGGACATCTTCCAGCTCCCGCAGTGGGTAATGGGAGTGACGCAAAGCGGCGGATGGAGGAGCTGATCTCGGCGGTAGGACCAGGAGCGGGTGTCAGGTAAGTGGTTTTTTTGTTTTTTTTATATTATGTGTGTCTACTGCAGGGGGTCTGGCACTATAAGGAGGAGACCACTACTAGGGGCACTACAAAGGGGGGGACTACAACTACTGGGGGCGCTACAAGGGGGGGACTACTACTACTGGGGGCGCTACAAGGGGGGATTACTACTACTGGGGGCGCTACAAGGGGGGGACTACTACTACTGGGGGCGCTACAAGGGGGGGACTACTACTACTGGGGGCACTACAAGGGGGGGGGACTACTACTACTGGGGGCACTACAAGGGGGGGGACTACTACTGGGGGTACTACTACTAGGGGCACTACAAGGGGACTACTGGCATTGCATAGGGGGGAGGGGACTACTACTAGGGGCACTACATAGGGGGGAGGGGACTACCACTGGGGGCACTGCATCGAGGTACCACTGCTGGGGGCTCTATAAAAAGGGCAATAGTGGTGGTACTGCATAGGGGGAAGACTACAACTGGGGCCACTAAGGGGCACTGCATAAGGGTTACAACTACTGGGGGCACTATATAAGGGGCTTACTACTGGGGGCACAAGGGGCACTGCATAGTGGGGATCACTACTGGGGGCACTACTCGAGGCCTGCACGCACGTTCTTTCGGGCACCCTGGCTGCATGCTACTCCTCTGCCAGGGCCGCCTGCATGCATTTGCCCCCCAGGCTAAAAGTTGCCAGCCAGCCCCTGATTGCATCTCTTAAGCTGTGCCCCCAGTAGCACCCCTTATACAGTGGCCCCAGTATTACCTCCCTTATGCAGTGTCCCAGCAATGCCCATTAAGCTGTGCCCCCAGTAGAGCATGTTATGCAGTGCCCCAGCAATGCTCCTTAAGCTGTGCCCCCAGTAGCGCCCCTTATACAGTGGCCCCAGTATTACCTCCCTTATGCAGTGCCCCAGCAATGCCCATTAAGCTGTGCCCCCAGTAGCGCATGTTATGCAGTGCCCCAGCAATGCTCCTTAAGCTGTGCCCCCAGTAGTGCCCTTATACAGTGCCCCCAGTATTGCCTCTCTTATGCAGTGGTAGTGCTCCCAGCAATGCCCCTTAAGCTGTGCTCCCAGTAGCGCCTCTTATGTAGTGCCCCTTAAGCTGTGCTTGGTGTGCCCTTATACAGTGCCCCATGGCCCCCAGTAGTTCCCTTATACAGTGCCCCATGGCCCCCAGTAGTGCCCTTATACAGTGCTCCATGGCCCCCAGTAGTGCCCTTATACAGTGCCCCATGGCCCCCAGTAGTTCCCTTATACAGTGCCCCATGGCCCCCAGTAGTGCCCTTATACAGTGCCCCATGGCCCCCAGTAGTGCCCTTATACAGTGCCCCATGGCCCCCAGTAGTGCCCTTTTACAGTGCCCCATGGCCCCCAGTAGTGCCCTTATACAGTGCCCCATGGCCCCCAGTAGTGCCCTTATACAGTGCCCCATGGCCCCCAGTAGTGCCCTTATACAGTGCTCCATGGCCCCCAGTAGTGCCCTTATACAGTGCCCCATGGCCCCCAGTAGTGTCCTTATACAGTGCCCCATGGCCCCCAGTAGTGCCCTTATACAGTGCCCCATGGCCCCCAGTAGTGCCCTTATACAGTGCCCCATGGCCCCCAGTAGTGCCCTTATACAGTGCCCCATGGCCCCCAGTAGTGCCCTTATACAGTGCCCCATGGCCCCCAGTAGTGCCCTTATACAGTGCCCCATGGCCCCCAGTAGTGCCCTTATACAGTGCCCCATGGCCCCCAGTAGTGTCCTTATACAGTGCCCCATGGCCCCCAGTAGTGCCCTTATACAGTGCCCCATGGCCCCCAGTAGTGCCCTTATACAGTGCTCCATGGCCCCCAGTAGTGCCCTTATACAGTGCTCCATGGCCCCCAGTAGTGCCCTTATACAGTGCTCCATGGCCCCCAGTAGTGCCCTTATACAGTGCTCCATGGCCCCCAGTAGTGCCCTTATACAGTGCCCCATGGCTCCCAGTAGTGACCTTATACAGTGCCCCATGGCTCCCAGTAGTGCCCTTATACAGTGCTCTATGGCCCCCAGTAGTGCCCTTATACAGTGCCCCAAGGCCCCCAGTAGTGCCCTTATACAGTGCTCTATGGCCCCCAGTAGTGCCCTTATACAGTGCCCCATGGTCCCCAGTAGTGCCCTTATACAGTGCCCCATGGCTCCCAGTAGTGCCCTTATACAGTGCCCTTATACAGTGCTCTATGGCCCCCAGTAGTGCCCTTATACAGTGCCCCATGGCTCCCAGTAGTGCCCTTATACAGTGCCCCAAGGCCCCCAGTAGTGCCCTTATACAGTGCCCCATGGCCCCCAGTAGTGCCCTTATACAGTGCCCCATGGCTCCCAGTAGTGCCCTTATACAGTGCCCCAAGGCCCCCAGTAGTGCCCTTATACAGTGCCCCATGGCCTCCAGTAGTGCCCTTATACAGTGCCCCATGGCCTCCAGTAGTGCCCTTATACAGTGCCCCATGGCCCCCAGTAGTGCCCTTATACAGTGCCCCATGGCCCCCAGTAGTGCCCTTATACAGTGCCCCATGGCCCCCAGTAGTGCCCTTATACAGTGCCCCATGGCCCCCAGTAGTGCCCTTATACAGTGCCCCATGGCCCCCAGTAGTGCCCTTATACAGTGCCCCATGGCCCCCAGTAGTGCCCTTATACAGTGCCCCATGGCCCCCAGTAGTGCCCTTATACAGTGCCCCATGGCCCCCAGTAGTGCCCTTATACAGTGCCCCATGGTCCCAGTAGTGCCCTTATACAGTGCCCCATGGCTCCCAGTAGTGCCCTTATACAGTGCTCTATGGCCCCCAGTAGTGCCCTTATACAGTGCCCCAAGGCCCCCAGTAGTGCCCTTATACAGTGCCCCATGGTCCCCAGTAGTGCCCTTATACAGTGCCCCATGGCTCCCAGTAGTGCCCTTATACAGTGCCCTTATACAGTGCCCCAAGGCCCCAAGTAGTGCCCTTATACAGTGCCTCATGGTCCCCAGTAGTGCCCTTATACAGTGCCTCATGGTCCCCAGTAGTGCCCTTATACAGTGCCCCATGGCCCCCAGTAGTGCCCTTATACAGTGCCCCATGGCCCCCAGTAGTGCCCTTATACAGTGCCCCATGGCCCCCAGTAGTGCCCTTATACAGTGCCCCATGGCCCCCAGTAGTGCCCTTATACAGTGCCCCATGGCCCCCAGTAGTGCCCTTATACAGTGCCCCATGGCCCCCAGTAGTGCCCTTATACAGTGCCCCATGGCCCCCAGTAGTGCCCTTATACAGTGCCCCATGGCCCCCAGTAGTGCCCTTATACAGTGCCCCATGGCCCCCAGTAGTGCCCTTATACAGTGCCCCATGGTGGTCTGCGCTATAGCTGCTATACACAAAAGAGGTATCCCAACCTCATACAGATAAATATTAATCACAAGCAGAGGTGCTAGCGCTGCGAGATAAAGCTGTGATCTAAAAACGACTAGGTGTTTATACTATTAATTGATTATTGGTTTTCTTACACTGGGACGTATGTATATTTAACTAAATGGTGAATATAAGACATGGTGTGATCCACCTATTATACTTTAGGGTGGGCGTTCTTATAATAAAGTCTAATGTCCTGGAAGTATATATGGGTCCTGGGTTTGCAATAACTTTGGCAGGATGTTCTTATACAGCCAGTTGTCAGTACCTCTAATGGAAGTCACTGGTGAGGTGCTCCAAACAAAATGATTCCCTTTATCCACTGGTATATTTCAGTCTATGACTCATCTCCTCGGACGTCACCCATATGAGGAAAAGAGAGAGAACGGAGCATCAGGTGCAGGCATACAATGGTTCTGTGATACAAGGTATATGGTGCAAACTTACCCAGATCCTGTAGTGGGTTCCCAGGTGCACCTGCAATCCTTGCTCCACGGTCCAGTGTGTGCGGGTATAGGGGTGGGTGGTGGTCTGGTTAGACCATATATACCCTATGAACGTGGATGTATGGGAATAAAACTGTATTTATTGCCTGTCCACACACCTAGGTGCTACAAGTTCAACAGGTGGAATAAAAATGGCAGTAATCACGTATACACATACAGTAGCGCCAAATGTAAAAGTTCAGGGGTAAAAAGTCTGTAGGTGGTAGGTGGGTCCCCAACGCGTTTCGTCCCCTGTAGGGACTTTTTCAAGGGTAGGTGGTCTGGTGGGCACAGTGAGCAGCCTTAAGTACCTTAATTTAGATCCACATGTGGTGTTCATCATGCTGTTTCCGGTTTGCGCTATCCACTGCGCGCTGGTACCGTCACTAGAGTGTGCTAAACCCTCTGCATGTTGAGCTGACTGCGCATGCTCCGTGCGCTAACTGCAGACACTACATATCATAGTAAGGTGCGGTAGATCTAGCTGTCTGTAACAGCGTGTAATGCAGCTATCTTGGTCTCCCCTGTCTCCATAATGCGGGCGGCCATTTTGGGTAGGATTTTTTATATTAAGTAACTATAGAACCGTGCTTCCCGCGCAGAGGCATTGTGTGCTGCAGGATAATTCCTTGTTTCCCAAAACGGAATATCACATACAAATTACATGCACAAGTATTCCTATTTAATCAACCATCCACATTGGTGGTGATATTAGATGTACATTATAAGGTTAATCTCTCTTATTATAAAGCATAATTCTAGTTAAAGGGGCAGTATAATTTTATCCCCCATGTCATCCAGCTAATCCTGACTTCACATTGCATTCTCTTTTTATCTTACATATGTTTCAGAGCTGTCATGCTGCATGGCTGGGTATTCATAATTTACCTCCTCACAGAAAATGTTTGACTTACTGTAGTCCATTGTTCAGTCTGCATCTAATTTTGGAAATAATGGTTAGGGTTCTAGTAATTAAAGGGTACCATTAGAATTTAAATTCAGTTATGACTTATATTCACAAAACTGTTAGTATTGCATCCCCTTCTCCTATCAAAATGATAACGGCTCTATTTAGGACTTCCTTAAGGGTCAATGTTTAGACCCTCCGGTTGGAGGGTTCTCATTTCAAATATCCACCGACTTTCTATTCTGTCGATTCTGGTTGTGTGGTCCCCACCTCTCCAATTGCCCCATAAGTGCCCCATGGCCCCCAGTAGTGCCCTTATACAGTGCTCCATGGCCCCCAGTAGTGCCCTTATACAGTGCTCCATGGCCCCCAGTAATGCCCTTATACAGTGCTCCATGGCCCCCAGTAGTGCCCTTATACATTGCTCCATGGCCCCCAGTAGTGCCCTTATACAGTGCTCCATGGCCCCCAGTAGTGCCCTTATACAGTGCTCCATGGCCCCCAGTAGTGCCCTTATACAGTGCTCCATGGCCCCCAGTAGTGCCCTTATACAGTGCTCCATGGCCCCCAGTAGTGCCCTTATACAGTGCTCCATGGCCCCCAGTAGTGCCCTTATACAGTGCTCCATGGCCCCCAGTAGTGCCCTTATACAGTGCTCCATGGCCCCCAGTAGTGCCCTTATACAGTGCTCCATGGCCCCCAGTAGTGCCCTTATACAGTGCTCCATGGCCCCCAGTAGTGCCCTTATACAGTGCTCCATGGCCCCCAGTAGTGCCCTTATACAGTGCTCCATGGCCCCCAGTAGTGCCCTTATACAGTGCTCCATGGCCCCCAGTAGTGCCCTTATACAGTGCTCCATGGCCCCCAGTAGTGCCCTTATACAGTGCTCCATGGCCCCCAGTAGTGCCCTTATACAGTGCTCCATGGCCCCCAGTAGTGCCCTTATACAGTGCCCTTATACAGTGCTCTATGGCCCCCAGTAGTGCCCTTATACAGTGCCCCAAGGCCCCAAGTAGTGCCCTTATACAGTGCCCCATGGTCCCCAGT
The DNA here is from genome assembly GCA_031769625.1 of Taudactylus pleione. Classification (NCBI taxonomy): domain Eukaryota; kingdom Metazoa; phylum Chordata; class Amphibia; order Anura; family Myobatrachidae; genus Taudactylus; species Taudactylus pleione. Next base: position 636,979 of record JAUIMM010001284.1, read on the forward strand.
AGTGCCCTTATACAGTGCCCCATGGCCCCCATTAGTGCCCCATGGCCCCCAGTAGTGCCCTTATACAGTGCCCCATGGCCCCCAGTAGTGCCCTTATACAGTGCCCCATGGCCCCCAGTAGTGCCCTTATACAGTGCTCCATGGCCCCCAGTAGTGCCCTTATACAGTGCTCCATGGCCCCCAGTAGTGCCCTTATACAGTGCTCCATGGCCCCCAGTAGTGCCCTTATACAGTGCTCCATGGCCCCCAGTAGTGCCCTTATACAGTGCTCCATGGCCCCCAGTAGTGCCCTTATACAGTGCTCCATGGCCCCCAGTAGTGCCCTTATACAGTGCTCCATGGCCCCCAGTAGTGCCCTTATACAGTGCTCCATGGCCCCCAGTAGTGCCCTTATACAGTGCTCCATGGCCCCCAGTAGTGCCCTTATACAGTGCTCCATGGCCCCCAGTAGTGCCCTTATACAGTGCTCCATGGCCCCCAGTAGTGCCCTTATACAGTGCTCCATGGCCCCCAGTAGTGCCCTTATACAGTGCTCCATGGCCCCCAGTAGTGCCCTTATACAGTGCTCCATGGCCCCCAGTAGTGCCCTTATACAGTGCTCCATGGCCCCCAGTAGTGCCCTTATACAGTGCTCCATGGCCCCCAGTAGTGCCCTTATACAGTGCTCCATGGCCCCCAGTAGTGCCCTTATACAGTGCCCCATGGCTCCCAGTAGTGCCCTTATACAGTGCCCTTATACAGTGCTCTATGGCCCCCAGTAGTGCCCTTATACAGTGCCCCAAGGCCCCCAGTAGTGCCCTTATACAGTGCCCCATGGCCCCCAGTAGTGCCCTTATACAGTGCCCCATGGCCCCCAGTAGTGCCCTTATACAGTGCCCCATGGCCCCCAGTAGTGCCCTTATACAGTGCCCCATGGCCCCCAGTAGTGCCCTTATACAGTGCCCCATGGCCCCCAGTAGTGCCCTTATACAGTGCCCCATGGCCCCCAGTAGTGCCCTTATACAGTGCCCCATGGCCCCCAGTAGTGCCCTTATACAGTGCCCCATGGCCCCCAGTAGTGCCCTTATACAGTGCCCCAAGGCCCCCAGTAGTGCCCTTATACAGTGCCCCATGGTCCCCAGTAGTGCCCTTATACAGTGCCCCATGGCTCCCAGTAGTGCCCTTATACAGTGCCCTTATACAGTGCTCTATGGCCCCCAGTAGTGCCCTTATACAGTGCCCCAAGGCCCCAAGTAGTGCCCTTATACAGTGCCCCATGGTCCCCAGTAGTGCCCTTATACAGTGCCCCATGGCCCCCAGTAGTGCCCTTATACAGTGCCCCATGGCCCCCAGTAGTGCCCTTATACAGTGCTCCATGGCCCCCAGTAGTGCCCTTATACAGTGCCCCATGGCCCCCAGTAGTGCCCTTATACAGTGCTCCATGGCCCCCAGTAGTGCCCTTATACAGTGCTCCATGGCCCCCAGTAGTGCCCTTATACAGTGCCCTTATACAGTGCTCTATGGCCCCCAGTAGTGCCCTTATACAGTGCCCCAAGGCCCCAAGTAGTGCCCTTATACAGTGCCCCATGGTCCCCAGTAGTGCCCTTATACAGTGCCCCATGGCCCCCAGTAGTGCCCTTATACAGTGCCCCATGGCCCCCAGTAGTGCCCTTATACAGTGCTCCATGGCCCCCAGTAGTGCCCTTATACAGTGCTCCATGGCCCCCAGTAGTGCCCTTATACAGTGCCCCATGGTCCCCAGTAGTGCCCTTATACAGTGCCCCATGGCCCCCAGTAGTGCCCTTATACAGTGCCCCAAGGCCCCCAGTAGTGCCCTTATACAGTGCTCCATGGCCCCCAGTAGTGCCCTTATACAGTGCTCCATGGCCCCCAGTAGTGCCCTTATACAGTGCTCCATGGCCCCCAGTAGTGCCCTTATACAGTGCTCCATGGCCCCCAGTAGTGCCCTTATACAGTGCTCCATGGCCCCCAGTAGTGCCCTTATACAGTGCTCCATGGCCCCCAGTAGTGCCCTTATACAGTGCTCCATGGCCCCAGTAGTGCCCTTATACAGTGCCCCATGGCTCCCAGTAGTGCCCTTATACAGTGCTCTATGGCGCCCAGTAGTGCCCTTATACAGTGCCCCAAGGCCCCCAGTAGTGCCCTTATACAGTGCCCCATGGCTCCCAGTAGTGCCCTTATACAGTGCCCTTATACAGTGCTCTATGGTACCCCAGTAGTGCCCTTATACAGTGCCCCAAGGCCCCAAGTAGTGCCCTTATACAGTGCCCCATGGCCCCCAGTAGTGCCCTTATACAGTGCCCCATGGCCCCCAGTAGTGCCCTTATACAGTGCCCCATGGCCCCCAGTAGTGCCCTTATACAGTGCCCCATGGCCCCCAGTAGTGCCCTTATACAGTGCCCCATGGCCCCCAGTAGTGCCCTTATACAGTGCCCCATGGCCCCCAGTAGTGCCCTTATACAGTGCCCCATGGCCCCCAGTAGTGCCCTTATACAGTGCCCCATGGCCCCCAGTAGTGCCCTTATACAGTGCCCCATGGCCCCCAGTAGTGCCCTTATACAGTGCCCCATGGCCCCCAGTAGTGCCCTTATACAGTGCCCCAAGGCCCCCAGTAGTGCCCTTATACAGTGCCCCATGGTCCCCAGTAGTGCCCTTATACAGTGCCCCATGGCTCCCAGTAGTGCCCTTATACAGTGCCCTTATACAGTGCTCTATGGCCCCCAGTAGTGCCCTTATACAGTGCCCCAAGGCCCCAAGTAGTGCCCTTATACAGTGCCCCATGGTCCCCAGTAGTGCCCTTATACAGTGCCCCATGGCCCCCAGTAGTGCCCTTATACAGTGCCCCATGGCCCCCAGTAGTGCCCTTATACAGTGCTCCATGGCCCCCAGTAGTGCCCTTATACAGTGCCCCATGGCCCCCAGTAGTGCCCTTATACAGTGCTCCATGGCCCCCAGTAGTGCCCTTATACAGTGCTCCATGGCCCCCAGTAGTGCCCTTATACAGTGCCCTTATACAGTGCTCTATGGCCCCCAGTAGTGCCCTTATACAGTGCCCCAAGGCCCCAAGTAGTGCCCTTATACAGTGCCCCATGGCCCCCAGTAGTGCCCTTATACAGTGCCCCATGGCCCCCAGTAGTGCCCTTATACAGTGCCCCATGGCCCCCAGTAGTGCCCTTATACAGTGCTCCATGGCCCCCAGTAGTGCCCTTATACAGTGCTCCATGGCCCCCAGTAGTGCCCTTATACAGTGCCCCATGGTCCCCAGTAGTGCCCTTATACAGTGCCCCATGGCCCCCAGTAGTGCCCTTATACAGTGCCCCATGGCCCCCAGTAGTGCCCTTATACAGTGCTCCATGGCCCCCAGTAGTGCCCTTATACAGTGCCCCATGGCCCCCAGTAGTGCCCTTATACAGTGCTCCATGGCCCCCAGTAGTGCCCTTATACAGTGCTCCATGGCCCCCAGTAGTGCCCTTATACAGTGCCCCAAGGCCCCCAGTAGTGCCCTTATACAGTGCTCCATGGCCCCCAGTAGTGCCCTTATACAGTGCTCCATGGCCCCCAGTAGTGCCCTTATACAGTGCTCCATGGCCCCCAGTAGTGCCCTTATACAGTGCTCCATGGCCCCCAGTAGTGCCCTTATACAGTGCTCCATGGCCCCCAGTAGTGCCCTTATACAGTGCTCCATGGCCCCCAGTAGTGCCCTTATACAGTGCCCCAAGGCCCCCAGTAGTGCCCTTATACAGTGCCCCAAGGCCCCCAGTAGTGCCCTTATACAGTGCCCCATGGTCCCCAGTAGTGCCCTTATACAGTGCCCCATGGCTCCCAGTAGTGCCCTTATACAGTGCCCTTATACAGTGCCCCATGGCCCCCAGTAGTGCCCTTATACAGTGCCCCAAGGCCCCAAGTAGTGCCCTTATACAGTGCCCCATGGTCCCCAGTAGTGCCCTTATACAGTGCCCCATGGCCCCCATTAGTGCCCTTATACAGTGCCCCATGGCCCCCAGTAGTGCCCTTATACAGTGCCCCATGGTCCCCAGTAGTGCCCTTATACAGTGCCCCATGGCCCCCAGTAGTGCCCTTATACAGTGCCCCATGGCCCCCAGTAGTGCCCTTATACAGTGCCCCATGGCCCCCAGTAGTGCCCTTATACAGTGCCCCAAGGCCCCCAGTAGTGCCCTTATACAGTGCCCCATGGCCCCCATTAGTGCCCTTATACAGTGCCCCATGGCCCCCAGTAGTGCCCTTATACAGTGCTCCATGGCCCCCAGTAGTGCCCTTATACAGTGCTCCATGGCCCCCAGTAGTGCCCTTATACAGTGCTCCATGGCCCCCAGTAGTGCCCTTATACAGTGCTCCATGGCCCCCAGTAGTGCCCTTATACAGTGCTCCATGGCCCCCAGTAGTGCCCTTATACAGTGCTCCATGGCCCCCAGTAGTGCCCTTATACAGGGCCCCAGCATGGAACTCAAATGCCCCTTATGCAGTGTCCCCGGCCCCCAGTAATCCCCCTGTGCAGTGAGTCAGTACTTACCTCTGAGTGTGTCCGGGTGGGGTGCGCACTGCACACTTGAGTCCTTCTTCTGTTCTTGACACGCAGTGCGCTCACAGGCCCGTAGTCCCTCCTCCATCAGGCTGAGCAGCTCCCAGAAGTACAAGCTGAGGTGGCGTGCCTGTGTGCGGCTCTGGACCCCGGCGGCGGTGGGCAGAGCAGAGGACCGGCAGGACGGACGCGGACGGTGGACCTGCATATAGAGTAAAAGTGTCTCCTCCGGCTCCAGCAGCATGGTCGGCGGTGGTGCCGTGGGTGTGCGGCCCGCGAGTGTGACGTGCTGCTCTTCTTGGTGTCACCCCCTTAAAGGGTGACACCCGATGCGGGCCGCACCACCCTAGTGATGCCACTGATTCCAGGATGTCGCGGCCAGGGTATTTCAGCATGGCGCTAGGCGGGTGTTACCTGTGAGGTCATTGTGGCGCGGGCTGTCTGGTGGCGGAGCTGGTGTCTGGCGGGGGGCTTTGGCTGCGCGCATTGTTGTACGGCCCTGTTGTCACTCTGCGCTGGTGATCCCTGGCGGCGTCATCTTGCCTTCTGGCCATGTGATGCGGCTGGTGAGTCACATGTTCCCTCCGGCCAGTAACAGCACGGCATGGGGTATTTAGGAAGGGTCAGTGCAACGTGTATCTCAGCCTAGCTGAGAGGGAGTTCTCTGTGCTTATCCTGTTCCTGTGAATCCGCTGTCTGCCTGTCAGCTCCTAGCTCCCGCTGGACTACCCCGCTACCTCCATCACCCTTGCCCATACCTGAGTGCCTGAGCCTGCTGACATCCTGCGCTTCTGTTCACTACCTGCAAACCTGGCTTGTTTATTTTCAGTTCACTACCTGCACACCTGGACTGCTCTAATTGTTTCTACCTGGACATTAACCCTTTTGCTCCCACCACAGAACTCTTGTGCACATTTATATATTCCTGGACTTTTATTTACTGCCACATTATATGTCTACTCGAGCACTTATTAAAAATCCTAGTTTTATTTTCAAATCTGCTTCTGTGATCGCTCCTGCTACCACCCCGGGTGCACAAACAACCCAGAACATCACACAGGAATTCCAGAGAAAAGGAGTTATCTAGGTAAGTCTTCCATAACTCTAATTTTTTAATCTTTCATCAAGACAGGGCTGTTCTTAGAACGTGCCTGGGCTTCCTTTTCAAGGTGGTTTCCAGTTTCCACCTAAATGAGGAAATTGTGGTTCCGGACTTTCAATCACCAGACGTCTCAGCAGGTGAGGCTTCTTTGGATCTGGTCCGTGCTCTAAAGATCTATGTGGACCGTACTACTTCCATCAGAAAATAGGACTCCCTCTTTTTCCTAAATTGATTCCACAAGAAAAGATGGCCAGCTAACAAACACACTCTGGTCAGATGGATTTGCATGACTATCTCACAGGCTTACACTCAGATTGGCCTTCCTGTGCCAGCTACAGTATCTGCTCTTTCTACTCGCTCTGTGGGTCCTTTGTGGGCAGCCCAGCGTGGTGCCTCTGCTGAACAGCTATACAAGGTGGCTACGTGGTCTTCTTTCCACACCTTTCTTAGGTTTTCTGCCTTTAATACATTTGCCTCCCTCGAACGTAGGGTTCTCCTATCAGCGCAGGAGCGTTCCCGCCTTGAACAACTGCTTTGGGACATCCCCATTGTCTCCCTGTGGAGCCCTATGGAACCTATGATTAAGCCATATAGCGAAACGCGCTTCAGGAGACACGCGATGCACGCTGTTTGGCGTGTATAGTGTGTGTGTTTATGTGGTGACCACCGTGTATATAATATGTTCCCAATGGTTATGGGCGTCTGTTAGACAAATGGGACCCAGCATTTATAGTTACTTGAGAAATATTTGTCATATATTAAGTTGGAGACTACTGGATACATTGTTATACAACTACGATACCCGCATTAATAATATAGCAAAGTACATTAGTTACTCAGGTGCAAATTATATCTCTGTTTAAATCACCTGTTAAACAATCTGTACTGTTAATACATTTCTATAAGTGCACAGCCTGTACAGATCTATAAGTGTACAGCCAGTACAGATCTATAAGTGCACAGCCTGTACATATCTATAAGTGCATAGCCTGTACATATCTATAAGTGCACAGCCAGTACATATCTATAAGTGCATAGCCAGTACAGATCTATAAGTGCACAGCCAGTACAGATCTATAAGTGCACAGCCTGTACATATCTATAAGTGCACAGCCTGTACATCTCTATAAGTGTATAGCCTGTACATCTCTATAAGTGCACAGCCTGTACATCTCTATAAGTGCACAGCCTGTACAGATCTATAAGTGTATAGCCTGTACATATCTATAAGTGCACAGCCTGTACATATCTATAAGTGCATAGCCTGTACAGATCTATAAGTGCATAGCCTGTACAGATCTATAAGTGTACAGCCAGTACAGATCTATAAGTGCACAGCCTGTACATATCTATAAGTGCACAGCCTGTACAGATCTATAAGTGTACAGCCAGTACAGATCTATAAGTGCACAGCCTGTACATATCTATAAGTGCACAGCCTGTACATATCTATAAGTGCACAGCCTGTACAGATCTATAAGTGTACAGCCAGTACAGATCTATAAGTGCACAGCCTGTACATATCTATAAGTGCATAGCCTGTACATATCTATAAGTGCACAGCCAGTACATATCTATAAGTGCATAGCCAGTACAGATCTATAAGTGCACAGCCAGTACAGATCTATAAGTGCATAGCCAGTACAGATCTATAAGTGCACAGCCTGTACATCTCTATAAGTGTATAGCCTGTACATCTCTATAAGTGCACAGCCTGTACATCTCTATAAGTGCACAGCCTGTACAGATCTATAAGTGTATAGCCTGTACATATCTATAAGTGCACAGCCTGTACATATCTATAAGTGCATAGCCTGTACAGATCTATAAGTGCATAGCCTGTACAGATCTATAAGTGTACAGCCAGTACAGATCTATAAGTGCACAGCCTGTACATATCTATAAGTGCACAGCCTGTACAGATCTATAAGTGTACAGCCAGTACAGATCTATAAGTGCACAGCCTGTACATATCTATAAGTGCACAGCCTGTACATATCTATAAGTGCACAGCCTGTACAGATCTATAAGTGTACAGCCAGTACAGATCTATAAGTGCACAGCCTGTACATATCTATAAGTGCATAGCCTGTACATATCTATAAGTGCACAGCCAGTACATATCTATAAGTGCATAGCCAGTACAGATCTATAAGTGCACAGCCAGTACAGATCTATAAGTGCATAGCCAGTACAGATCTATAAGTGCACAGCCTGTACATCTCTATAAGTGTATAGCCTGTACAGATCTATAAGTGTATAGCCTGTACAGATCTATAAGTGTATAGCCTGTACAGATCTATAAGTGCACAGCCTGTACAGATCTATAAGTGTATAGCCTGTACATCTCTATAAGTGCACAGCCTGTACATCTCTATAAGTGCACAGCCTGTACAGATCTATAAGTGTATAGCCTGTACATATCTATAAGTGCACAGCCTGTACATATCTATAAGTGCATAGCCTGTACAGATCTATAAGTGCATAGCCTGTACAGATCTATAAGTGTACAGCCAGTACAGATCTATAAGTGCACAGCCTGTACATATCTATAAGTGCACAGCCTGTACAGATCTATAAGTGTACAGCCAGTACAGATCTATAAGTGCACAGCCTGTACATATCTATAAGTGCATAGCCTGTACATATCTATAAGTGCACAGCCAGTACATATCTATAAGTGCACAGCCAGTACAGATCTATAAGTGCACAGCCTGTACATCTCTATAAGTGTATAGCCTGTACAGATCTATAAGTGTATAGCCTGTACAGATCTATAAGTGTATAGCCTGTACAGATCTATAAGTGCACAGCCTGTACAGATCTATAAGTGTATAGCCTGTACATCTCTATAAGTGCACAGCCTGTACATCTCTATAAGTGCACAGCCTGTACAGATCTATAAGTGTATAGCCTGTACATATCTATAAGTGCACAGCCTGTACATATCTATAAGTGCATAGCCTGTACAGATCTATAAGTGCATAGCCTGTACATATCTATAAGTGCATAGCCTGTACAGATCTATAAGTGCACAGCCTGTACAGATCTATAAGTGCACAGCCTGTACAGATCTATAAGTGCACAGCCAGTACATCTCTATAAGTGCACAGCCTGTACAGATCTATAAGTGCACAGCCTGTACAGATCTATAAGTGTATAGCCTGTACATCTCTATAAGTGCACAGCCTGTACATCTCTATAAGTGCACAGCCTGTACAGATCTATAAGTGTATAGCCTGTACATCTCTATAAGTGCACAGCCTGTACATCTCTAGAAGTGCACAGCCTGTACATATCTATAAGTGCACAGCCTGTACAGATCTATAAGTGCACAGCCTGTACATATCTAGAAGTGCACAGCCTGTACATATCTATAAGTGTATAGCCTGTACTATATGTTAATGCATAATTATATGCATTAACATATAGTGTAGCTTCCTGTCCGTAGGATCCTAAGGGAAGCAGTATTCAGATAATGAAGAGATGACCTAATAAGACAGGTAATATGGACATCCACTGGAGAAGGAAAGAGAAAGCGTCTATTAGGTCCACGTCTGGTAGGAGGTGCTCCAGCTGTGGTGAAAGAGTGAACCCATTTACCACCTTCTTCTGAAGCTTGAATACTGAGGCCTTGGATTTCCGAGGTTGCTCCAGATCTTCTACAAGGAGTATGTGGTTTACAGTTTTGATAAGAGCCTCCACATCTACTGGATCCATAGCCTCCTCCAGGCCTGAGGAAGTTTCAACTTCAGAGGTAATAGAGTCCCTAGCCGCCTCAGCCAAGTGTGTGAGAAACATCTGAGGAGGTGGAGAGAGGGGAGGATCCTGCCTAAAGCTTGCCGACTGAGGTGAGGAAGCTCCCCAGGGTTGGGGAAGTGGCTAGTGGGGCACCTACCTCCCCCATCTGGCTGGACCCAGGGCTAATGGCACTGCTGCGTTTATGCAGCTCCCTGTTCCAGAATAGTGCCCTGGTAGTCTATTGGGAAGTGTGAGAGACCCCATTGCCAGTATTGCTGGTGGTCTCCTGCACCAGCTGTAACAGTCACGAATACATGGCTCTTGCCTTCAGATTCCCGCGGTGCTGTGGATCCGGGTGGTCTGGAGTCAGCAGCTGAAGACACTGCCCACTCAAAGCAAAATAATATAAACCGAGGGGGACCACCTAAAGTAGCACCCCCCCCCCACTAAAAATGGTACCCAGCTCCTGCCTGCACCAAGCTCAAACTGGCTGCTGGGGGTGGGGTACAGAGGAGAGTGAGTTTGGGCTCCTAAGAATTTACATTTAACTGTTTGGTGCCCAGGCTATACCCAGCGTGATTCCTGTGCCCTCTAGTGGAGGAAGAAGAATGTAGTTTTAGTCTGTGAGACCCTTGGGAAGTGTATTTTCTGGGTGAGTGTCCTATGAAGGGTCTCAGACATAGCTACTACGTTAAAGTATTTGGTGTAAGAAGATTAGGAGGACAGAAGGCCGGAGAACCATTCCTCTTATCCTGTCAGGGTGATTACAGGGGGGTGTTATAAAAGGGATTGTGGCCGGAGGCCGACCACATGTTGTCAATGACTGCTGCGGCACTGAAGGGGTTAAACCCCCGTGCTGCGGCACCATATTAAAATAGAACAATAGGCGCCCATTTTAAATGTATGTTAGCAGGGCCGCAACTAGGGGGGGGCTAGAGGTGCACGTGCACCGGGTGCCAGATTGCAGGGGGTGAAAAAAGCTGACTCAAGGTGGCTTGGGGGCTCCAGACTCAGAAAACGCCCATCCAATAATGGCCGCCGCCATAGAGGAGACAAATGCTAGAGGTCCTTACTGGCCAGGGGGGTTTATGCTCATTGACAGGGGGTTTATGCCAGCCGACCGCATGGACGAGCAAGGACAAACTTCAGGTACAGGAAGGGAGGGGGTCCTGTGCTGCTGTGGGGAAAGCCTGATGTACGTGCAGCACTGAGCCGTGCACACGGGTCCTGTGCTGCTGTGGGGAAAGCCTGATGTACGTGCAGCACTGAGCCGTGCACACGGGTCCTGTGCTGCTGTGGGGAAAGCCTGATGTACGTGCAGCACTGAGCCGTGCACACGGGTCCTGTGCTGCTGTGGGGAAAGCCTGATGTACGTGCAGCACTGAGCCGTGCACACGGGTCCTGTGCTGCTGTGGGGAAAGCCTGATGTACGTGCAGCACTGAGCCGTGCACACGGGTCCTGTGCTGCTGTGGGGAAAGCCTGATGTACGTGCAGCACTGAGCCGTGCACACGGGTCCTGTGCTGCTGTGGGGAAAGCCTGATGTACGTGCAGCACTGAGCCGTGCACACGGGTCCTGTGCTGCTGTGGGGAAAGCCTGATGTACGTGCAGCACTGAGCCGTGCACACGGGTCCTGTGCTGCTGTGGGGAAAGCCTGATGTACGTGCAGCACTGAGCCGTGCACACGGGTCCTGTGCTGCTGTGGGGGAAGCCTGATGCACGTGCAGCACTGAGCCGTGCACACGGGTCCTGTGCTGCTGTGGGGGAAGCCTGATGTACGTGCAGCACTGAGCCGTGCACACGGGTCCTGTGCTGCTGTGGGGAAAGCCTGATGTATGTGCACAGGGACAGAATGTATATAGTGTAAGCATATGTATGTATATATTTAATGGATATATCCTAAATGTATCATTTAAAAAAAATTTGAAGTCCCAGGGGAGTCAGGGCTCATGTGGGTTGCTGGATCCCCCAGTCCCTTCCAGGACTTCCGAGCAGCCTGACAGCTGAGAGTGCTATGAGGAGGTGACTGGGCAGCCAGCAAATTATTTTCATGGAGCTCCAAAGAGCTTCCCCTCCATGGCCAGGAAACCCTGCCCAGGGACCTTGGTTGCCCACCACTGGAGCTCAGATTGAGGCAGAGGTGGCAGGCTTGGTCACATTCCTGGAAGTATGCTTCGGTAAGATACATACAAGTGCTGTGGCGGCCATTTTAGCCACGTGAATTGGGGGTCTCCAGCCACAACTAGTATGAGGATAGATACCCCCTGGTGAACAAGAAGCAGAACTGTAGTGATAGGGAGTCAGGTGGGAAGTTATCCTATCAGGGCGTGACACACATTAGATTGCTCTCCTCTAGCAGAACAGCTGGAGCCGTCACCTGCGCCTGGCACATGAGTGAGGTGTTGGTCATACAATCAGGGCTGCAGTTTATAGTCCAAACAATTGTCACTCACCCCTCTCCCGCCAGTATTCTGCTCATACAGGGCACAGGGCCCAATTAAGCCCCCAGGAAAGTTCCCACTGGGCCGGTTCCAATCTCCCCTCTGCTGGGCCAGCGCACACAGCCTGCCGCGCTTCCACTGAGTAACGCTAACCGTAAGCTGTCATCTGCTCCAGCTATCACACACTTCCAGGAGCCGGGAGCAGCGGGTTAGTGTTGGTGGAGTCAGCGAATGGAGCTCCGTGAGGGGTGATGGCAGGAAGTACAGACGGGATGGCGCACCAGGGCACTCTGCCCCCTAGCCCATAATGGTGATGTGAGCCTGAGCCTGCATCCATGTAGTGCTGGCCGCCATGCCCAGCTCACCTCCTCCAGCATACGTTACTCACTCCCACACCGCGCCGTGCCGGCATACCTTACACACTCACTCCCACACCGCGCCAACATATGTTAATCCCACACCGCGCCATGCCATTATACGTTACACACTCACTCCCACACCGCGCCGGCATACGTTACACACTCACTCCCACACTGCGTCGTGCTGGCATACGTTACACACACTCCCACACCGCGCTGTGCCGGCATACATTATTCACTACCGCGCCGTGCCGGCATACGTTACACACTCACTCCCACACCGCGCCGTGCCGGCATACGTTACTCACTCCCACGCCGTGCCGTGTCAGCATACGTTACACACTCCCTCCCACACCGCGCCGTGCCGGCATACGTTACACACTCCCTCCCACACAGCGCCATGCCGGCATACGTTACACACTCGCACACCACTCCGTGCCGGCATACGATACATACTCACTCCCACACTGCGCCAGCATACGTTACACACTCACTACCATACCGCGCCGTGCCGGCATACGTTACACACTCCCTCCCACACCGCGCCGTGCCGGCATACATTACACACTCACTCCCACACCGCGCCGTGCTGGCATACGTTACTCACTCCCGGGCCGTGCCGGCATAGGTTACTCACTCACTCCCACACCGAGCCATGCCGGCATACGTTACACACTCACTCCCACACCGCGCCGCGCTGGCATACGTTACACACTCACTCCCACAAGGTGCCGTGCCGGCATACGTTACACACTCACTCCCACACCGCGCCGTGCTGGCATACGTTACTCACTCCCGGGCCGTGCCGGCATAGGTTACTCACTCACTCCCACACCGAGCCATGCCGGCATACGTTACACACTCACTCCCACACCGCGCCGCGCCGGCATACGTTACACACTCACTCCCACACAGCGCCGTGCCGGCATACGTTACACACACTCCCACACCGCGCTGTGCCGGCATACATTATTCACTACCGCGCCGTGCCGGCATACGTTACACACTCACTCCCACACCGCGCCGTGCCGGCATACGTTACTCACTCCCACGCCGTGCCGTGTCAGCATACATTACACACTCCCTCCCACACCGCGCCGTGCCGGCATACGTTACACACTCCCGCGCCGTGCCGGCATACGTTACTCACTCCCACACCGAGCCGTGCCGGCATACGTTACTCACTCCCACACCGCGCCCTGACGGCATACATTACTCACTCCCTCCCACAACGCGCCGTGCCGGCATATGTTACACACTCACTCCCACACCGCGCCGTGCCGGCATACGTTACACACTCACTCCCACACTTGCCCCGGAGACATAGTTTTTTTCTATTGGGGCTTATTTTTCTTCTGCAATGTTTATCACCTGCGCACGTGTCTGAGTTGCGCATATTTCCCCGTGGTGTTTGTACAGTGGTGCAGAACAGATTCAGGCGCACGCACATATAAATCTATTAGAGATATTGTGTTGGGTGGTTACAGGGGGTTTGCTAATCAGACTCAGATGTAACATAGTATGGAGTGATGCGGGCGTGTTATTGCATATCTCCCAACTACCCCGCATCCTGCTGTTCCACCCGCGGGCCGCAGTGTCCCGTGGTGGGGGAGAAGTTGGGGCCTGTTATGTTTGTGAGGTGGGCAGGTTATGGGCGTGAGGAGAGCCTGTCATGGGTGTGAGGCGGGCGTGTTATGGGTGTGTTGTACACAGTGACAGCGGGTGTCTCAGTCCTGATGATATACACGGAAGCACGACTGTACACACTGACAGCGGGCGTCTCAGTCCTGATGATATATACAGAAGCACGGCTGTACACACTGACAGCGGGCGTCTCAGTCCTGATGATATACACGGAAGCTCGGCTGTACACACTGACAGCGGGCGTCTCAGTCCTGATGATATATACGGAAGCACGGCTGTACACACTGACAGCGGGCGTCTCAGTCCTGATGATATATACGGAAGCTCGGCTGTACACACTGACAGCGGGCGTCTCAGTCCTGATATATACGGAAGCTCGGCTGTACACACTGACAGCGGGCGTCTCAGTCCTGATATATACGGAAGCACGGCTGTACACACTGACAGCGGGCGTCTCAGTCCTGATGATATACACGGAAGCTCGGCTGTACACACTGACAGCGGGCGTCTCAGTCCTGATGATATATACGGAAGCTCGGCTGTACACACTGACAGCGGGCGTCTCAGTCCTGATATATACGGAAGCTCGGCTGTACACACTGACAGCGGGCGTCTCAGTCCTGATGATATACACGGAAGCACGGCTGTACACACTGACAGCGGGCGTCTCAGTCCTGATGATATACACGGAAGCATGGCTGTACACACTGACAGCGGGCGTCTCAGTCCTGATGATATACATGGAATCTCGGCTGTTCACACTGACAGCGGGCGTCTCTGTACTGATGATATACACGGAAGCTCGGCTGTACACACTGACGGCGGGCGTCTCAGTCCTGATGATATATACGGAAGCACGGCTGTACATACTGATGGCGGGCGTCTCAGTCCTGATGATATATACGGAAGCTCGGCTGTACACACTGACAGCGGGCGTCTCAGTCGTGATGATATACACGGAAGCACGGCTGTACACACTGACAGCGGGCGTCTCAGTCCTGATGATATACATGGAATCTCGGCTGTTCACACTGACAGCGGGCGTCTCAGTCCTGATGATATATACGGAAGCACGGCTGTACATACTGACAGCGGGCGTCTCAGTCCTGATGATATACACGGAAGCTCGGCTGTACACACTGACAGCGGGCGTCTCAGTCCTGATGATATATATGGAAGCATGGCTGTACACACTGACAGCGGGTGTCTCTGTACTGATGATATACACGGAAGCTCGGCTGTACACACTGACAGCGGGCGTCTCAGTCCTGATGATATATACGGAAGCACGGCTGTACACACTGACGGCGGGCGTCTCAGTTCTGATATATACGGAAGCTCGGCTGTACACACTGACAGCGGGCGTCTCAGTCCTGATGATATACACGGAAGCACGGCTGTACACACTGACAGCGGGCGTCTCAGTCCTGATGATATATACGGAAGCTCTGCTGTACACACTGACAGCGGGCGTCTCAGTACTGATAATATATACGGAAGCTCGGCTGTACATACTGACAGCGGGCGTCTCAGTCCTGATGATATGCACGGAAGCACGGCTGTACATACTGATGGCGGGCGTCTCAGTCCTGATGATATACACGGAAGCACGGCTGTACACACTGACAGCGGGCGTCTCAGTCCTGATATATACGGAAGCTCGGCTGTACACACTGACAGCGGGCGTCTCAGTCCTGATGATATACATGGAATCTCGGCTGTTCACACTGACAGCAGGCGTCTCAGTCCTGATATATACGGAAGCTCGGCTGTACACACTGACAGCGGGCATCTCAGTCCTGATGATATACACGGAAGCACGGCTGTACACACTGACAGCGGGCGTCTCAGTCCTGATAATATAGACGGAAGCACGGCTGTACACACTGACAGCGGGCGTCTCAGTCCTGATGATATACACGGAAGCTCGGCTGTACACACTGACAGCGGGCGTCTCAGTCCTGATGATATACACGGAAGCACGGCTGTACACACTGACAGCGGGCGTCTCAGTCCTGATGATATACACGGAAGCACGGCTGTACACACTGACAGCAGGCGTCTCAGTCCTGATGATATACATGGAATCTCGGCTGTACACGCTGACAGCGGGCGTCTCAGTCCTGATATATACGGAAGCTCGGCTGTACACACTGACAGCGGGCGTCTCAGTCCTGATGATATACACGGAAGCACGGCTGTACACACTGCCAGCAGGCGTCTCAGTTCTGATGATATACACGGAAGCTCGGCTGTACACACTGACAGCGGGCGTCTCAGTCCTGATATATACGGAAGCTCGGCTGTACACACTGACAGCGGGCGTCTCAGTCCTGATGATATACACGGAAGCTCGGCTGTACACACTGACAGCGGGCGTCTCAGTCCTGATGATATATACGGAAGCTCGGCTGTACACACTGACAGCGGGCGTCTCAGTCCTGATATATACGGAAGCTCGGCTGTACACACTGACAGCGGGCGTCTCAGTCCTGATGATATACACGGAAGCACGGCTGTACACACTGACAGCGGGCGTCTCAGTCCTGATGATATACACGGAAGCATGGCTGTACACACTGACAGCGGGCGTCTCAGTCCTGATGATATACATGGAATCTCGGCTGTTCACACTGACAGCGGGCGTCTCTGTACTGATGATATACACGGAAGCTCGGCTGTACACACTGACGGCGGGCGTCTCAGTCCTGATGATATATACGGAAGCACGGCTGTACATACTGATGGCGGGCGTCTCAGTCCTGATGATATATACGGAAGCTCGGCTGTACACACTGACAGCGGGCGTCTCAGTCGTGATGATATACACGGAAGCACGGCTGTACACACTGACAGCGGGCGTCTCAGTCCTGATGATATACATGGAATCTCGGCTGTTCACACTGACAGCGGGCGTCTCAGTCCTGATGATATATACGGAAGCACGGCTGTACATACTGACAGCGGGCGTCTCAGTCCTGATGATATACACGGAAGCTCGGCTGTACACACTGACAGCGGGCGTCTCAGTCCTGATGATATATATGGAAGCATGGCTGTACACACTGACAGCGGGTGTCTCTGTACTGATGATATACACGGAAGCTCGGCTGTACACACTGACAGCGGGCGTCTCAGTCCTGATGATATATACGGAAGCACGGCTGTACACACTGACGGCGGGCGTCTCAGTTCTGATATATACGGAAGCTCGGCTGTACACACTGACAGCGGGCGTCTCAGTCCTGATGATATACACGGAAGCACGGCTGTACACATTGACAGCGGGCGTCTCAGTCCTGATGATATATACGGAAGCTCTGCTGTACACACTGACAGCGGGCGTCTCAGTCCTGATAATATATACGGAAGCTCGGCTGTACATACTGACAGCGGGCGTCTCAGTCCTGATGATATGCACGGAAGCACGGCTGTACATACTGATGGCGGGCGTCTCAGTCCTGATGATATACACGGAAGCACGGCTGTACACACTGACAGCGGGCGTCTCAGTCCTGATATATACGGAAGCTCGGCTGTACACACTGACAGCGGGCGTCTCAGTCCTGATGATATACATGGAATCTCGGCTGTTCACACTGACAGCAGGCGTCTCAGTCCTGATATATACGGAAGCTCGGCTGTACACACTGACAGCGGGCATTTCAGTCCTGATGATATACACGGAAGCACGGCTGTACACACTGACAGCGGGCGTCTCAGTCCTGATAATATAGACGGAAGCACGGCTGTACACACTGACAGCGGGCGTCTCAGTCCTGATGATATACACGGAAGCTCGGCTGTACACACTGACAGCGGGCGTCTCAGTCCTGATGATATACACGGAAGCACGGCTGTACACACTGACAGCGGGCGTCTCAGTCCTGATGATATACACGGAAGCACGGCTGTACACACTGACAGCAGGCGTCTCAGTCCTGATGATATACATGGAATCTCGGCTGTACACGCTGACAGCGGGCGTCTCAGTCCTGATATATACGGAAGCTCGGCTGTACACACTGACAGCGGGCGTCTCAGTCCTGATGATATACACGGAAGCACGGCTGTACACACTGCCAGCAGGCGTCTCAGTCCTGATGATATACACGGAAGCTCGGCTGTACACACTGACAGCGGGCGTCTCAGTCCTGATATATACGGAAGCTCGGCTGTACACACTGACAGCGGGCGTCTCAGTCCTGATGATATACACGGAAGCTCGGCTGTACACACTGACAGCGGGCGTCTCAGTCCTGATGATATATACGGAAGCATGGCTGTACACACTGACAGCGGGCGTCTCAGTCCTGATATATACGGAAGCTCGGCTGTACACACTGCCAGCAGGCGTCTCAGTCCTGATGATATACACGGAAGCTCGGCTGTACACACTGACAGCGGGCGTCTCAGTCCTGATATATACGGAAGCTCGGCTGTACACACTGACAGCGGGCGTCTCAGTCCTGATGATATACACGGAAGCACGGCTGTACACACTGACAGCGGGCGTCTCAGTCCTGATGATATACACGGAAGCACGGCTGTACACACTGACAGCGGGCGTCTCAGTCCTGATGATATATACGGAAGCATGGCTGTACACACTGACAGCGGGCGTCTCTGTACTGATGATATACACGGAAGCTCGGCTGTACACACTGACAGCGGGCGTCTTAGTCCTGATGATATATATGGAAGCATGGCTGTACACACTGACGGCGGGCGTCTCAGTCCTGATGATATATACGGAAGCTCGGCTGTACACACTGACAGCGGGCGTCTCAGTCCTGATGATATATACGGAAGCACGGCTGTACACACTGACAGCGGGCGTTTCAGTCCTGATGATATACACGGAAGCACGGCTGTACACACTGCCAGCGGGCATCTCAGTCCTGATATATACGGAAGCTCGGCTGTACACACTGACAGCGGGCGTCTCAGTCCTGATGATATATACGGAAGCTCGGCTGTACACACTGACAGCGGGCGTCTCAGTCCTGATGATATACATGGAAGCACGGCTGTACACACTGACAGCGAGCGTCTCAGTCCTGATATATACGGAAGCTCGGCTGTACACACTGACAGCGGGCGTCTCAGTCCTGATGATATATACGGAAGCACGGCTGTACACACTGACAGCGGGCGTCTCAGTCCTGATGATATACACGGAAGCTCGGCTGTACACACTGACAGCGGGCGTCTCAGTCCTGATGATAATACGGAAGCACGGCTGTACACACTGACAGCGGGCGTCTCAGTCCTGATGATATACACGGAAGCACGGCTGTACACACTGACAGCGGGCGTCTCAGTCCTGATGATATATACGGAAGCTCGGCTGTACACAGTGACAGCGGGCGTCTCAGTCCTGATGATATACACGGAAGCACGGCTGTACACACTGACAGCGGGCGTCTCAGTCCTGATGATATACACGGAAGCTCGGCTGTACACACTGACAGCGGGCGTCTCAGTCCTGATGATATACACGGAAGCTCGGCTGTACACACTGACAGCGGGCGTCTCAGTCCTGATGATATACACGGAAGCTCGGCTGTACACACTGACAGCGGGCGTCTCAGTCCTGATGATATACACGGAAGCTCGGCTGTACACACTGACGGCGGGCGTCTCAGTCCTGATGATATATACGGAAGCTCGGCTGTACACACTGACAGCGGGCGTCTCAGTCCTGATGATATACACGGAAGCACGGCTGTACACACTGACAGCGGGCGTCTCAGTCCTGATGATATACACGGAAGCACGGCTGTACACACTGACAGCGGGCGTCTCAGTCCTGATGATATATACGGAAGCTCGGCTGTACACACTGACAGCGGGCGTCTCAGTCCTGATGATATGCACGGAAGCTCGGCTGTACATACTGATGGCGGGCTTCTCAGTCCTGATGATATGCACGGAAGCACGGCTGTACACACTGACGGCGGGCGTCTCAGTCCTGATGATATATACGGAAGCTCGGCTGTACACACTGACAGCGGACGTCTCAGTCCTGATTATATATACGGAAGCTCGGCTGTACATACTGACAGCGGGCGTCTCAGTCCTGATGATATATACGGAAGCACGGCTGTACACACTGACAGCGGGCGTCTCAGTCCTGATGATATGCACGGAAGCACGGCTGTACATACTGATGGCGGGCTTCTCAGTCCTGATGATATACACGGAAGCTCGGCTGTACACACTGACAGCGGGCGTCTCAGTCCTGATGATAATACGGAAGCACGGCTGTACACACTGACAGCGGGCTTCTCAGTCCTGATGATATATACGGAAGCTCGGCTGTACACACTGACAGCGGGCGTCTCAGTCCTGATGATATACACGGAAGCACGGCTGTACACACTGACAGCGGGCGTCTCAGTCCTGATGATATACACGGAAGCTCGGCTGTACACACTGACAGCGGGCGTCTCAGTCCTGATGATATACACGGAAGCTCGGCTGTACACACTGACGGCGGGCGTCTCAGTCCTGATGATATATACGGAAGCTCGGCTGTACACACTGACGGCGGGCGTCTCTGTACTGATGATATATACGGAAGCTCGGCTGTACACCAGGGAAGCGCATTATAGCGGCGTTGTGTCTGCAGCAGAATAGTCCTGGGAGTCCGTGACAGCGACCAGCTCAGAATGACGCTCTATGAGGAGAGATCCCAATTAGGGCAACTTCCACCCAATCAGCTCCTGTTTATGCTCATAGCTGGCTCAGTACTGCTCCGAGGCCTCAGGGTATAGTTACTACATTGAGAGTGTTTAGAAGTGGAGATGTTGCCCATAGCAACCAGTCAGATTGTACCTATTATTTATCTTGTACCTTCTAGAAGATAATGGCTAGAATCTGATTGGTTGCTATAGGCAACATCTCCACTTGTAAAGCTCTCACTTTAGTACCTATACCCCCGTCATTCAGCGGGTGCTCCGCGTCCTCCTCTCCTGATGAGGCTATGCCAGTAATATCTGTGACCGGGTGGGCTTACTCCACCATACATAGGACAGGGGGTCCCAAACTTTGTCACACGGGGCCCTGGAGTATGGGCACTGTCACACGGGGCCCTGGAGTATGGGCACTGTCACACGGGCCCTGGAGTATGGGCACTGTCACACGGGCCCTGGAGTATGGGCACTGTCACACGGGCCCTGGAGTATGGGCACTGTCACACGGGCCCTGGAGTATGGGCACTGTCACACGGGCCCTGGAGTATGGGCATTGTCACACGGGGCCATGGAGTATGGGCATTGTCACACGGGGCCCTGGAGTATGGGCATTGTCACACGGGGCCCTGGAGTATGGGCATTGTCACACGGGGCCCTGGAGTATGGGCATTGTCACACGGGGCTCTGGAGTATGAGCACTGTCACACGGGGCCCTGGAGTATGAGCACTGTCACACGGGGCCCTGGAGTATGGGCATTGTCACACGGGGTCCTGGAGTGTGAGCACTGTCACACGGGGCCCTGGAGTATGGGCATTGTCACACGGGGCCCTGGAGTATGAGCACTGTCACACGGGGCCCTGGAGTATGGGCATTGTCACACGGGGCCCTGGAGTATGAGCACTGTCACACGGGGCACTGGAGTGTGAGCACTGTCGCACGGGGCCCTGGAGTATGAGCACTGTCACACGGGGCCCTGGAGTGTGGGCATTGTCACACGGGGCACTGGAGTGTGGGCATTGTCACACGGGGCACTGGAGTGTGGGCATTGTCACACGGGGCCCTGGAGTGTGGGCATTGTCACACGGGGCCCCTAAGCCAAAGGTTTGTTGTTGAGACATTCAGAAGAAGAAGTGCAGTGGATGGTGCCTCCTGTTATCCTCAGGGTCAGTTATGTGATGGGTGACAGGTTTGTGCCTCTGTTTCTCCTCATATTTACATTACAGTGCGTTGTAGGCGGGTAACTTGCTGCCACCAGGCTTTTACATCAGCAGCTGCTTCTCCCAGTCTCCTACCATATGCACCAGGAATGGTCTGTGTGGTCACAATGCTGCAACACCTCCTGGTTCTTGTTGGATGAGACCCGCTGGCCTTTAACTATTGACCAGTCTATGTGTGGTAGCAGGCATAGGGCTTGTTCTTGGAGACACTGAGCTGACCTCAGGATAGTGGGAACATTAAAACATTGGATGCTTAACCGGTGGTCACAGGATACAAGCAGATGTAGGCGTGTTTGGTGCTTCTCTGACAGTCACAGGATACAAGCAGATGTAGGCGTGTTTGGTGCTTCTCTGACAGTCACAGGATACCAGCAGATGTAGGTGTGTTTGGTGCTTCTCTGACAGACACAGGATACAAGCAGATGCAGGCGTGTTTGGTGCTTCTCTGACAGTCACAGGATACAAGCAGATGCAGGCGTGTTTGGTGCTTCTCTGACAGTCACAGGATACCAGCAGATGTAGGTGTGTTTGGTGCTTCTCTGACAGTCACAGGATACAAGCAGATGTAGGTGTGTTTGGTGCTTCTCTGACAGACACAGGATACAAGCAGATGTAGGCGTGTTTGGTGCTTCTCTGACAGTCACAGGATACAAGCAGATGCAGGCGTGTTTGGTGCTTCTCTGACAGTCACAGGATACCAGCAGATGCAGGCGTGTTTGGTTCTACTCTAATAGTCACAGGATACAAGCAGACGTAGGTGTGTTTGGTGCTTCTCTGACAGTCACAGGATACCAGCAGATGTAGGCATGTTTGGTGCTTCTCTGACAGTCACAGGATACAAGCAGATGTAGGTGTGTTTGGTGCTTCTCTGACAGTCACAGGATACCAGTAGATGTAGGTGTGTTTGGTTCTACTCTAATAGTCACAGGATACAAGCAGATGCCGGCGTGTTTGGTGCTTCTCTGACAGTCACAGGATACAAGCAGATGCCGGCGTGTTTGGTGCTTCTCTAACAGTCACAGGATACAAGCAGATGTAGGTGTGTTTGGTGCTTCTCTGACAGTCACAGGATACCAGCAGATGTAGGCGTGTTTGGTGCTTCTCTGACAGTCACAGGATACCAGCAGATGTAGGTGTGTTTGGTGCTTCTCTGACAGTCACAGGATACCAGCAGATGCAGGCGTGTTTGGTGCTTCTCTGACAGTCACAGGATACCAGCAGATGTAGCCGTGTTTACTGCTTCTCTGACAGTCACAGGATACCAGCAGATGTAGGTGTGTTTGGTTCTACTCTAATAGTCACAGGATACCAGCAGATGTTGGCGTGTTTGGTGCTTCTCTGACAGTCACAGGATACAAGCAGATATCGGCGTGTTTGGTGCTTCTCTGACAGTCACAGGATACAAGCAGATGTAGGCGTGTTTGGTTCTACTCTAATAGTCACAGGATACAAGCAGATGTAGGTGTGTTTGGTGCTTCTCTGACAGTCACAGGATACCAGCAGATGCAGGTGTGTTTGGTGCTTCTCTGACTGTCACAGGATACAAGCAGATGTAGGCGTGTTTGGTGCATCTCTGACAGTCACAGGATACAAGCAGATGTAGGCGTGTTTGGTGCTTCTCTGACAGTCACAGGATACAAGCAGATGTAGGCGTGTTTGGTGCTTCTCTGACAGTCACAGGATACCAGCAGATGCAGGTGTGTTTGGTGCTTCTCTGACAGTCACAGGATACAAGCAGATGTAGGTGTGTTAGGTGCTTCTCTGACAGTCACAGGATACAAGCAGATATAGGCGTGTTTACTGCTTCTCTGACAGTCACAGGATACAAGCAGATGTAGGTGTGTTTGGTGCTTATCTGACAGTCACAGGATACAAGCAGATGTAGGTGTGTTTGGATCTACTCTAATAGTCACAGGATACAAGCAGATGTAGGTGTGTTTGGTGCATCTCTGACAGTCACAGGATACCAGCAGATGCAGGCGTGTTTGGTGCTTCTCTGACAGTCACAGGATACAAGCAGATGTAGGTGTGTTTGGTGCTTCTCTGACAGTCACAGGATACCAGCAGATGCAGGCGTGTTTGGTGCTTCTCTGACAGTCACAGGATACAAGCAGATGTAGGCGTGTTTGGTGCTTCTCTGACAGTCACAGGATATAAGCAGATGTAGGCGTGTTTGGTGCTTCTCTGACAGTCACAGGATACCAGCAGAAGTAGGTGTGTTTGGTTCTACTCTAATAGTCACAGGATACAAGCAGATGTAGGCTTGTTTGGTGCTTCTCTGACAGTCACAGGATACAAGCAGATGTAGGTGTGTTTGGTGCTTCTCTGACAGTCACAGGATACCAGCAGATGCAGGCGTGTTTGGTGCTTCTCTGACAGTCACAGGATACAAGCAGATGCAGTTGTGTTTGGTGCTTCTCTGACAGTCACAGGATACCAGCAGATGTAGGTGTGTTTGGTTCTTCTCTGACAGTCACAGGATACAAGCAGATGTAGGTGTGTTTGGTTCTTCTCTGACAGTCACAGGATACAAGCAGATGTAGGCGTGTTTGGTGCTTCTCTGACAGTCACAGGATACCAGCAGATGTAGGTGTGTTTGGTTCTACTCTAATAGTCACAGGATACCAGCAGATGTTGGCGTGTTTGGTGCTTCTCTGACAGTCACAGGATACAAGCAGATATCGGCGTGTTTGGTGCTTCTCTGACAGTCACAGGATACAAGCAGATGTAGGCGTGTTTGGTTCTACTCTAATAGTCACAGGATACAAGCAGATGTAGGCGTGTTTGGTGCTTCTCTGACAGTCACAGGATACAAGCAGATGTAGGTGTGTTTGGTGCTTCTCTGACAGTCACAGGATACCAGCAGATGCAGGCGTGTTTGGTGCTTCTCTGACAGTCACAGGATACAAGCAGATGCAGGTGTGTTTGGTGCTTCTCTGACAGTCACAGGATACCAGCAGATGTAGGTGTGTTTGGTTCTTCTCTGACAGTCACAGGATACCAGCAGATGTTGGTGTGTTTGGTTCTTCTCTGACAGTCACAGGATACAAGCAGATGTAGGCGTGTTTGGTTCTTCTCTGACAGTCACAGGATACAAGCAGATGTAGGCGTGTTTGGTGCTTCTCTGACAGTCACAGGATACAAGCAGATGTAGGCGTGTTTTGTGCTTCTCTGACAGTCACAGGATACAAGCAGATCTCGGCGTGTTTGGTGCTTCTCTGACAGTCACAGGATACCAGCAGATGCAGGTGTGTTTGGTGCTTCTCTGACAGTCACAGGATACCAGCAGATGTAGGCGTGTTTGGTGCTTCTCTGACAGTCACAGGATACAAGCAGATGTTGGCGTGTTTGGTGCTTCTCTGACTGTCACAGGATACAAGCAGATGCAGGCGTGTTTGGTTGTTCTCTGACAGTCACAGGATACCAGCAGGTGCAGGTGAGTTTGGTGCTTCTCTGACAGTCACAGGATACAAGCAGATGTAGGTGTGTTTGGTGCTTCTCTGACAGTCACAGGATACAAGCAGATGTAGGTGTGTTTGGTGCTTCTCTGACAGTCACAGGATACCAGCACATGCAGGTGTGTTTGGTGCTTCTCTGACAGTCACAGGATACAAGCAGATGTAGGCGTGTTTGGTGCTTCTCTGACAGTCACATGATACCAGCAGATGCAGGCGTGTTTGGTGCTTCTCTGACAGTCACAGGATACCAGCAGATGCAGGCGTGTTTGGTGCTTCTCTGACAGTCACAGGATACAAGCAGATGTAGGTGTGTTTGGTGCTTCTCTGACAGTCACAGGATACAAGCAGATGTAGGTGTGTTTGGTGCTTCTCTGACAGTCACCTGGATACAAGCAGATGTAGGCGTGTTTGGTGCTTCTCTGACAGTCACAGGATACAAGCAGATATAGGTGTGTTTGGTGCTTCTCTGACAGTCACAGGATACCAGCAGATGCAGGCGTGTTTGGTGCTTCTCTGACAGACACAGGATACAAGCAGATGTAGGCGTGTTTGGTGCTTCTCTGACAGTCACAGGATACAAGCAGATGTAGGTGTGTTTGGTGCTTCTCTGACAGATACAGGATACAAGCAGATGTAGGCGTGTTTGGTGCTTCTCTGACAGACACAGGATACAAGCAGATGTAGGCGTGTTTGGTGCTTCTCTGACAGACACAGGATACAAGCAGATGTAGGCGTGTTTGGTACTTCTCTGACAGACACAGGATACAAGCAGATGTAGGCGTGTTTGGTGCTTCTCTGACAGACACAGGATACAAGCAGATGTAGGCGTGTTTGGTGCTTCTCTGACAGACACAGGATACAAGCAGATGCAGGCGTGTTTGGTGCTTCTCTGACAGTCACAGGATACAAGCAGATGCAGGCGTGTTTGGTACTTCTCTGACAGTCACAGGATACAAGCAGATGCAGGCGTGTTTGGTACTTCTCTGACAGTCACAGGATACAAGCAGATGCAGGCGTGTTTGGTGCTTCTCTGACAGTCACAGGATACAAGCTGATGTAGGTGTGTTTGGTGCTTCTCTGACTGTCACAGGATACCAGCAGATGTAGGCGTGTTTGGTGCTTCTCTGACAGTCACAGGATACCAGCAGATGTAGGCGTGTTTGGTGCTTCTCTGACTGTCACAGGATACCAGCAGGTGCAGGCGTGTTTGGTGCTTCTCTGACAGTCACAGGATACAAGCAGATGTAGGTGTGTTTGGTGCTTCTCTGACAGTCACAGGATACAAGCAGATGCAGGCGTGTTTGGTGCTTCTCTGACAGTCACAGGATACAAGCAGATGCAGGCGTGTTTGGTACTTCTCTGACAGTCACAGGATACAAGCAGATGCAGGCGTGTTTGGTACTTCTCTGACAGTCACAGGATAACAGCAGATGTAGGTGTGTTTGGTGCTTCTCTGACAGTCACAGGATACCAGCAGATGTAGGTGTGTTTGGTGCTTTTCTGACAGTCACAGGATACCAGCAGATGTAGGCGTGTTTGGTGCTTCTCTGACTGTCACAGGATACCAGCAGGTGCAGGCGTGTTTGGTGCTTCTCTGACAGTCACAGGATACCAGCAGATGTAGGCGTGTTTGGTGCTTCTCTGACAGTCACAGGATACCAGCAGATGTAGGCGTGTTTGGTGCTTCTCTGACAGTCACAGGATACAAGCAGATGTAGGCATGTTTGGTGCTTCTCTGACAGTCACAGGATACAAGCAGATGTAGGCGTGTTTGGTGCTTCTCTGACAGTCACAGGATACAAGCAGATGTAGGCGTGTTTGGTGCTTCTCTGACAGTCACAGGATACAAGCAGATGCAGGCGTGTTTGGTGCTTCTCTGACAGTCACAGGATACAAGCAGATGTAGGCGTGTTTGGTGCCTCTCTGACAGACACAGGATACCAGCAGATGCAGGCGTGTTTGGTGCTTCTCTGACAGTCACAGGATACAAGCAGATGTAGGCGTGTTTGGTGCCTCTCTGACAGTCACAGGATACAAGCAGATGTAGGCGTGTTTGGTGCTTCTCTGACAGACACAGGATACAAGCAGATGTAGGCGTGTTTGGTGCTTCTCTGACAGACACAGGATACAAGCAGATGCAGGCGTGTTTGGTGCTTCTCTGACAGACACAGGATACAAGCAGATGTAGGCGTGTTTGGTGCTTCTCTGACAGTCACAGAATACAAGCAGATGTAGGCGTGTTTGGTGCTTCTCTGACAGACACAGGATACAAGCAGATGTAGGCGTGTTTGGTGCTTCTCTGACAGTTACAGGATACCAGCAGATGTAGGTGTGTTTGGTGCTTCTCTGACAGTCACAGGATACAAGCAGATGTAGGTGTGTTTGGTGCATCTCTGACTGTCACAGGATACCAGCAGATGTAGCCGTGTTTACTGCTTCTCTGACAGTCACAGGATACCAGCAGATGTAGGTGTGTTTGGTTCTACTCTAATAGTCACAGGATACCAGCAGATGTTGGCGTGTTTGGTGCTTCTCTGACAGTCACAGGATACAAGCAGATATCGGCGTGTTTGGTGCTTCTCTGACAGTCACAGGATACAAGCAGATGTAGGCGTGTTTGGTTCTACTCTAATAGTCACAGGATACAAGCAGATGTAGGTGTGTTTGGTGCTTCTCTGACAGTCACAGGATACCAGCAGATGCAGGTGTGTTTGGTGCTTCTCTGACTGTCACAGGATACAAGCAGATGTAGGCGTGTTTGGTGCATCTCTGACAGTCACAGGATACAAGCAGATGTAGGCGTGTTTGGTGCTTCTCTGACAGTCACAGGATACAAGCAGATGTAGGCGTGTTTGGTGCTTCTCTGACAGTCACAGGATACCAGCAGATGCAGGTGTGTTTGGTGCTTCTCTGACAGTCACAGGATACAAGCAGATGTAGGTGTGTTAGGTGCTTCTCTGACAGTCACAGGATACAAGCAGATATAGGCGTGTTTACTGCTTCTCTGACAGTCACAGGATACAAGCAGATGTAGGTGTGTTTGGTGCTTATCTGACAGTCACAGGATACAAGCAGATGTAGGTGTGTTTGGATCTACTCTAATAGTCACAGGATACAAGCAGATGTAGGTGTGTTTGGTGCTTCTCTGACAGTCACAGGATACCAGCAGATGCAGGCGTGTTTGGTGCTTCTCTGACAGTCACAGGATACAAGCAGATGTAGGTGTGTTTGGTGCTTCTCTGACAGTCACAGGATACCAGCAGATGCAGGCGTGTTTGGTGCTTCTCTGACAGTCACAGGATACAAGCAGATGTAGGCGTGTTTGGTGCTTCTCTGACAGTCACAGGATATAAGCAGATGTAGGCGTGTTTGGTGCTTCTCTGACAGTCACAGGATACCAGCAGAAGTAGGTGTGTTTGGTTCTACTCTAATAGTCACAGGATACAAGCAGATGTAGGCTTGTTTGGTGCTTCTCTGACAGTCACAGGATACAAGCAGATGTAGGTGTGTTTGGTGCTTCTCTGACAGTCACAGGATACCAGCAGATGCAGGCGTTTTTGGTGCTTCTCTGACAGTCACAGGATACAAGCAGATGCAGTTGTGTTTGGTGCTTCTCTGACAGTCACAGGATACCAGCAGATGTAGGTGTGTTTGGTTCTTCTCTGACAGTCACAGGATACAAGCAGATGTAGGTGTGTTTGGTTCTTCTCTGACAGTCACAGGATACAAGCAGATGTAGGCGTGTTTGGTGCTTCTCTGACAGTCACAGGATACCAGCAGATGTAGGTGTGTTTGGTTCTACTCTAATAGTCACAGGATACAAGCAGATGTAGGCGTGTTTGGTGCTTCTCTGACAGTCACAGGATACAAGCAGATGTAGGTGTGTTTGGTGCTTCTCTGACAGTCACAGGATACCAGCAGATGCAGGCGTGTTTGGTGCTTCTCTGACAGTCACAGGATACAAGCAGATGCAGGTGTGTTTGGTGCTTCTCTGACAGTCACAGGATACCAGCAGATGTAGGTGTGTTTGGTTCTTCTCTGACAGTCACAGGATACCAGCAGATGTTGGTGTGTTTGGTTCTTCTCTGACAGTCACAGGATACAAGCAGATGTAGGCGTGTTTGGTTCTTCTCTGACAGTCACAGGATACAAGCAGATGTAGGCGTGTTTGGTGCTTCTCTGACAGTCACAGGATACAAGCAAATGTAGGCGTGTTTTGTGCTACTCTGACAGTCACAGGATACAAGCAGATCTCGGCGTGTTTGGTGCTTCTCTGACAGTCACAGGATACCAGCAGATGCAGGTGTGTTTGGTGCTTCTCTGACAGTCACAGGATACCAGCAGATGTAGGCGTGTTTGGTGCTTCTCTGACAGTCACAGGATACAAGCAGATGTTGGCGTGTTTGGTGCTTCTCTGACTGTCACAGGATACAAGCAGATGCAGGCGTGTTTGGTTGTTCTCTGACAGTCACAGGATACCAGCAGGTGCAGGTGAGTTTGGTGCTTCTCTGACAGTCACAGGATACAAGCAGATGTAGGTGTGTTTGGTGCTTCTCTGACAGTCACAGGATACAAGCAGATGTAGGTGTGTTTGGTGCTTCTCTGACAGTCACAGGATACCAGCACATGCAGGTGTGTTTGGTGCTTCTCTGACAGTCACAGGATACAAGCAGATGTAGGCATGTTTGGTGCTTCTCTGACAGTCACATGATACCAGCAGATGCAGGCGTGTTTGGTGCTTCTCTGACAGTCACAGGATACAAGCAGATGTAGGTGTGTTTGGTGCTTCTCTGACAGTCACAGGATACAAGCAGATGTAGGTGTGTTTGGTGCTTCTCTGACAGTCACCTGGATACAAGCAGATGTAGGCGTGTTTGGTGCTTCTCTGACAGTCACAGGATACAAGCAGATATAGGTGTGTTTGGTGCTTCTCTGACAGTCACAGGATACCAGCAGATGCAGGCGTGTTTGGTGCTTCTCTGACAGACACAGGATACAAGCAGATGTAGGCGTGTTTGGTGCTTCTCTGACAGTCACAGGATACAAGCAGATGTAGGTGTGTTTGGTGCTTCTCTGACAGATACAGGATACAAGCAGATGTAGGCGTGTTTGGTGCTTCTCTGACAGACACAGGATACAAGCAGATGTAGGCGTGTTTGGTGCTTCTCTGACAGACACAGGATACAAGCAGATGTAGGCGTGTTTGGTACTTCTCTGACAGACACAGGATACAAGCAGATGTAGGCGTGTTTGGTGCTTCTCTGACAGACACAGGATACAAGCAGATGTAGGCGTGTTTGGTGCTTCTCTGACAGACACAGGATACAAGCAGATGCAGGCGTGTTTGGTGCTTCTCTGAGTCACAGGATACAAGCAGATGCAGGCGTGTTTGGTACTTCTCTGACAGTCACAGGATACAAGCAGATGCAGGCGTGTTTGGTACTTCTCTGACAGTCACAGGATACAAGCAGATGCAGGCGTGTTTGGTGCTTCTCTGACAGTCACAGGATACAAGCTGATGTAGGTGTGTTTGGTGCTTCTCTGACTGTCACAGGATACCAGCAGATGTAGGCGTGTTTGGTGCTTCTCTGACAGTCACAGGATACCAGCAGATGTAGGCGTGTTTGGTGCTTCTCTGACTGTCACAGGATACCAGCAGGTGCAGGCATGTTTGGTGCTTCTCTGACAGTCACAGGATACAAGCAGATGTAGGTGTGTTTGGTGCTTCTCTGACAGTCACAGGATACAAGCAGATGCAGGCGTGTTTGGTGCTTCTCTGACAGTCACAGGATACAAGCAGATGCAGGCGTGTTTGGTACTTCTCTGACAGTCACAGGATACAAGCAGATGCAGGCGTGTTTGGTACTTCTCTGACAGTCACAGGATAACAGCAGATGTAGGTGTGTTTGGTGCTTCTCTGACAGTCACAGGATACCAGCAGATGTAGGTGTGTTTGGTGCTTCTCTGACAGTCACAGGATACCAGCAGATGTAGGCGTGTTTGGTGCTTCTCTGACTGTCACAGGATACCAGCAGGTGCAGGCGTGTTTGGTGCTTCTCTGACAGTCACAGGATACCAGCAGATGTAGGCGTGTTTGGTGCTTCTCTGACAGTCACAGGATACCAGCAGATGTAGGCGTGTTTGGTGCTTCTCTGACAGTCACAGGATACAAGCAGATGTAGGCATGTTTGGTGCTTCTCTGACAGTCACAGGATACAAGCAGATGTAGGCGTGTTTGGTGCTTCTCTGACAGTCACAGGATACAAGCAGATGTAGGCGTGTTTGGTGCTTCTCTGACAGTCACAGGATACAAGCAGATGCAGGCGTGTTTGGTGCTTCTCTGACAGTCACAGGATACAAGCAGATGTAGGCGTGTTTGGTGCCTCTCTGACAGACACAGGATACCAGCAGATGCAGGCGTGTTTGGTGCTTCTCTGACAGTCACAGGATACAAGCAGATGTAGGCGTGTTTGGTGCCTCTCTGACAGTCACAGGATACAAGCAGATGTAGGCGTGTTTGGTGCTTCTCTGACAGACACAGGATACAAGCAGATGTAGGCGTGTTTGGTGCTTCTCTGACAGACACAGGATACAAGCAGATGCAGGCGTGTTTGGTGCTTCTCTGACAGACACAGGATACAAGCAGATGTAGGCGTGTTTGGTGCTTCTCTGACAGTCACAGAATACAAGCAGATGTAGGCGTGTTTGGTGCTTCTCTGACAGACACAGGATACAAGCAGATGTAGGCGTGTTTGGTGCTTCTCTGACAGTTACAGGATACCAGCAGATGTAGGTGTGTTTGGTGCTTCTCTGACAGTCACAGGATACAAGCAGATGTAGGTGTGTTTGGTGCATCTCTGACTGTCACAGGATACAAGCAGATGCAGGCGTGTTTGGTACTTCTCTGACAGTCACAGGATACAAGCAGATGCAGGCGTGTTTGGTGCTTCTCTGACTGTCACAGGATACAAGCAGATGCAGGCGTGTTTGGTGCTTCTCTGACAGACACAGGATACAAGCAGATGTAGGTGTGTTTGGTGCTACTCTAATAGTCACAGGATACCAGCAGATGCAGGCGTGTTTGGTGCTTCTCTGACAGTCACAGGATACAAGCAGATGTAGGCGTGTTTGGTGCTTCTCTGACAGTCACAGGATACAAGCAGATGTAGGCGTGTTTGGTGCTTCTCTGACAGTCACAGGATACAAGCAGATGTAGGCGTGTTTGGTGCTTCTCTGACAGTCACAGGATACAAGCAGATGCAGGCGTGTTTGGTGCCTCTCTGACAGTCACAGGATACAAGCAGATGCAGGCGTGTTTGGTGCTTCTCTGACAGTCACAGGTTACAAGCAGATGTAGGCGTCTTTGGTGCTTCTCTGACAGTCACAGGATACAAGCAGATCCCGGCGTGTTTGGTGCTTCTCTGACAGTCACAGGATACAAGCAGATGTAGGTGTGTTTGGTTCTACTCTGACAGTCACAGGATACCAGCAGATGCAGGTGTTTTTGGTGCTTCTCTGACAGTCACAGGATACCAGCAGATGTAGGCGTGTTTGGGGCTTCTCTGACAGTCACAGGATACAAGCAGATCCCGGCGTGTTTGGTGCTTCTCTGACAGTCAAAGGATACCAGCAGATGTAGGCGTGTTTGGTGCTTCTCTGATAGTCACAGGATACAAGCAGATGTAGGCGTGTTTGGTGCTTCTCTGACAGTCACAGGATACCAGCAGATGCAGGCGTGTTTGGTGCTTCTCTGACAGTCACAGGATACAAGCAGATACAGGCGTGTTTGGTGCTTCTCTGACAGTCACAGGATACAAGCAGATGTAGGTGTGTTTGGTGCTTCTCTGACAGTCACAGGATACCAGCAGATGTAGGTGTGTTTGGTGCTTCTCTGACAGTCACAGGATACCAGCAGATGTAGGTGTGTTTGGTGCTTCTCTGACAGTCACAGGATACCAGCAGATGTAGGCGTGTTTGGTGCTTCTCTGACTGTCACAGGATACCAGCAGGTGCAGGCGTGTTTGGTGCTTCTCTGACAGTCACAGGATACCAGCAGATGTAGGCGTGTTTGGTGCTTCTCTGACAGTCACAGGATACCAGCAGATGTAGGCGTGTTTGGTGCTTCTCTGACAGTCACAGGATACAAGCAGATGTAGGCATGTTTGGTGCTTCTCTGACAGTCACAGGATACAAGCAGATGTAGGCGTGTTTGGTGCTTCTCTGACAGTCACAGGATACAAGCAGATGTAGGCGTGTTTGGTGCTTCTCTGACAGTCACAGGATACAAGCAGATGCAGGCGTGTTTGGTGCTTCTCTGACAGTCACAGGATACAAGCAGATGTAGGCGTGTTTGGTGCCTCTCTGACAGACACAGGATACCAGCAGATGCAGGCGTGTTTGGTGCTTCTCTGACAGTCACAGGATACAAGCAGATGTAGGCGTGTTTGGTGCCTCTCTGACAGTCACAGGATACAAGCAGATGTAGGCGTGTTTGGTGCTTCTCTGACAGACACAGGATACAAGCAGATGTAGGCGTGTTTGGTGCTTCTCTGACAGACACAGGATACAAGCAGATGCAGGCGTGTTTGGTGCTTCTCTGACAGACACAGGATACAAGCAGATGTAGGCGTGTTTGGTGCTTCTCTGACAGTCACAGAATACAAGCAGATGTAGGCGTGTTTGGTGCTTCTCTGACAGACACAGGATACAAGCAGATGTAGGCGTGTTTGGTGCTTCTCTGACAGTTACAGGATACCAGCAGATGTAGGTGTGTTTGGTGCTTCTCTGACAGTCACAGGATACAAGCAGATGTAGGTGTATTTGGTGCATCTCTGACTGTCACAGGATACAAGCAGATGCAGGCGTGTTTGGTACTTCTCTGACAGTCACAGGATACAAGCAGATGCAGGCGTGTTTGGTGCTTCTCTGACTGTCACAGGATACAAGCAGATGCAGGCGTGTTTGGTGCTTCTCTGACAGACACAGGATACAAGCAGATGTAGGTGTGTTTGGTGCTACTCTAATAGTCACAGGATACCAGCAGATGCAGGCGTGTTTGGTGCTTCTCTGACAGTCACAGGATACAAGCAGATGTAGGCGTGTTTGGTGCTTCTCTGACAGTCACAGGATACAAGCAGATGTAGGCGTGTTTGGTGCTTCTCTGACAGTCACAGGATACAAGCAGATGTAGGCGTGTTTGGTGCTTCTCTGACAGTCACAGGATACAAGCAGATGCAGGCGTGTTTGGTGCCTCTCTGACAGTCACAGGATACAAGCAGATGCAGGCGTGTTTGGTGCTTCTCTGACAGTCACAGGTTACAAGCAGATGTAGGCGTCTTTGGTGCTTCTCTGACAGTCACAGGATACAAGCAGATCCCGGCGTGTTTGGTGCTTCTCTGACAGTCACAGGATACAAGCAGATGTAGGTGTGTTTGGTTCTACTCTGACAGTCACAGGATACCAGCAGATGCAGGTGTTTTTGGTGCTTCTCTGACAGTCACAGGATACCAGCAGATGTAGGCGTGTTTGGGGCTTCTCTGACAGTCACAGGATACAAGCAGATCCCGGCGTGTTTGGTGCTTCTCTGACAGTCAAAGGATACCAGCAGATGTAGGCGTGTTTGGTGCTTCTCTGATAGTCACAGGATACAAGCAGATGTAGGCGTGTTTGGTGCTTCTCTGACAGTCACAGGATACCAGCAGATGCAGGCGTGTTTGGTGCTTCTCTGACAGTCACAGGATACAAGCAGATACAGGCGTGTTTGGTGCTTCTCTGACAGTCACAGGATACAAGCAGATGTAGGTGTGTTTGGTGCTTCTCTGACAGTCACAGGATACCAGCAGATGTAGGTGTGTTTGGTGCTTCTCTGACAGTCACAGGATACCAGCAGATGTAGGTGTGTTTGGTGCTTCTCTGACAGTCACAGGATACAAGCAGGTGCTGGTGTGTTTGGTGCCTCTCTGACAGTCACAGGATACAAGCAGATGTAGGCGTGTTTGGTGCTTCTCTGACAGTCACAGGATACCAGCAGATGTTGGCGTGTTTGGTGCTTCTCTGACAGTCACAGGATACCAGCAGATGTAGGTGTGTTTGGTGCTTCTCTGACAGTCACAGGATACCAGCAGATGTAGGTGTGTTTGGTGCTTCTCTGACAGTCACAGGATACCAGCAGATGTAGGCGTGTTTGGTGCTTCTCTGACAGTCACAGGATACCAGCAGATGTAGGCGTGTTTGGTGCTTCTCTGACAGTCACAGGATACCAGCAGATGTAGGCGTGTTTGGTGCTTCTCTGACAGTCACAGGATACCAGCAGATGTAGGCGTGTTTGGTGCTTCTCTGACAGTCACAGGATACAAGCAGATGTAGGTGTGTTTGGTGCTTCTCTGACAGTCACAGGATACCAGCAGATGCAGTCGTGTTTGGTGCTTCTCTGACAGTCACAGGATACAAGCAGATGCAGATGTGTTTGGTGCTTCTCTGACAGTCACAGGATACCAGCAGATGTAGGTGTGATTGGTGCTTCTCTGACAGTCACAGGATACCAGCAGATGTAGGTGTGTTTGGTTCTTCTCTGACAGTCACAGGATACAAGCAGATGTAGGCTTGTTTGGTGCTTCTCTGACAGTCACAGGATACAAGCAGATGTAGGTGTGTTTGGTGCTTCTCTGACAGTCACAGGATACCAGCAGATGCAGGCGTGTTTGGTGCTTCTCTGACAGTCACAGGATACAAGCAGATGCAGTTGTGTTTGGTGCTTCTCTGACAGTCACAGGATACCAGCAGATGTAGGTGTGTTTGGTTCTTCTCTGACAGTCACAGGATACCAGCAGATGTAGGTGTGTTTGGTTCTTCTCTGACAGTCACAGGATACAAGCAGATGTAGGCGTGTTTGGTGCCTCTCTGACAGTCACAGGATACAAGCAGATGTAGGCGTGTTTGGTGCTTCTCTGACAGACACAGGATACAAGCAGATGTAGGCGTGTTTGGTGCTTCTCTGACAGACACAGGATACAAGCAGATGCAGGCGTGTTTGGTGCTTCTCTGACAGACACAGGATACAAGCAGATGTAGGCGTGTTTGGTGCTTCTCTGACAGTCACAGAATACAAGCAGATGTAGGCGTGTTTGGTGCTTCTCTGACAGACACAGGATACAAGCAGATGTAGGCGTGTTTGGTGCTTCTCTGACAGTTACAGGATACCAGCAGATGTAGGTGTGTTTGGTGCTTCTCTGACAGTCACAGGATACAAGCAGATGTAGGTGTATTTGGTGCATCTCTGACTGTCACAGGATACAAGCAGATGCAGGCGTGTTTGGTACTTCTCTGACAGTCACAGGATACAAGCAGATGCAGGCGTGTTTGGTGCTTCTCTGACTGTCACAGGATACAAGCAGATGCAGGCGTGTTTGGTGCTTCTCTGACAGACACAGGATACAAGCAGATGTAGGTGTGTTTGGTGCTACTCTAATAGTCACAGGATACCAGCAGATGCAGGCGTGTTTGGTGCTTCTCTGACAGTCACAGGATACAAGCAGATGTAGGCGTGTTTGGTGCTTCTCTGACAGTCACAGGATACAAGCAGATGTAGGCGTGTTTGGTGCTTCTCTGACAGTCACAGGATACAAGCAGATGTAGGCGTGTTTGGTGCTTCTCTGACAGTCACAGGATACAAGCAGATGCAGGCGTGTTTGGTGCCTCTCTGACAGTCACAGGATACAAGCAGATGCAGGCGTGTTTGGTGCTTCTCTGACAGTCACAGGTTACAAGCAGATGTAGGCGTCTTTGGTGCTTCTCTGACAGTCACAGGATACAAGCAGATCCCGGCGTGTTTGGTGCTTCTCTGACAGTCACAGGATACAAGCAGATGTAGGTGTGTTTGGTTCTACTCTGACAGTCACAGGATACCAGCAGATGCAGGTGTTTTTGGTGCTTCTCTGACAGTCACAGGATACCAGCAGATGTAGGCGTGTTTGGGGCTTCTCTGACAGTCACAGGATACAAGCAGATGCAGGCGTGTTTGGTGCCTCTCTGACAGTCACAGGATACAAGCAGATGCAGGCGTGTTTGGTGCTTCTCTGACAGTCACAGGTTACAAGCAGATGTAGGCGTCTTTGATGCTTCTCTGACAGTCACAGGATACAAGCAGATCCCGGCGTGTTTGGTGCTTCTCTGACAGTCAAAGGATACCAGCAGATGTAGGCGTGTTTGGTGCTTCTCTGATAGTCACAGGATACAAGCAGATGTAGGCGTGTTTGGTGCTTCTCTGACAGTCACAGGATACCAGCAGATGCAGGCGTGTTTGGTGCTTCTCTGACAGTCACAGGATACAAGCAGATACAGGCGTGTTTGGTGCTTCTCTGACAGTCACAGGATACAAGCAGATGTAGGTGTGTTTGGTGCTTCTCTGACAGTCACAGGATACCAGCAGATGTAGGTGTGTTTGGTGCTTCTCTGACAGTCACAGGATACCAGCAGATGTAGGTGTGTTTGGTGCTTCTCTGACAGTCACAGGATACAAGCAGGTGCTGGTGTGTTTGGTGCCTCTCTGACAGTCACAGGATACAAGCAGATGTAGGCGTGTTTGGTGCTTCTCTGACAGTCACAGGATACCAGCAGATGTTGGCGTGTTTGGTGCTTCTCTGACAGTCACAGGATACCAGCAGATGTAGGTGTGTTTGGTGCTTCTCTGACAGTCACAGGATACCAGCAGATGTAGGTGTGTTTGGTGCTTCTCTGACAGTCACAGGATACCAGCAGATGTAGGCGTGTTTGGTGCTTCTCTGACAGTCACAGGATACCAGCAGATGTAGGCGTGTTTGGTGCTTCTCTGACAGTCACAGGATACCAGCAGATGTAGGCGTGTTTGGTGCTTCTCTGACAGTCACAGGATACCAGCAGATGTAGGCGTGTTTGGTGCTTCTCTGACAGTCACAGGATACAAGCAGATGTAGGTGTGTTTGGTGCTTCTCTGACAGTCACAGGATACCAGCAGATGCAGTCGTGTTTGGTGCTTCTCTGACAGTCACAGGATACAAGCAGATGCAGATGTGTTTGGTGCTTCTCTGACAGTCACAGGATACCAGCAGATGTAGGTGTGATTGGTTCTTCTCTGACAGTCACAGGATACCAGCAGATGTAGGTGTGTTTGGTTCTTCTCTGACAGTCACAGGATACAAGCAGATGTAGGCTTGTTTGGTGCTTCTCTGACAGTCACAGGATACAAGCAGATGTAGGTGTGTTTGGTGCTTCTCTGACAGTCACAGGATACCAGCAGATGCAGGCGTGTTTGGTGCTTCTCTGACAGTCACAGGATACAAGCAGATGCAGTTGTGTTTGGTGCTTCTCTGACAGTCACAGGATACCAGCAGATGTAGGTGTGTTTGGTTCTTCTCTGACAGTCACAGGATACCAGCAGATGTAGGTGTGTTTGGTTCTTCTCTGACAGTCACAGGATACAAGCAGATGTAGGTGTGTTTGGTTCTTCTCTGACAGTCACAGGATACAAGCAGATGTAGGCGTGTTTGGTGCTTCTCTGACAGTCACAGGATACCAGCAGATGTAGGTGTGTTTGGTTCTACTCTAATAGTCACAGGATACAAGCAGATGTAGGCGTGTTTGGTGCTTCTCTGACAGTCACAGGATACAAGCAGATGTAGGTGTGTTTGGTGCTTCTCTGACAGTCACAGGATACCAGCAGATGCAGGCGTGTTTGGTGCTTCTCTGACAGTCACAGGATACAAGCAGATGCAGGTGTGTTTGGTGCTTCTCTGACAGTCACAGGATACCAGCAGATGTAGGTGTGTTTGGTTCTTCTCTGACAGTCACAGGATACCAGCAGATGTTGGTGTGTTTGGTTCTTCTCTGACAGTCACAGGATACAAGCAGATGTAGGTGTGTTTGGTTCTTCTCTGACAGTCACAGGATACAAGCAGATGTAGGCGTGTTTGGTGCTTCTCTGACAGTCACAGGATACAAGCAGATGTAGGCGTGTTTTGTGCTTCTCTGACAGTCACAGGATACAAGCAGATCTCGGCGTGTTTGGTGCTTCTCTGACAGTCACAGGATACCAGCAGATGCAGGTGTGTTTGGTGCTTCTCTGACAGTCACAGGATACCAGCAGATGTAGGCGTGTTTGGTGCTTCTCTGACAGTCACAGGATACAAGCAGATGTTGGCGTGTTTGGTGCTTCTCTGACTGTCACAGGATACAAGCAGATGCAGGCGTGTTTGGTTGTTCTCTGACAGTCACAGGATACCAGCAGGTGCAGGTGAGTTTGGTGCTTCTCTGACAGTCACAGGATACAAGCAGATGTAGGTGTGTTTGGTGCTTCTCTGACAGTCACAGGATACAAGCAGATGTAGGTGTGTTTGGTGCTTCTCTGACAGTCACAGGATACCAGCACATGCAGGTGTGTTTGGTGCTTCTCTGACAGTCACAGGATACAAGCAGATGTAGGTGTGTTTGGTGCTTCTCTGACAGTCACAGGATACCAGCAGATGCAGGCGTGTTTGGTGCTTCTCTGACAGTCACAGGATACCAGCAGATGCAGGCGTGTTTGGTGCTTCTCTGACAGTCACAGGATACAAGCAGATGTAGGTGTGTTTGGTGCTTCTCTGACAGTCACAGGATACAAGCAGATGTAGGTGTGTTTGGTGCTTCTCTGACAGTCACCTGGATACAAGCAGATGTAGGCGTGTTTGGTGCTTCTCTGACAGTCACAGGATACAAGCAGATATAGGTGTGTTTGGTGCTTCTCTGAGAGTCACAGGATACCAGCAGATGCAGGCGTGTTTGGTGCTTCTCTGACAGACACAGGATACAAGCAGATGTAGGCGTGTTTGGTGCTTCTCTGACAGTCACAGGATACAAGCAGATGTAGGTGTGTTTGGTGCTTCTCTGACAGATACAGGATACAAGCAGATGTAGGCGTGTTTGGTGCTTCTCTGACAGACACAGGATACAAGCAGATGTAGGCGTGTTTGGTGCTTCTCTGACAGACACAGGATACAAGCAGATGTAGGCGTGTTTGGTACTTCTCTGACAGACACAGGATACAAGCAGATGTAGGCGTGTTTGGTGCTTCTCTGACAGACACAGGATACAAGCAGATGTAGGCGTGTTTGGTGCTTCTCTGACAGACACAGGATACAAGCAGATGCAGGCGTGTTTGGTACTTCTCTGACAGTCACAGGATACAAGCAGATGCAGGCGTGTTTGGTACTTCTCTGACAGTCACAGGATACAAGCAGATGCAGGCGTGTTTGGTGCTTCTCTGACAGTCACAGGATACAAGCTGATGTAGGTGTGTTTGGTGCTTCTCTGACTGTCACAGTATACCAGCAGATGTAGGCGTGTTTGGTGCTTCTCTGACAGTCACAGGATACCAGCAGATGTAGGCGTGTTTGGTGCTTCTCTGACTGTCACAGGATACCAGCAGGTGCAGGCGTGTTTGGTGCTTCTCTGACAGTCACAGGATACAAGCAGATGTAGGTGTGTTTGGTGCTTCTCTGACAGTCACAGGATACAAGCAGATGCAGGCGTGTTTGGTGCTTCTCTGACA
The DNA here is from genome assembly GCA_031769625.1 of Taudactylus pleione. Taxonomy (NCBI): domain Eukaryota; kingdom Metazoa; phylum Chordata; class Amphibia; order Anura; family Myobatrachidae; genus Taudactylus; species Taudactylus pleione. Next base: position 677,739 of record JAUIMM010001284.1, read on the forward strand.
GTCACAGGATACAAGCAGATGCAGGCGTATTTGGTACTTCTCTGACAGTCACAGGATACAAGCAGATGCAGGCGTGTTTGGTACTTCTCTGACAGTCACAGGATAACAGCAGATGTAGGTGTGTTTGGTGCTTCTCTGACAGTCACAGGATACCAGCAGATGTAGGTGTGTTTGGTGCTTCTCTGACAGTCACAGGATACCAGCAGATGTAGGCGTGTTTGGTGCTTCTCTGACTGTCACAGGATACCAGCAGGTGCAGGCGTGTTTGGTGCTTCTCTGACAGTCACAGGATACCAGCAGATGTAGGCGTGTTTGGTGCTTCTCTGACAGTCACAGGATACCAGCAGATGTAGGCGTGTTTGGTGCTTCTCTGACAGTCACAGGATACAAGCAGATGTAGGCATGTTTGGTGCTTCTCTGACAGTCACAGGATACAAGCAGATGTAGGCGTGTTTGGTGCTTCTCTGACAGTCACAGGATACAAGCAGATGTAGGCGTGTTTGGTGCTTCTCTGACAGTCACAGGATACAAGCAGATGCAGGCGTGTTTGGTGCTTCTCTGACAGTCACAGGATACAAGCAGATGTAGGCGTGTTTGGTGCCTCTCTGACAGACACAGGATACCAGCAGATGCAGGCGTGTTTGGTGCTTCTCTGACAGTCACAGGATACAAGCAGATGTAGGCGTGTTTGGTGCCTCTCTGACAGTCACAGGATACAAGCAGATGTAGGCGTGTTTGGTGCTTCTCTGACAGACACAGGATACAAGCAGATGTAGGCGTGTTTGGTGCTTCTCTGACAGACACAGGATACAAGCAGATGCAGGCGTGTTTGGTGCTTCTCTGACAGACACAGGATACAAGCAGATGTAGGCGTGTTTGGTGCTTCTCTGACAGTCACAGAATACAAGCAGATGTAGGCGTGTTTGGTGCTTCTCTGACAGACACAGGATACAAGCAGATGTAGGCGTGTTTGGTGCTTCTCTGACAGTTACAGGATACCAGCAGATGTAGGTGTGTTTGGTGCTTCTCTGACAGTCACAGGATACAAGCAGATGTAGGTGTGTTTGGTGCATCTCTGACTGTCACAGGATACAAGCAGATGCAGGCGTGTTTGGTACTTCTCTGACAGTCACAGGATACAAGCAGATGCAGGCGTGTTTGGTGCTTCTCTGACTGTCACAGGATACAAGCAGATGCAGGCGTGTTTGGTGCTTCTCTGACAGACACAGGATACAAGCAGATGTAGGTGTGTTTGGTGCTACTCTAATAGTCACAGGATACCAGCAGATGCAGGCGTGTTTGGTGCTTCTCTGACAGTCACAGGATACAAGCAGATGTAGGCGTGTTTGGTGCTTCTCTGACAGTCACAAGATACAAGCAGATGTAGGCGTGTTTGGTGCTTCTCTGACAGTCACAGGATACAAGCAGATGTAGGCGTGTTTGGTGCTTCTCTGACAGTCACAGGATACAAGCAGATGCAGGCATGTTTGGTGCCTCTCTGACAGTCACAGGATACAAGCAGATGCAGGCGTGTTTGGTGCTTCTCTGACAGTCACAGGTTACAAGCAGATGTAGGCGTCTTTGGTGCTTCTCTGACAGTCACAGGATACAAGCAGATCCCGGCGTGTTTGGTGCTTCTCTGACAGTCACAGGATACAAGCAGATGTAGGTGTGTTTGGTTCTACTCTGACAGTCACAGGATACCAGCAGATGCAGGTGTTTTTGGTGCTTCTCTGACAGTCACAGGATACCAGCAGATGTAGGCGTGTTTGGGGCTTCTCTGACAGTCACAGGATACAAGCAGATCCCGGCGTGTTTGGTGCTTCTCTGACAGTCAAAGGATACCAGCAGATGTAGGCGTGTTTGGTGCTTCTCTGATAGTCACAGGATACAAGCAGATGTAGGTGTGTTTGGTGCTTCTCTGACAGTCACAGGATACCAGCAGATGCAGGCGTGTTTGGTGCTTCTCTGACAGTCACAGGATACAAGCAGATACAGGCGTGTTTGGTGCTTCTCTGACAGTCACAGGATACAAGCAGATGTAGGTGTGTTTGGTGCTTCTCTGACAGTCACAGGATACCAGCAGATGTAGGTGTGTTTGGTGCTTCTCTGACAGTCACAGGATACCAGCAGATGTAGGTGTGGTTGGTGCTTCTCTGACAGTCACAGGATACAAGCAGGTGCTGGTGTGTTTGGTGCCTCTCTGACAGTCACAGGATACAAGCAGATGTAGGCGTGTTTAGTGCTTCTCTGACAGTCACAGGATACCAGCAGATGTTGGCGTGTTTGGTGCTTCTCTGACAGTCACAGGATACCAGCAGATGTAGGTGTGTTTGGTGCTTCTCTGACAGTCACAGGATACCAGCAGATGTAGGTGTGTTTGGTGCTTCTCTGACAGTCACAGGATACCAGCAGATGTAGGCGTGTTTGGTGCTTCTCTGACAGTCACAGGATACCAGTAGATGTAGGCGTGTTTGGTGCTTCTCTGACAGTCACAGGATACCAGCAGATGTAGGCGTGTTTGGTGCTTCTCTGACAGTCACAGGATACCAGCAGATGTAGGCGTGTTTGGTGCTTCTCTGACAGTCACAGGATACAAGCAGATGTAGGTGTGTTTGGTGCTTCTCTGACAGTCACAGGATACCAGCAGATGCAGTCGTGTTTGGTGCTTCTCTGACAGTCACAGGATACAAGCAGATGCAGATGTGTTTGGTGCTTCTCTGACAGTCACAGGATACCAGCAGATGTAGGTGTGATTGGTTCTTCTCTGACAGTCACAGGATACCAGCAGATGTAGGTGTGTTTGGTTCTTCTCTGACAGTCACAGGATACAAGCAGATGTAGGTGTGTTTGGTTCTTCTCTGACAGTCACAGGATACAAGCAGATGTAGGCGTGTTTGGTGCTTCTCTGACAGTGACAGGATACAAGCAGATGTAGGCGTGTTTGGTGCTTCTCTGACAGTCACAGGATACAAGCAGATCCCGGCGTGTTTGGTGCTTCTCTGACAGTCACAGGATACCAGCAGATGCAGGTGTGTTTGGTGCTTCTCTGACAGTCACAGGATACCAGCAGATTTAGGCGTGCTTGGTGCTTCTCTGACTGTCACAGGATACAAGCAGATGTAGGCGTGTTTGGTGCTTCTCTGACAGTCACATGATACAAGCAGATGTAGGCGTTTTTGGTGCTTCTCTGACTGTCACAGGATACAAGCAGATGTAGGCGTGTTTGGTTGTTCTCTGACAGTCACAGGATACCAGCAGGTTCAGGTGTGTTTGGTGCTTCTCTGACAGTCACAGGATACAAGCAGATGTAGGTGTGTTTGGTGCTTCTCTGACAGTCACAGGATACAAGCAGATGTAGGTGTGTTTGGTGCTTCTCTGACAGTCACAGGATACCAGCACATGCAGGTGTGTTTGGTGCTTCTCTGACAGTCACAGGATACAAGCAGATGTAGGCGTGTTTGGTGCTTCCCTGACTGTCACATGATACCAGCAGATGCAGGCGTGTTTGGTGCTTCTCTGACAGTCACAGGATACAGCAGATGCCGGCGTGTTTGGTGCTTCTCTGACAGTCACAGGATACAAGCAGATGTAGGCGTGTTTGGTGCTTCTCTGAGAGTCACAGGATACAAGCAGATGTAGGCGTGTTTGGTGCTTCTCTGATAGTCACTGGATACAAGCAGATGTAGGCGTGTTTGGTGCTTCTCTGACTGTCACAGGATACAAGCAGATGTAGGTGTGTTTGGTGCTTCTCTGACAGTCACAGGATACCAGCAGATGCAGGCGTGTTTGGTGCTTCTCTGACAGACACAGGATACAAGCAGATACAAGCAGATGCAGGCATGTTTGGTGCTTCTCTGACAGTCACAGGATACAAGCAGATGTAGGCGTGTTTGGTGCTTCTCTGACAGTCACAGGATACCAGCAGATGCAGGCGTGTTTGGTGCTTCTCTGACAGACACAGGATACAAGCAGATGTAGGCGTGTTTGGTGCTTCTCTGACTGTCACAGGATACAAGCAGATGTAGGCGTGTTTGGTGCTTCTCTGACAGATACAGGATACAAGCAGATGTAGGCGTGTTTGGTGCTTCTCTGACAGACACAGGATACAAGCAAATGTAGGCGTGTTTGGTGCTTCTCTGACAGACACAGGATACAAGCAGATGTAGGCGTGTTTGATACTTCTCTGACAGACACAGGATACCAGCAGATGTAGGCGTGTTTGGTGCTTCTCTGATAGTCACAGGATACAAGCAGATGTAGGCGTGTTTGGTGCTTCTCTGACAGTCACAGGATACCAGCAGATGCAGGCGTGTTTGGTGCTTCTCTGACAGTCACAGGATACAAGCAGATACAGGCGTGTTTGGTGCTTCTCTGACAGTCACAGGATACAAGCAGATGTAGGTGTGTTTGGTGCTTCTCTGACAGTCACAGGATACCAGCAGATGTAGGTGTGTTTGGTGCTTCTCTGACAGTCACAGGATACCAGCAGATGTAGGTGTGTTTGGTGCTTCTCTGACAGTCACAGGATACAAGCAGGTGCTGGTGTGTTTGGTGCCTCTCTGACAGTCACAGGATACAAGCAGATGTAGGCGTGTTTGGTGCTTCTCTGACAGTCACAGGATACCAGCAGATGTTGGCGTGTTTGGTGCTTCTCTGACAGTCACAGGATACCAGCAGATGTAGGTGTGTTTGGTGCTTCTCTGACAGTCACAGGATACCAGCAGATGTAGGTGTGTTTGGTGCTTCTCTGACAGTCACAGGATACCAGCAGATGTAGGCGTGTTTGGTGCTTCTCTGACAGTCACAGGATACCAGCAGATGTAGGCGTGTTTGGTGCTTCTCTGACAGTCACAGGATACCAGCAGATGTAGGCGTGTTTGGTGCTTCTCTGACAGTCACAGGATACCAGCAGATGTAGGCGTGTTTGGTGCTTCTCTGACAGTCACAGGATACAAGCAGATGTAGGTGTGTTTGGTGCTTCTCTGACAGTCACAGGATACCAGCAGATGCAGTCGTGTTTGGTGCTTCTCTGACAGTCACAGGATACAAGCAGATGCAGATGTGTTTGGTGCTTCTCTGACAGTCACAGGATACCAGCAGATGTAGGTGTGATTGGTTCTTCTCTGACAGTCACAGGATACCAGCAGATGTAGGTGTGTTTGGTTCTTCTCTGACAGTCACAGGATACAAGCAGATGTAGGTGTGTTTGGTTCTTCTCTGACAGTCACAGGATACAAGCAGATGTAGGCGTGTTTGGTGCTTCTCTGACAGTGACAGGATACAAGCAGATGTAGGCGTGTTTGGTGCTTCTCTGACAGTCACAGGATACAAGCAGATCCCGGCGTGTTTGGTGCTTCTCTGACAGTCACAGGATACCAGCAGATGCAGGTGTGTTTGGTGTTTCTCTGACAGTCACAGGATACCAGCAGATTTAGGCGTGCTTGGTGCTTCTCTGACTGTCACAGGATACAAGCAGATGTAGGCGTGTTTGGTGCTTCTCTGACAGTCACATGATACAAGCAGATGTAGGCGTTTTTGGTGCTTCTCTGACTGTCACAGGATACAAGCAGATGTAGGCGTGTTTGGTTGTTCTCTGACAGTCACAGGATACCAGCAGGTTCAGGTGTGTTTGGTGCTTCTCTGACAGTCACAGGATACAAGCAGATGTAGGTGTGTTTGGTGCTTCTCTGACAGTCACAGGATACAAGCAGATGTAGGTGTGTTTGGTGCTTCTCTGACAGTCACAGGATACCAGCACATGCAGGTGTGTTTGGTGCTTCTCTGACAGTCACAGGATACAAGCAGATGTAGGCGTGTTTGGTGCTTCCCTGACTGTCACATGATACCAGCAGATGCAGGCGTGTTTGGTGCTTCTCTGACAGTCACAGGATACAGCAGATGCCGGCGTGTTTGGTGCTTCTCTGACAGTCACAGGATACAAGCAGATGTAGGCATGTTTGGTGCTTCTCTGAGAGTCACAGGATACAAGCAGATGTAGGCGTGTTTGGTGCTTCTCTGATAGTCACTGGATACAAGCAGATGTAGGCGTGTTTGGTGCTTCTCTGACTGTCACAGGATACAAGCAGATGTAGGTGTGTTTGGTGCTTCTCTGACAGTCACAGGATACCAGCAGATGCAGGCGTGTTTGGTGCTTCTCTGACAGACACAGGATACAAGCAGATACAAGCAGATGCAGGCATGTTTGGTGCTTCTCTGACAGTCACAGGATACAAGCAGATGTAGGCGTGTTTGGTGCTTCTCTGACAGTCACAGGATACCAGCAGATGCAGGCGTGTTTGGTGCTTCTCTGACAGACTCAGGATACAAGCAGATGTAGGCGTGTTTGGTGCTTCTCTGACTGTCACAGGATACAAGCAGATGTAGGCGTGTTTGGTGCTTCTCTGACAGATACAGGATACAAGCAGATGTAGGCGTGTTTGGTGCTTCTCTGACAGACACAGGATACAAGCAAATGTAGGCGTGTTTGGTGCTTCTCTGACAGACACAGGATACAAGCAGATGTAGGCGTGTTTGATACTTCTCTGACAGACACAGGATACCAGCAGATGTAGGCGTGTTTGGTGCTTCTCTGACAGTCACAGGATACAAGCAGATGTAGGCGTGTTTAGTGCCTCTCTGACAGACACAGGAAACAAGCAGATGCAGGCGTGTTTGGTGCTTCTCTGACAGACACAGGAAACAAGCAGATGCAGGCGTGTTTGGTGCTTCTCTGACAGTCACAGGATACCAGCAGATGTAGGCGTGTTTGGTGCCTCTCTGACAGTCACAGGATACCAGCAGATGCAGGCGTGTTTGGTGCTTCTCTGACAGTCACAGGATACCAGCAGATGCAGGCGTGTTTGGTGCTTCTCTGACAGTCACAGGATACCAGCAGATGTAGGTGTGTTTGGTACTTCTCTGACAGTCACAGGATACAAGCAGATGTAGGTGTGTTTGGTGCTTCTCTGACAGTCACAGGATACAAGCAGATGTAGGTGTGTTTGGTGCTTCTCTGACAGTCAGGATACAAGCAGATGTAGGTGTGTTTGGTGCTTCTCTGACAGTCAAAGGATACAAGCAGATGTAGGCATGTTTGGTGCCTCTCTGACAGTCACAGGATACAAGCAGATGTAGGTGTGTTTGGTGCTTCTCTGACAGTCACAGGATACAAGCAGATGTAGGTGTGTTTGGTGCTTCTCTGATAGTCACAGGATACAAGCAGATGTAGGCGTGTTTGGTGCCTCTCTGACAGACACAGGATACCAGCAGATGCAGGCGTGTTTGGTGCTTCTCTGACAGTCACAGGATACAAGCAGATGTAGGCGTGTTTGGTGCCTCTCTGACAGTCACAGGATACAAGCAGATGCAGGCGTGTTTGGTGCTCTCTGACAGACACAGGATACAAGCAGATGTAGGTGTGTTTGGTGCTTCTCTGACAGACATAGGATACAAGTAGATGTAGGCATGTTTGGTGCTTCTCTGACAGACACAGGATACAAGCAGATGTAGGCGTGTTTGGTGCTTCTCTGACAGACACAGGATACAAGCAGATGCAGGCGTGTTTGGTGCTTCTCTGACAGACACAGGATACAAGCAGATGTAGGCGTGTTTGGTGCTTCTCTGACAGTCACAGGATACAAGCAGATGTAGGTGTGTTTGGTGCTTCTCTGACAGACACAGGATACAAGCAGATGTAGGTGTGTTTGGTGCTTCTCTGACAGTCACAGGATACAAGCAGATGTAGGTGTGTTTGGGGCTTCTCTGACAGTCACAGGATACAAGCAGATTCAGGCGTGTTTGGTGCTTCTCTGACAGTCACAGGATACCAGCAGATGCAGGCGTGTTTGGTGCTTCTCTGACAGTCACAGGATACCAGCAGATGCAGGCGTGTTTGGTGCTTCTCTGACAGTCACAGGATACAAGCAGATGTAGGTGTGTTTGGTGCTTCTCTGACAGTCACAGGATACAAGCAGATGTAGGTGTGTTTGGTGCTTCTCTGACAGTCACAGGATACCAGCAGATGTAGGTGTGTTTGGTGCTTCTCTGACAGTCACAGGATACAAGCAGATGTAGGCGTGTTTGGTGCATCTCTGACTGTCACAGGATACAAGCAGATGCAGGCATGTTTGGTACTTCTCTGACAGTCACAGGATACAAGCAGATGCAGGCGTGTTTGGTGCTTCTCTGACTGTCACAGGATACAAGCAGATGTAGGCGTGTTTGGTGCTTCTCTGACAGACACAGGATACAAGCAGATGTAGGTGTGTTTGGTGCTACTCTAATAGTCACAGGATACCAGAAGATGCAGGCGTGTTTGGTGCTTCTCTGACAGTCACAGGATACAAGCAGATGTAGGTGTGTTTGGTGCTTCTCTGACAGTCACAGGATACAAGCAGATGTAGGCGTGTTTGGTGCTTCTCTGACAGTCACAGGATACAAGCAGATGTAGGCGTGTTTGGTGCTTCTCTGACAGTCACAGGATACAAGCAGATGCAGGCGTGTTTGGTGCTTCTCCAGGATACAAGCAGATGTAGGCGTCTTTGGTGCTTCTCTGACAGTCACAGGATACAAGCAGATCCCGGCTTGTTTGGTGCTTCTCTGACAGTCACAGGATACAAGCAGATGTAGGTGTGTTTGGTTCTACTCTGACAGTCACAGGATACCAGCAGATGCAGGTGTGTTTGGTGCTTCTCTGACAGTCACAGGATACCAGCAGATGTAGGCGTGTTTGGTGCTTCTCTGACAGTCACAGGATACAAGCAGATGTAGGCGTGTTTGGTGCTTCTCTGACAGTCACAGGATACAAGCAGATCCCGGCGTGTTTGGTGCTTCTCTGACAGTCACAGGATACCAGCAGATGCAGGTGTGTTTGGTGCTTCTCTGACAGTCACAGGATACCAGCAGATGTAGGCGTGTTTGGTGCTTCTCTGACTGTCACAGGATACAAGCAGATGTAGGCGTGTTTGGTGCTTCTCTGACAGTCACAGGATACAAGCAGATGTAGGCGTGTTTGGTGCTTCTCTGACTGTCACAGGATACAAGCAGATGCAGGTGTGTTTGGTGCTTCTCTGACAGTCACAGGATACAAGCAGATGCAGGTGTGTTTGGTGCTTCTCTGACAGTCACAGGATACAAGCAGATGTAGGTGTGTTTGGTGCTTCTCTGACAGTCACAGGATACCAGCACATGCAGGTGTGTTTGGTGCTTCTCTGACAGTCACAGGATACAAGCAGATGTAGGCGTGTTTGGTGCTTCCCTGACAGTCACATGATACCAGCAGATGCAGGCGTGTTTGGTGCTTCTCTGACAGTCACAGGATACCAGCAGATGCAGGCGTGTTTGGTGCTTCTCTGACAGTCACAGGATACAAGCAGATGTAGGCGTGTTTGGTGCTTCTCTGACAGTCACAGGATACAAGCAGATGTAGGCGTGTTTGGTGCTTCTCTGACAGTCACTGGATACAAGCAGATGTAGGCGTGTTTGGTGCTTCTCTGACTGTCACAGGATACAAGCAGATGTAGGTGTGTTTGGTGCTTCTCTGACAGTCACAGGATACCAGCAGATGCAGGCGTGTTTGGTGCTTCTCTGACAGACACAGGATACAAGCAGATGCAGGCATGTTTGGTGCTTCTCTGACAGTCACAGGATACAAGCAGATGTAGGCGTGTTTGGTGCTTCTCTGACAGTCACAGGATACCAGCAGATGCAGGCGTGTTTGGTGCTTCTCTGACAGACACAGGATACAAGCAGATGTAGGCGTGTGTGGTGCTTCTCTGACTGTCACAGGATACAAGCAGATGTAGGCGTGTTTGGTGCTTCTCTGACAGATACAGGATACAAGCAGATGTAGGCGTGTTTGGTGCTTCTCTGACAGACACAGGATACAAGCAGATGTAGGCGTGTTTGGTGCTTCTCTGACAGACACAGGATACAAGCAGATGTAGGCGTGTTTGGTGCTTCTCTGACAGACACAGGATACCAGCAGATGTAGGCGTGTTTGGTGCTTCTCTGACAGACACAGGATACAAGCAGATGTAGGTGTGTTTGGTGCTTCTCTGACAGACACAGGAAACAAGCAGATGCAGGCGTGTTTGGTGCTTCTCTGACAGTCACAGGAAACAAGCAGATGTAGGCGTGTTTGGTGCCTCTCTGACAGTCACAGGATACCAGCAGATGCAGGCGTGTTTGGTGCTTCTCTGACAGTCACAGGATACCAGCAGATGTAGGTGTGTTTGGTACTTCTCTGACAGTCACAGGATACAAGCAGATGTAGGCGTGTTTGGTGCTTCTCTGACTGTCACAGGATACAAGCAGATGCAGGCGTGTTTGGTTGTTCTCTGACAGTCACAGGATACAAGCAGGTTCAGGTGTGTTTGGTGCTTCTCTGACAGTCACAGGATACAAGCAGATGTAGGTGTGTTTGGTGCTTCTCTGACAGTCACAGGATACAAGCAGATGTAGGTGTGTTTGGTGCTTCTCTGACAGACACAGGATACAAGCAGATGCAGGCGTGTTTGGTGCTTCTCTGACAGACACAGGATACAAGCAGATGTAGGCATGTTTGGTGCTTCTCTGACAGTCACAGGATACAAGCAGATGTAGGTGTGTTTGGTGCTTCTCTGACAGACACAGGATACAAGCAGATGTAGGTGTGTTTGGTGCTTCTCTGACAGTCACAGGATACAAGCAGATGTAGGTGTGTTTGGGGCTTCTCTGACAGTCACAGGATACAAGCAGATTCAGGCGTGTTTGGTGCTTCTCTGACAGTCACAGGATACCAGCAGATGCAGGCGTGTTTGGTGCTTCTCTGACAGTCACAGGATACCAGCAGATGCAGGCGTGTTTGGTGCTTCTCTGACAGTCACAGGATACAAGCAGATGTAGGTGTGTTTGGTGCTTCTCTGACAGTCACAGGATACAAGCAGATGTAGGTGTGTTTGGTGCTTCTCTGACAGTCACAGGATACCAGCAGATGTAGGTGTGTTTGGTGCTTCTCTGACAGTCACAGGATACAAGCAGATGTAGGCGTGTTTGGTGCATCTCTGACTGTCACAGGATACAAGCAGATGCAGGCATGTTTGGTACTTCTCTGACAGTCACAGGATACAAGCAGATGCAGGCGTGTTTGGTGCTTCTCTGACTGTCACAGGATACAAGCAGATGTAGGCGTGTTTGGTGCTTCTCTGACAGACACAGGATACAAGCAGATGTAGGTGTGTTTGGTGCTACTCTAATAGTCACAGGATACAAGCAGATGCAGGCGTGTTTGGTGCTTCTCTGACAGTCACAGGATACAAGCAGATGTAGGTGTGTTTGGTGCTTCTCTGACAGTCACAGGATACAAGCAGATGTAGGCGTGTTTGGTGCTTCTCTGACAGTCACAGGATACAAGCAGATGTAGGCATGTTTGGTGCTTCTCTGACAGTCACAGGATACAAGCAGATGCAGGCGTGTTTGGTGCTTCTCCAGGATACAAGCAGATGTTGGCGTCTTTGGTGCTTCTCTGACAGTCACAGGATACAAGCAGATCCCGGCGTGTTTGGTGCTTCTCTGACAGTCACAGGATACAAGCAGATGTAGGTGTGTTTGGTTCTACTCTGACAGTCACAGGATACCAGCAGATGCAGGTGTGTTTGGTGCTTCTCTGACAGTCACAGGATACCAGCAGATGTAGGCGTGTTTGGTGCTTCTCTGACAGTCACAGGATACAAGCAGATGTAGGCGTGTTTGGTGCTTCTCTGACAGTCACAGGATACAAGCAGATCCCGGCGTGTTTGGTGCTTCTCTGACAGTCACAGGATACCAGCAGATGCAGGTGTGTTTGGTGCTTCTCTGACAGTCACAGGATACCAGCAGATGTAGGCGTGTTTGGTGCTTCTCTGACTGTCACAGGATACAAGCAGATGTAGGCGTGTTTGGTGCTTCTCTGACAGTCACAGGATACAAGCAGATGTAGGCGTGTTTGGTGCTTCTCTGACTGTCACAGGATACAAGCAGATGCAGGTGTGTTTGGTGCTTCTCTGACAGTCACAGGATACAAGCAGATGTAGGTGTGTTTGGTGCTTCTCTGACAGTCACAGGATACAAGCAGATGTAGGTGTGTTTGGTGCTTCTCTGACAGTCACAGGATACCAGCACATGCAGGTGTGTTTGGTGCTTCTCTGACAGTCACAGGATACAAGCAGATGTAGGCGTGTTTGGTGCTTCCCTGACAGTCACATGATACCAGCAGATGCAGGCGTGTTTGGTGCTTCTCTGACAGTCACAGGATACCAGCAGATGCAGGCGTGTTTGGTGCTTCTCTGACAGTCACAGGATACAAGCAGATGTAGGCGTGTTTGGTGCTTCTCTGACAGTCACAGGATACAAGCAGATGTAGGCGTGTTTGGTGCTTCTCTGACAGTCACTGGATACAAGCAGATGTAGGCGTGTTTGGTGCTTCTCTGACTGTCACAGGATACAAGCAGATGTAGGTGTGTTTGGTGCTTCTCTGACAGTCACAGGATACCAGCAGATGCAGGCGTGTTTGGTGCTTCTCTGACAGACACAGGATACAAGCAGATGCAGGCATGTTTGGTGCTTCTCTGACAGTCACAGGATACAAGCAGATGTAGGCGTGTTTGGTGCTTCTCTGACAGTCACAGGATACCAGCAGATGCAGGCGTGTTTGGTGCTTCTCTGACAGACACAGGATACAAGCAGATGTAGGCGTGTTTGGTGCTTCTCTGACTGTCACAGGATACAAGCACATGTAGGCGTGTTTGGTGCTTCTCTGACAGATACAGGATACAAGCAGATGTAGGCGTGTTTGGTGCTTCTCTGACAGACACAGGATACAAGCAGATGTAGGCGTGTTTGGTGCTTCTCTGACAGACACAGGATACAAGCAGATGTAGGCGTGTTTGGTACTTCTCTGACAGACACAGGATACCAGCAGATGTAGGCGTGTTTGGTGCTTCTCTGACAGACACAGGATACAAGCAGATGTAGGTGTGTTTGGTGCTTCTCTGACAGACAAAGGAAATAAGCAGATGCAGGCGTGTTTGGTGCTTCTCTGACAGTCACAGGAAACAAGCAGATGTAGGCGTGTTTGGTGCCTCTCTGACAGTCACAGGATACCAGCAGATGCAGGCGTGTTTGGTGCTTCTCTGACAGTCACAGGATACCAGCAGATGTAGGTGTGTTTGGTACTTCTTTGACAGTCACAGGATACAAGCAGATGTAGGCGTGTTTGGTGCTTCTCTGACTGTCACAGGATACAAGCAGATGCAGGCGTGTTTGGTTGTTCTCTGACAGTCACAGGATACAAGCAGGTTCAGGTGTGTTTGGTGCTTCTCTGACAGTCACAGGATACAAGCAGATGTAGGTGTGTTTGGTGCTTCTCTGACAGTCACAGGATACAAGCAGATGTAGGTGTGTTTGGTGCTTCTCTGACAGTCACAGGATACCAGCACATGCAGGTGTGTTTGGTGCTTCTCTGACAGTCACAGGATACAAGCAGATGCAGGCGTGTTTGGTGCTTCCCTGACAGTCACATGATACCAGCAGATGCAGGCGTGTTTGGTGCTTCTCTGACAGTCACAGGATACCAGCAGATGCAGGCGTGTTTGGTGCTTCTCTGACAGTCACAGGATACAAGCAGATGTAGGTGTGTTTGGTGCTTCTCTGACAGTCACAGGATACAAGCAGATGTAGGCGTGTTTGTTGCTTCTCTGACAGTCACTGGATACAAGCAGATGTAGGCGTGTTTGGTGCTTCTCTGACTGTCACAGGATACAAGCAGATGTAGGTGTGTTTGGTGCTTCTCTGACTGTCACAGGATACCAGCAGATGCAGGCGTGTTTGGTGCTTCTCTGACAGACACAGGATACAAGCAGATGCAGGCATGTTTGGTGCTTCTCTGACAGTCACAGTATACAAGCAGATGTAGGCGTGTTTGGTGCTTCTCTGACAGTCACAGGATACCAGCAGATGCAGGCGTGTTTGGTGCTTCTCTGACAGACACAGGATACAAGCAGATGTAGGCGTGTTTGGTGCTTCTCTGACTGTCACAGGATACAAGCAGATGTAGGCGTGTTTGGTGCTTCTCTGACAGATACAGGATACAAGCAGATGTAGGCGTGTTTGGTGCTTCTCTGACACACACGGGATACAAGCAGATGTAGGCGTGTTTGGTGCCTCTCTGACAGTCACAGGATACAAGCAGATGCAGGCGTGTTTGGTGCTCTCTGACAGACACAGGATACAAGCAGATGTAGGTGTGTTTGGTGCTTCTCTGACAGACACAGGATACAAGCAGATGTAGGCGTGTTTGGTGCTTCTCTGACAGACACAGGATACAAGCAGATGCAGGCGTGTTTGGTGCTTCTCTGACAGACACAGGATACAAGCAGATGTAGGCGTGTTTGGTGCTTCTCTGACAGTCACAGGATACAAGCAGATGTAAGTGTGTTTGGTGCTTCTCTGACAGACACAGGATACAAGCAGATGTAGGTGTGTTTGGGGCTTCTCTGACAGTCACAGGATTCAAGCAGATGTAGGTGTGTTTGGGGCTTCTCTGACAGTCACAAGATACAAGCAGATTCAGGCGTGTTTGGTGCTTCTCTGACAGTCACAGGATACAAGCAGATGTAGGTGTGTTTGGTGCTTCTCTGACAGTCACAGGATACAAGCAGATGTTGGCGTGTTTGGTGCATCTCTGACTGTCACAGGATACAAGCAGATGCAGGCGTGTTTGGTGCTACTCTAATAGTCACAGGATACCAGCAGATGCAGGCGTGTTTGGTGCTTCTCTGACAGTCACAGGATACAAGCAGATGTAGGCGTGTTTGGTGCTTCTCTGACAGTCACAGGATACAAGCAGATGTAGGCGTGTTTGGTGCTTCTCTGACAGTCACAGGATACAAGCAGATGTAGGCGTGTTTGGTGCTTCTCTGACAGTCACAGGATACAAGCAGATGCAGGCGTGTTTGGTGCCTCTCTGACAGTCACAGGATACAAGCAGATGCAGGCGTATTTGGTGCTTCTCTGACAGTCACAGGATACAAGCAGATGTAGGCGTCTTTGGTGCTTCTCTGACAGTCACAGGATACAAGCAGATCCCGACGTGTTTGGTGCTTCTCTGACAGTCACAGGATACAAGCAGATGTAGGTGTGTTTGGTTCTACTCTGACAGTCACAGGATACAAGCAGATGTAGGCGTGTTTGGTGCTTCTCTGACAGTCACATGATACAAGCAGATGCAGGCGTGTTTGGTGCTTCTCTGACAGACACAGGATACAAGCACATGCAGGCGTGTTTGGTGCTTCTTTGACAGTCACAGGATACAAGCAGATGTAGGCGTGTTTGGTGCTTCTCTGACAGTCACAGGATACCAGCAGATGCAGGCGTGTTTGGTTCTACTCTAATAGTCACAGGATACAAGCAGATGCAGGCGTGTTTGGTGCTTCTCTGACAGACACAGGATACCAGCAGATGTAGGCGTGTTTGGTGCTTCTCTGACAGTCACAGGATACAAGCAGATGTAGGCGTGTTTGGTGCTTCTCTGACAGTCACAGGATACAAGCAGATGTAAGCGTGTTTGGTGCTTCTCTGACAGTCACAGGATACCAGCAGATGCAGGAGTGTTTGGTTCTACTCTAATAGTCACAGGATACAAGCAGATGTAGGCGTGTTTGGTGCTTCTCTGACAGTCACAGGATACCAGCAGATGTAGGTGTGTTTGGTGCTTCTCTGACAGACACAGGATACAAGCAGATGCAGGCGTGTTTGGTGCTTCTCTGACAGTCACAGGATACCAGCAGATGCAGGCGTGTTTGGTGCTTCTCTGACAGTCACAGGATACCAGCAGATGCAGGCGTGTTTGGTGCTTCTCTGACAGTCACAGGATACAAGCAGATGTAGGTGTGTTTGGTGCTTCTCTGACAGTCACAGGATACAAGCAGATGTAGGTGTGTTTGGTGCTTCTCTGACAGTCACAGGATACCAGCAGATGTAGGTGTGTTTGGTGCTTCTCTGACAGTCACAGGATACAAGCAGATGTAGGCGTGTTTGGTGCATCTCTGACTGTCACAGGATACAAGCAGATGCAGGCATGTTTGGTACTTCTCTGACAGTCACAGGATACAAGCAGATGCAGGCGTGTTTGGTGCTTCTCTGACTGTCACAGGATACAAGCAGATGTAGGCGTGTTTGGTGCTTCTCTGACAGACACAGGATACAAGCAGATGTAGGTGTGTTTGGTGCTACTCTAATAGTCACAGGATACCAGAAGATGCAGGCGTGTTTGGTGCTTCTCTGACAGTCACAGGATACAAGCAGATGTAGGCGTGTTTGGTGCTTCTCTGACAGTCACAGGATACAAGCAGATGTAGGCGTGTTTGGTGCTTCTCTGACAGTCATAGGATACAAGCAGATGCAGGCGTGTTTGGTGCTTCTCCAGGATACAAGCAGATGTAGGCGTCTTTGGTGCTTCTCTGACAGTCACAGGATACAAGCAGATCCCGGCTTGTTTGGTGCTTCTCTGACAGTCACAGGATACAAGCAGATGTAGGTGTGTTTGGTTCTACTCTGACAGTCACAGGATACCAGCAGATGCAGGTGTGTTTGGTGCTTCTCTGACAGTCACAGGATACCAGCAGATGTAGGCGTGTTTGGTGCTTCTCTGACAGTCACAGGATACAAGCAGATGTAGGCGTGTTTGGTGCTTCTCTGACAGTCACAGGATACAAGCAGATCCCGGCGTGTTTGGTGCTTCTCTGACAGTCACAGGATACCAGCAGATGCAGGTGTGTTTGGTGCTTCTCTGACAGTCACAGGATACCAGCAGATGTAGGCGTGTTTGGTGCTTCTCTGACTGTCACAGGATACAAGCAGATGTAGGCGTGTTTGGTGCTTCTCTGACAGTCACAGGATACAAGCAGATGTAGGCGTGTTTGGTGCTTCTCTGACTGTCACAGGATACAAGCAGATGCAGGTGTGTTTGGTGCTTCTCTGACAGTCACAGGATACAAGCAGATGCAGGTGTGTTTGGTGCTTCTCTGACAGTCACAGGATACAAGCAGATGTAGGTGTGTTTGGTGCTTCTCTGACAGTCACAGGATACCAGCACATGCAGGTGTGTTTGGTGCTTCTCTGACAGTCACAGGATACAAGCAGATGTAGGCGTGTTTGGTGCTTCCCTGACAGTCACATGATACCAGCAGATGCAGGCGTGTTTGGTGCTTCTCTGACAGTCACAGGATACCAGCAGATGCAGGCGTGTTTGGTGCTTCTCTGACAGTCACAGGATACAAGCAGATGTAGGCGTGTTTGGTGCTTCTCTGACAGTCACAGGATACAAGCAGATGTAGGCGTGTTTGGTGCTTCTCTGACAGTCACTGGATACAAGCAGATGTAGGCGTGTTTGGTGCTTCTCTGACTGTCACAGGATACAAGCAGATGTAGGTGTGTTTGGTGCTTCTCTGACAGTCACAGGATACCAGCAGATGCAGGCGTGTTTGGTGCTTCTCTGACAGACACAGGATACAAGCAGATGCAGGCATGTTTGGTGCTTCTCTGACAGTCACAGGATACAAGCAGATGTAGGCGTGTTTGGTGCTTCTCTGACAGTCACAGGATACCAGCAGATGCAGGCGTGTTTGGTGCTTCTCTGACAGACACAGGATACAAGCAGATGTAGGCGTGTGTGGTGCTTCTCTGACTGTCACAGGATACAAGCAGATGTAGGCGTGTTTGGTGCTTCTCTGACAGATACAGGATACAAGCAGATGTAGGCGTGTTTGGTGCTTCTCTGACAGACACAGGATACAAGCAGATGTAGGCGTGTTTGGTGCTTCTCTGACAGACACAGGATACAAGCAGATGTAGGCGTGTTTGGTGCTTCTCTGACAGACACAGGATACCAGCAGATGTAGGCGTGTTTGGTGCTTCTCTGACAGACACAGGATACAAGCAGATGTAGGTGTGTTTGGTGCTTCTCTGACAGACACAGGAAACAAGCAGATGCAGGCGTGTTTGGTGCTTCTCTGACAGTCACAGGAAACAAGCAGATGTAGGCGTGTTTGGTGCCTCTCTGACAGTCACAGGATACCAGCAGATGCAGGCGTGTTTGGTGCTTCTCTGACAGTCACAGGATACCAGCAGATGTAGGTGTGTTTGGTACTTCTCTGACAGTCACAGGATACAAGCAGATGTAGGCGTGTTTGGTGCTTCTCTGACTGTCACAGGATACAAGCAGATGCAGGCGTGTTTGGTTGTTCTCTGACAGTCACAGGATACAAGCAGGTTCAGGTGTGTTTGGTGCTTCTCTGACAGTCACAGGATACAAGCAGATGTAGGTGTGTTTGGTGCTTCTCTGACAGTCACAGGATACAAGCAGATGTAGGTGTGTTTGGTGCTTCTCTGACAGACACAGGATACAAGCAGATGCAGGCGTGTTTGGTGCTTCTCTGACAGACACAGGATACAAGCAGATGTAGGCGTGTTTGGTGCTTCTCTGACAGTCACAGGATACAAGCAGATGTAGGTGTGTTTGGTGCTTCTCTGACAGACACAGGATACAAGCAGATGTAGGTGTGTTTGGTGCTTCTCTGACAGTCACAGGATACAAGCAGATGTAGGTGTGTTTGGGGCTTCTCTGACAGTCACAGGATACAAGCAGATTCAGGCGTGTTTGGTGCTTCTCTGACAGTCACAGGATACCAGCAGATGCAGGCGTGTTTGGTGCTTCTCTGACAGTCACAGGATACCAGCAGATGCAGGCGTGTTTGGTGCTTCTCTGACAGTCACAGGATACAAGCAGATGTAGGTGTGTTTGGTGCTTCTCTGACAGTCACAGGATACAAGCAGATGTAGGTGTGTTTGGTGCTTCTCTGACAGTCACAGGATACCAGCAGATGTAGGTGTGTTTGGTGCTTCTCTGACAGTCACAGGATACAAGCAGATGTAGGCGTGTTTGGTGCATCTCTGACTGTCACAGGATACAAGCAGATGCAGGCATGTTTGGTACTTCTCTGACAGTCACAGGATACAAGCAGATGCAGGCGTGTTTGGTGCTTCTCTGACTGTCACAGGATACAAGCAGATGTAGGCGTGTTTGGTGCTTCTCTGACAGACACAGGATACAAGCAGATGTAGGTGTGTTTGGTGCTACTCTAATAGTCACAGGATACAAGCAGATGCAGGCGTGTTTGGTGCTTCTCTGACAGTCACAGGATACAAGCAGATGTAGGTGTGTTTGGTGCTTCTCTGACAGTCACAGGATACAAGCAGATGTAGGCGTGTTTGGTGCTTCTCTGACAGTCACAGGATACAAGCAGATGTAGGCATGTTTGGTGCTTCTCTGACAGTCACAGGATACAAGCAGATGCAGGCGTGTTTGGTGCTTCTCCAGGATACAAGCAGATGTAGGCGTATTTGGTGCTTCTCTGACAGTCACAGGATACAAGCAGATCCCGGCGTGTTTGGTGCTTCTCTGACAGTCACAGGATACAAGCAGATGTAGGTGTGTTTGGTTCTACTCTGACAGTCACAGGATACCAGCAGATGCAGGTGTGTTTGGTGCTTCTCTGACAGTCACAGGATACCAGCAGATGGAGGCGTGTTTGGTGCTTCTCTGACAGTCACAGGATACAAGCAGATCCCAGCGTGTTTGGTGCTTCTCTGACAGTCAAAGGATACCAGCAGATGTAGGCGTGTTTGGTGCTTCTCTGATAGTCACAGGATACAAGCAGATGTAGGCGTGTTTGGTGCTTCTCTGACAGTCACAGGATACAAGCAGATGTAGGCGTGTTTGGTGCTTCTCTGACAGTCACAGGATACAAGCAGATGTAGGCGTGTTTGGTGCTTCTCTGACTGTCACAGGATACAAGCAGATGCAGGTGTGTTTGGTGCTTCTCTGACAGTCACAGGATACAAGCAGATGTAGGTGTGTTTGGTGCTTCTCTGACAGTCACAGGATACAAGCAGATGTAGGTGTGTTTGGTGCTTCTCTGACAGTCACAGGATACCAGCACATGCAGGTGTGTTTGGTGCTTCTCTGACAGTCACAGGATACAAGCAGATGTAGGCGTGTTTGGTGCTTCCCTGACAGTCACATGATACCAGCAGATGCAGGCGTGTTTGGTGCTTCTCTGACAGTCACAGGATACCAGCAGATGCAGGCGTGTTTGGTGCTTCTCTGACAGTCACAGGATACAAGCAGATGTAGGCGTGTTTGGTGCTTCTCTGACAGTCACAGGATACAAGCAGATGTAGGCGTGTTTGGTGCTTCTCTGACAGTCACTGGATACAAGCAGATGTAGGCGTGTTTGGTGCTTCTCTGACTGTCACAGGATACAAGCAGATGTAGGTGTGTTTGGTGCTTCTCTGACAGTCACAGGATACCAGCAGATGCAGGCGTGTTTGGTGCTTCTCTGACAGACACAGGATACAAGCAGATGCAGGCATGTTTGGTGCTTCTCTGACAGTCACAGTATACAAGCAGATGTAGGCGTGTTTGGTGCTTCTCTGACAGTCATAGGATACCAGCAGATGCAGGCGTGTTTGGTGCTTCTCTGACAGACACAGGATACAAGCAGATGTAGGCGTGTTTGGTGCTTCTCTGACTGTCACAGGATACAAGCACATGTAGGCGTGTTTGGTGCTTCTCTGACAGATACAGGATACAAGCAGATGTAGGCGTGTTTGGTGCTTCTCTGACAGACACAGGATACAAGCAGATGTAGGCGTGTTTGGTGCTTCTCTGACAGACACAGGATACAAGCAGATGTAGGCGTGTTTGGTACTTCTCTGACAGACACAGGATACCAGCAGATGTAGGCGTGTTTGGTGCTTCTCTGACAGACACAGGATACAAGCAGATGTAGGTGTGTTTGGTGCTTCTCTGACAGACAAAGGAAATAAGCAGATGCAGGCGTGTTTGGTGCTTCTCTGACAGTCACAGGAAACAAGCAGATGTAGGCGTGTTTGGTGCCTCTCTGACAGTCACAGGATACCAGCAGATGCAGGCGTGTTTGGTGCTTCTCTGACAGTCACAGGATACCAGCAGATGTAGGTGTGTTTGGTACTTCTTTGACAGTCACAGGATACAAGCAGATGTAGGCGTGTTTGGTGCTTCTCTGACTGTCACAGGATACAAGCAGATGCAGGCGTGTTTGGTTGTTCTCTGACAGTCACAGGATACAAGCAGGTTCAGGTGTGTTTGGTGCTTCTCTGACAGTCACAGGATACAAGCAGATGTAGGTGTGTTTGGTGCTTCTCTGACAGTCACAGGATACAAGCAGATGTAGGTGTGTTTGGTGCTTCTCTGACAGTCACAGGATACCAGCACATGCAGGTGTGTTTGGTGCTTCTCTGACAGTCACAGGATACAAGCAGATGCAGGCGTGTTTGGTGCTTCCCTGACAGTCACATGATACCAGCAGATGCAGGCGTGTTTGGTGCTTCTCTGACAGTCACAGGATACCAGCAGATGCAGGCGTGTTTGGTGCTTCTCTGACAGTCACAGGATACAAGCAGATGTAGGTGTGTTTGGTGCTTCTCTGACAGTCACAGGATACAAGCAGATGTAGGCGTGTTTGTTGCTTCTCTGACAGTCACTGGATACAAGCAGATGTAGGCGTGTTTGGTGCTTCTCTGACTGTCACAGGATACAAGCAGATGTAGGTGTGTTTGGTGCTTCTCTGACTGTCACAGGATACCAGCAGATGCAGGCGTGTTTGGTGCTTCTCTGACAGACACAGGATACAAGCAGATGCAGGCATGTTTGGTGCTTCTCTGACAGTCACAGTATACAAGCAGATGTAGGCGTGTTTGGTGCTTCTCTGACAGTCACAGGATACCAGCAGATGCAGGCGTGTTTGGTGCTTCTCTGACAGACACAGGATACAAGCAGATGTAGGCGTGTTTGGTGCTTCTCTGACTGTCACAGGATACAAGCAGATGTAGGCGTGTTTGGTGCTTCTCTGACAGATACAGGATACAAGCAGATGTAGGCGTGTTTGGTGCTTCTCTGACACACACGGGATACAAGCAGATGTAGGCGTGTTTGGTGCCTCTCTGACAGTCACAGGATACAAGCAGATGCAGGCGTGTTTGGTGCTCTCTGACAGACACAGGATACAAGCAGATGTAGGTGTGTTTGGTGCTTCTCTGACAGACACAGGATACAAGCAGATGTAGGCGTGTTTGGTGCTTCTCTGACAGACACAGGATACAAGCAGATGCAGGCGTGTTTGGTGCTTCTCTGACAGACACAGGATACAAGCAGATGTAGGCGTGTTTGGTGCTTCTCTGACAGTCACAGGATACAAGCAGATGTAAGTGTGTTTGGTGCTTCTCTGACAGACACAGGATACAAGCAGATGTAGGTGTGTTTGGGGCTTCTCTGACAGTCACAGGATTCAAGCAGATGTAGGTGTGTTTGGGGCTTCTCTGACAGTCACAAGATACAAGCAGATTCAGGCGTGTTTGGTGCTTCTCTGACAGTCACAGGATACAAGCAGATGTAGGTGTGTTTGGTGCTTCTCTGACAGTCACAGGATACAAGCAGATGTTGGCGTGTTTGGTGCATCTCTGACTGTCACAGGATACAAGCAGATGCAGGCGTGTTTGGTGCTACTCTAATAGTCACAGGATACCAGCAGATGCAGGCGTGTTTGGTGCTTCTCTGACAGTCACAGGATACAAGCAGATGTAGGCGTGTTTGGTGCTTCTCTGACAGTCACAGGATACAAGCAGATGTAGGCGTGTTTGGTGCTTCTCTGACAGTCACAGGATACAAGCAGATGTAGGCGTGTTTGGTGCTTCTCTGACAGTCACAGGATACAAGCAGATGCAGGCGTGTTTGGTGCCTCTCTGACAGTCACAGGATACAAGCAGATGCAGGCGTATTTGGTGCTTCTCTGACAGTCACAGGATACACGCAGATGTAGGCGTCTTTGGTGCTTCTCTGACAGTCACAGGATACAAGCAGATCCCGACGTGTTTGGTGCTTCTCTGACAGTCACAGGATACAAGCAGATGTAGGTGTGTTTGGTTCTACTCTGACAGTCACAGGATACAAGCAGATGTAGGCGTGTTTGGTGCTTCTCTGACAGTCACATGATACAAGCAGATGCAGGCGTGTTTGGTGCTTCTCTGACAGACACAGGATACAAGCACATGCAGGCGTGTTTGGTGCTTCTTTGACAGTCACAGGATACAAGCAGATGTAGGCGTGTTTGGTGCTTCTCTGACAGTCACAGGATACCAGCAGATGCAGGCGTGTTTGGTTCTACTCTAATAGTCACAGGATACAAGCAGATGCAGGCGTGTTTGGTGCTTCTCTGACAGACACAGGATACCAGCAGATGTAGGCGTGTTTGGTGCTTCTCTGACAGTCACAGGATACAAGCAGATGTAGGCGTGTTTGGTGCTTCTCTGACAGTCACAGGATACAAGCAGATGTAAGCGTGTTTGGTGCTTCTCTGACAGTCACAGGATACCAGCAGATGCAGGAGTGTTTGGTTCTACTCTAATAGTCACAGGATACAAGCAGATGTAGGCGTGTTTGGTGCTTCTCTGACAGTCACAGGATACCAGCAGATGTAGGTGTGTTTGGTGCTTCTCTGACAGACACAGGATACAAGCAGATGCAGGCGTGTTTGGTGCTTCTCTGACAGTCACAGGATACCAGCAGATGTAGGTGTTTTTGGTGCTTCATTGACAGTCACAGGATACCAGCAGATGTAGGCGTGTTTGGTTCTACTCTAAAAGTCACAGGATACCAGCAGATGTAGGCGTGTTTGGTGCTTCTCTGACAGTCACAGGATACAAGCAGATGTAGGCGTGTTTGGTGCTTCTCTGACAGTCACAGGATACAAGCAGATGTAGGCGTGTTTGGTGCTTCTCTGACAGTCACATGATACAAGCAGATGTAGGTGTGTTTGGTGCTTCTCTGACAGTCACAGGATACCAGCAGATGTAGGCGTGTTTGGTGCTTCTCTGACAGACACAGGATACAAGCAGATGCAGGCGTGTTTGGTGCTTCTCTGACAGTCACAGGATACAAGCAGATGCAGGCGTGTTTGGTGCCTCTCTGACAGACACAGGATACCAGCAGATGTAGGCGTGTTTGGTGCTTCTCTTACTGTCACAGGATACAAGCAGATGTAGGCGTGTTTGGTTCTACTCTAATAGACACAGGATAGAAGTAGATGTAGGTGTGTTTGGTGCTTCTCTGACAGTCACAGGATACAAGCAGATGTAGGCGTGTTTGGTGCTTCTCTGACAGTCACAGGATACCAGCAGATGTAGGTGTATTTGGTGCTTCTCTGACAGTCACAGGATACCAGCAGATGTAGGTGTGTTTGGTGCTTCTCTGACAGTCACAGGATACCAGCAGATGTAGGCGTGTTTGGTGCTTCTCTGACAGTCACAGGATACAAGCAGATGCAGGCGTGTTTGGTGCCTCTCTGACAGACACAGGATACAAGCAGATGCAGGTGTGTTTGGTTCTTCTCTGACAGTCACAGGATACAAGCAGATGCAGGCGTGTTTGGTGCTTCTCTGACTGTCACAGGATACAAGCAGATGCAGGTGTGTTTGGTGCTTCTCTGAGTGTCACAGGATACAAGCAGATGTAGGCGTGTTTGCTTCTACTCTAATAGACACAGGATACAAGCAGATGTAGGCGTGTTTGGTGCTTCTCTGACAGTCACAGGATACAAGCAGATGTAGGCGTGTTTGGTGCTTCTCTGACTGTCACAGGATACATGCAGATGTAGGCATGTTTGGTTCTACTCTAATAGTCACAGGATACCAGCAGATGTAGGCGTGTTTGGTTCTACTCTAATAGTCACAGGATACCAGCAGATGTAGGCGTGTTTGGTGCTTCTCTGACAGTCACAGGATACAAGCAGATGTAGGCGTGTTTGGTTCTACTCTGACAGTCACAGGATACAAGCAGATGTAGGCGTGTTTGGTGCTTCTCTGACTGTCACAGGATACATGCAGATGTAGGTGTGTTTGGTTCTACTCTAATAGTCACAGGATACCAGCAGATGTAGGCGTGTTTGGTTCTACTCTAATAGTCACAGGATACCAGCAGATGTAGGCGTGTTTGGTGCTTCTCTGACAGTCACAGGATACAAGCAGATGTAGGCGTGTTTGGTTCTACTCTAATAGTCACAGGATACCAGCAGATGTAGGCGTGTTTGGTGCTTCTCTGACAGACACAGGATACCAGCAGATGTAGGTGTGTTTGGTGCTTCTCTGACAGTCACAGGATACCAGCAGATGTAGGCGTGTTTGGTTCTACTCTAATAGTCACAGGATACCAGCAGATGCAGGCGTGTTTGGTGCTTCTCTGACAGTCACAGGATACAAGCAGATGTAGGCGTGTTTGGTTCTACTCTAATAGTCACAGGATACAAGCAGGTGCAGGCGTGTTTGGTGCTTCTCTGACAGACACAGGATACAAGCAGATGTAGGCGTGTTTGGTGCTTCTCTGACAGACACAGGATACAAGCAGATGCAGGCGTGTTTGGTGCTTCTCTGACAGTCACAGGATACAAGCAGATGCAGGCGTGTTTGGTGCCTCTCTGACAGACACAGGATACAAGCAGATGCAGGCGTGTTTGGTGCTTCTCTGACTGTCACAGGATACAAGCAGATGCAGGTGTGTTTGGTGCTTCTCTGACTGTCACAGGATACAAGCAGATGTAGGCGTGTTTGCTTCTACTCTAATAGACACAGGATACATGCAGATGTAGGCGTGTTTGGTGCTTCTCTGACAGTCACAGGATACAAGCAGATGTAGGCGTGTTTGGTGCTTCTCTAACAGTCACAGGATACCAGCAGATGTAGGTGTGTTTGGTGCTTCTCTGACAGTCACAGGATACAAGCAGATGTAGGTGTGTTTGGTGCTTCTCTGATAGTCACAGGATATCAGCAGATGTAGGCGTGTTTGGTGCTTCTCTGACAGTCACAGGATACAAGCAGATGTAGGCGTGTTTGGTTCTACTCTAATAGACACAGGATAGAAGCAGATGTAGGTGTGTTTGGTGCTTCTCTGACAGTCACAGGATAACAGCAGATGTAGGCGTGTTTGGTGCTTCTCTGACAGTCACAGGATACAAGCAGATGTAGGTGTGTTTGGTGCTTCTCTGACAGTCACAGGATACAAGCAGATGTAGGCGTGTTTGGTGCCTCTCTGACAGACACAGGATACCAGCAGATGCAGGCGTGTTTGGTGCTTCTCTGACAGTCACAGGATACAAGCAGATGTAGGCGTGTTTGGTGCCTCTCTGACAGTCACAGGATACAAGCAGATGCAGGCGTGTTTGGTGCTCTCTGACAGACACAGGATACAAGCAGATGTAGGTGTGTTTGGTGCTTCTCTGACAGACATAGGATACAAGTAGATGTAGGCATGTTTGGTGTTTCTCTGACAGACACAGGATACAAGCAGATGTAGGCGTGTTTGGTGCTTCTCTGACAGTCACAGGATACCAGCAGATGTAGGCGTGTTTGGTGCTTCTCTGACAGTCACAGGATACAAGCAGATGTAGGCGTGTTTGGTTCTACTCTAATAGACACAGGATAGAAGCAGATGTAGGTGTGTTTGGTGCTTCTCTGACAGTCACAGGATAACAGCAGATGTAGGCGTGTTTGGTGCTTCTCTGACAGTCACAGGATACAAGCAGATGTAGGTGTGTTTGGTGCTTCTCTGACAGTCACAGGATACAAGCAGATGTAGGCGTGTTTGGTGCCTCTCTGACAGACACAGGATACCAGCAGATGCAGGCGTGTTTGGTGCTTCACTGACAGTCACAGGATACAAGCAGATGTAGGCGTGTTTGGTGCCTCTCTGACAGTCACAGGATACAAGCAGATGCAGGCGTGTTTGGTGCTCTCTGACAGACACAGGATACAAGCAGATGTAGGTATGTTTGGTGCTTCTCTGACAGACATAGGATACAAGTAGATGTAGGCATGTTTGGTGTTTCTCTGACAGACACAGGATACAAGCAGATGTAGGCGTGTTTGGTGCTTCTCTGACAGACACAGGATACAAGCAGATGCAGGCGTGTTTGGTGCTTCTCTGACAGACACAGGATACAAGCAGATGTAGGCGTGTTTGGTGCTTCTCTGACAGTCACAGGATACAAGCAGATGTAGGTGTGTTTGGTGCTTCTCTGACAGACACAGGATACAAGCAGATGTAGGTGTGTTTGGTGCTTCTCTGACAGTCACAGGATACAAGCAGATGTAGGTGTGTTTGGGGCTTCTCTAACAGTCACAGGATACAAGCAGATTCAGGCGTGTTTGGTGCTTCTCTGACAGTCACAGGATACCAGCAGATTCAGGCGTGTTTGGTGCTTCTCTGACAGTCACAGGATACCAGCAGATTCAGGCGTGTTTGGTGCTTCTCTGACAGTCACAGGATACAAGCAGATGTAGGTGTGTTTGGTGCTTCTCTGACAGTCACAGGATACAAGCAGATGTAGGTGTGTTTGGTGCTTCTCTGACAGTCACAGGATACCAGCAGATGTAGGTGTGTTTGGTGCTTCTCTGACAGTCACAGGATACAAGCAGATGTAGGCGTGTTTGGTGCATCTCTGACTGTCACAGGATACAAGCAGATGCAGGCATGTTTGGTACTTCTCTGACAGTCACAGGATACAAGCAGATGCAGGCGTGTTTGGTTCTTCTCTGACTGTCACAGGATACAAGCAGATGTAGGCGTGTTTGGTGCTTCTCTGACAGACACAGGATACAAGCAGATGTAGGTGTGTTTGGTGCTACTCTTATAGTCACAGGATACCAGCAGATGCAGGCGTGTTTGGTGCTTCTCTGACAGTCACAGGATACAAGCAGATGTAGGCGTGTTTGGTGCTTCTCTGACAGTCACAGGATACAAGCAGATGCAGGCGTGTTTGGTGCTTCTCTGACAGTCTCAGGATACAAGCAGATGTAGGCGTCTTTGGTGCTTCTCTGACAGTCACAGGATACAAGCAGATCCCGGCGTGTTTGGTGCTTCTCTGACAGTCACAGGATACAAGCAGATGTAGGTGTGTTTGGTTCTACTCTGACAGTCACAGGATACCAGCAGATGCAGGTGTGTTTGGTGCTTCTCTGACAGTCACAGGATACCAGCAGATGTAGGCGTGTTTGGTGCTTCTCTGACAGTCACAGGATACAAGCAGATCCCGGCGTGTTTGGTGCTTCTCTGACAGTCAAAGGATACCAGCAGATGTAGGCGTGTTTGGTGCTTCTCTGATAGTCACAGGATATAAGCAGATGTAGGCGTGTTTGGTGCTTCTCTGACAGTCACAGGATACAAGCAGATGTAGGCGTGTTTGGTGCTTCTCTGACAGTCACAGGATACAAGCAGATCCCGGCGTGTTTGGTGCTTCTCTGACAGTCACAGGATACCAGCAGATGCAGGTGTGTTTGGTGCTTCTCTGACAGTCACAGGATACCAGCAGATGTAGGCGTGTTTGGTGCTTCTCTGACTGTCACAGGATACAAGCAGATGTAGGCGTGTTTGGTGCTTCTCTGACAGTCACAGGATACAAGCAGATGTAGGCGTGTTTGGTGCTTCTCTGACTGTCACAGGATACAAGCAGATGCATGTGTGTTTGGTGCTTCTCTGACAGTCACAGGATACAAGCAGATGTAGGTGTGTTTGGTGCTTCTCTGACAGTCACAGGATACAAGCAGATGTAGGTGTGTTTGGTGCTTCTCTGACAGTCACAGGATACCAGCACATGCAGGTGTGTTTGGTGCTTCTCTGACAGTCACAGGACACAAGCAGATGTAGGCGTGTTTGGTGCTTCCCTGACAGTCACATGATACCAGCAGATGCAGGCGTGTTTGGTGCTTCTCTGACAGTCACAGGATACCAGCAGATGCAGGCATGTTTGGTGCTTCTCTGACAGTCACAGGATACAAGCAGATGTAGGCGTGTTTGGTGCTTCTCTGACAGTCACAGGATACAAGCAGATGTAGGCGTGTTTGGTGCTTCTCTGACAGTCACTGGATACAAGCAGATGTAGGAGTGTTTGGTGCTTCTCTGACTGTCACAGGATACAAGCAGATGTAGGTGTGTTTGGTGCTTCTCTGACAGTCACAGGATACAAGCAGATGCAGGCGTGTTTGGTGCTTCTCTGACAGACACAGGATACAAGCAGATGCAGGCGTGTTTGGTGCTTCTCTGACAGTCACAGGATACAAGCAGATGTAAGCGTGTTTGGTGCTTCTCTGACAGTCACAGGATACCAGCAGATGCAGGCGTGTTTGGTGCTTCTCTGACAGACACAGGATACAAGCAGATGTAGGCGTGTTTGGTGCTTCTCTGACTGTCACAGGATACAAGCAGATGTAGGCGTGTTTGGTGCTTCTCTGACAGATACAGGATACAAGCAGATGTAGGCGTGTTTGGTGCTTCTCTGACAGACACAGGATACAAGCAGATGTAGGCGTGTTTGGTGCTTCTCTGACAGACACAGGATACAAGCAGATGTAGGCGTGTTTGGTACTTCTCTGACAGACACAGGATACCAGCAGATGTAGGCGTGTTTGGTGCTTCTCTGACAGACACAGGATACAAGCAGATGTAGGTGTGTTTGGTGCTTCTCTGACAGACACAGGAAACAAGCAGATGCAGGCGTGTTTGGTGCTTCTCTGACAGTCACAGGAAACAAGCAGATGTAGGCGTGTTTGGTGCTTCTCTAACAGTCACAGGATACCAGCAGATGTAGGTGTGTTTGGTACTTCTCTGACAGTCACAGGATACAAGCAGATGTAGGCGTGTTTGGTGCTTCTCTGACTGTCACAGGATACAAGCAGAAGCAGGCGTGTTTGGTTGTTCTCTGACAGTCACAGGATACAAGCAGGTTCAGGTGTGTTTGGTGCTTCTCTGACAGTCACAGGATACAAGCAGATGTAGGTGTGTTTGGTGCTTCTCTGACAGTCACAGGATACAAGCAGATGTAGGTGTGTTTGGTGCTTCTCTGACAGTCACAGGATACCAGCACATGCAGGTGTGTTTGGTGCTTCTCTGACAGTCACAGGATACAAGCAGATGCAGGCGTGTTTGGTGCTTCCCTGACAGTCACATGATACCAGCAGATGCAGGCGTGTTTGGTGCTTCTCTGACAGTCACAGGATACCAGCAGATGCAGGCGTGTTTGGTGCTTCTCTGACAGTCACAGGATACAAGCAGATGTAGGCGTGTTTGGTGCTTCTCTGACAGTCACAGGATACAAGCAGATGTAGGCGTGTTTGGTGCTTCTCTGACAGTCACTGGATACAAGCAGATGTAGGCGTGTTTGGTGCTTCTCTGACTGTCACAGGATACAAGCAGATGTAGGTGTGTTTGGTGCTTCTCTGACTGTCACAGGATACCAGCAGATGCAGGCGTGTTTGGTGCTTCTCTGACAGACACAGGATACAAGCAGATGCAGGCATGTTTGGTGCTTCTCTGACAGTCACAGTATACAAGCAGATGTAGGCGTGTTTGGTGCTTCTCTGACAGTCACAGGATACCAGCAGATGCAGGCGTGTTTGGTGCTTCTCTGACAGACACAGGATACAAGCAGATGTAGGCGTGTTTGGTGCTTCTCTGACTGTCACAGGATACAAGCAGATGTAGGCGTGTTTGGTGCTTCTCTGACAGATACAGGATACAAGCAGATGTAGGCGTGTTTGGTGCTTCTCTGACAGATACAGGATACAAGCAGATGTAGGCGTGTTTGGTGCTTCTCTGACACACACGGGATACAAGCAGATGTAGGCGTGTTTGGTGCCTCTCTGACAGTCACAGGATACAAGCAGATGCAGGCGTGTTTGGTGCTCTCTGACAGACACAGGATACAAGCAGATGTAGGTGTGTTTGGTGCTTCTCTGACAGACACAGGATACAAGCAGATGTAGGCGTGTTTGGTGCTTCTCTGACAGACACAGGATACAAGCAGATGCAGGCGTGTTTGGTGCTTCTCTGACAGACACAGGATACAAGCAGATGTAGGCGTGTTTGGTGCTTCTCTGACAGTCACAGGATACAAGCAGATGTAAGTGTGTTTGGTGCTTCTCTGACAGACACAGGATACAAGCAGATGTAGGTGTGTTTGGGGCTTCTCTGACAGTCACAGGATTCAAGCAGATGTAGGTGTGTTTGGGGCTTCTCTGACAGTCACAAGATACAAGCAGATTCAGGCGTGTTTGGTGCTTCTCTGACAGTCACAGGATACAAGCAGATGTAGGTGTGTTTGGTGCTTCTCTGACAGTCACAGGATACAAGCAGATGTTGGCGTGTTTGGTGCATCTCTGACTGTCACAGGATACAAGCAGATGCAGGCGCGTTTGGTGCTACTCTAATAGTCACAGGATACCAGCAGATGCAGGCGTGTTTGGTGCTTCTCTGACAGTCACAGGATACAACTAGATGTAGGCGTGTTTGGTGCTTCTCTGACAGTCACAGGATACAAGCAGATGTAGGCGTGTTTGGTGCTTCTCTGACAGTCACAGGATACAAGCAGATGTAGGCGTGTTTGGTGCTTCTCTGACAGTCACAGGATACAAGCAGATGCAGACGTGTTTGGTGCCTCTCTGACAGTCACAGGATACAAGCAGATGCAGGCGTATTTGGTGCTTCTCTGACAGTCACAGGATACAAGCAGATGTAGGCGTCTTTGGTGCTTCTCTGACAGTCACAGGATACAAGCAGATCCCGGCGTGTTTGGTGCTTCTCTGACAGTCACAGGATACAAGCAGATGTAGGTGTGTTTGGTTCTACTCTGACAGTCACAGGATACAAGCAGATGTAGGCGTGTTTGGTGCCTCTCTGACAGTCACATGATACAAGCAGATGCAGGCGTGTTTGGTGCTTCTCTGACAGACACAGGATACAAGCAGATGCAGGCGTGTTTGGTGCTTCTTTGACAGTCACAGGATACAAGCAGATGTAGGCGTGTTTGGTGCTTCTCTGACAGTCACAGGATACCAGCAGATGCAGGCGTGTTTGGTTCTACTCTAATAGTCACAGGATAGAAGCAGATGCAGGCGTGTTTGGTGCTTCTCTGACAGACACAGGATACCAGCAGATGTAGGCGTGTTTGGTGCTTCTCTGACAGTCACAGGATACAAGCAGATGTAGGCGTGTTTGGTGCTTCTCTGACAGTCACAGGATACAAGCAGATGTAAGCGTGTTTGGTGCTTCTCTGACAGTCACAGGATACCAGCAGATGCAGGAGTGTTTGGTTCTACTCTAATAGTCACAGGATACAAGCAGATGTAGGCGTGTTTGGTGCTTCTCTGACAGTCACAGGATACCAGCAGATGTAGGTGTGTTTGGTGCTTCTCTGACAGACACAGGATACAAGCAGATGCAGGCGTGTTTGGTGCTTCTCTGACAGTCACAGGATACCAGCAGATGTAGGTGTGTTTGGTGCTTCATTGACAGTCACAGGATACCAGCAGATGTAGGCGTGTTTGGTTCTACTCTAATAGTCACAGGATACCAGCAGATGTAGGCGTGTTTGGTGCTTCTCTGACAGTCACAGGATACAAGCAGATGTAGGCGTGTTTGGTGCTTCTCTGACAGTCACAGGATACAAGCAGATGTAGGCGTGTTTGGTGCTTCTCTGACAGTCACATGATACAAGCAGATGTAGGTGTGTTTGGTGCTTCTCTGACAGTCACAGGATACCAGCAGATGTAGGCGTGTTTGGTGCTTCTTTGACAGACACAGGATACAAGCAGATGCAGGCGTGTTTGGTGCTTCTCTGACAGTCACAGGATACAAGCAGATGCAGGCGTGTTTGGTGCCTCTCTGACAGACACAGGATACCAGCAGATGTAGGCGTGTTTGGTGCTTCTCTTACTGTCACAGGATACAAGCAGATGTAGGCGTGTTTGGTTCTACTCTAATAGACACAGGATAGAAGCAGATGTAGGTGTATTTGGTGCTTCTCTGACAGTCACAGGATACAAGCAGATGTAGGCGTGTTTGGTGCTTCTCTGACAGTCACAGGATACCAGCAGATGTAGGTGTATTTGGTGCTTCTCTGACAGTCACAGGATACCAGCAGATGTAGGCGTGTTTGGTGCTTCTCTGACAGTCACAGGATACCAGCAGATGTAGGCGTGTTTGGTGCTTCTCTGACAGTCACAGGATACAAGCAGATGCAGGCATGTTTGGTGCCTCTCTGACAGACACAGGATACAAGCAGATGCAGGCGTGTTTGGTGCTTCTCTGACTGTCACAGGATACAAGCAGATGCAGGTGTGTTTGGTGCTTCTCTGAGTGTCACAGGATACAAGCAGATGTAGGCGTGTTTGCTTCTACTCTAATAGACACAGGATACAAGCAGATGTAGGCGTGTTTGGTGCTTCTCTGACAGTCACAGGATACAAGCAGATGTAGGCGTGTTTGGTGCTTCTCTGACTGTCACAGGATACATGCAGATGTAGGCGTGTTTGGTTCTACTCTAATAGTCACAGGATACCAGCAGATGCAGGCGTGTTTGGTTCTACTCTAATAGTCACAGGATACCAGCAGATGTAGGCGTGTTTGGTGCTTCTCTGACAGTCACAGGATACAAGCAGATGTAGGCGTGTTTGGTTCTACTCTAATAGTCACAGGATACCAGCAGATGTAGGCGTGTTTGGTGCTTCTCTGACAGACACAGGATACCAGCAGATGTAGGTGTGTTTGGTGCTTCTCTGACATTCACAGGATACCAGCAGATGTAGGCGTGTTTGGTTCTACTCTAATAGTCACAGGATACCAGCAGATGTAGGTGTGTTTGGTTCTACTCTAATAGTCACAGGATACCAGCAGATGCAGGCATGTTTGGTGCTTCTCTGACAGTCACAGGATACCAGCAAATGTAGGCGTGTTTGGTTCTACTCTAATAGTCACAGGATACAAGCAGATGTAGGCGTGTTTGGTGCTTCTCTGACAGTCACAGGATACAAGCAGATGTAGGTGTGTTTGGTGCTTCTCTGACAGTCACAGGATACCAGCAGATGTAAGTGTGTTTGGTGCTTCTCTGACAGTCACAGGATACAAGCAGATGCAGCCGTGTTTGGTGCTTCTCTGACAGTCACAGGATACCAGCAGATGTAGGTGTGTTTGGTGCTTCTCTGACAGTCACAGGATACCAGCAGATGTAGGTGTGTTTGGTGCTTCTCTGACAGTCACAGGATACCAGCAGATGCAGGCGTGTTTGGTGCTTCTCTGACAGTTACAGGATACCAGCAGATGTAGGTGTGTTTGGTGCTTCTCTGACAGTCACAGGATATCAGCAGATGTAGGTGTGTTTGGTGCTTCTCTGACAGTCACAGGATACAAGCAGATGTCGGTGTGTTTGGTGCTTCTCTGACAGTCACAGGATACCAGCAGATGTAGGTGTGTTTGGTGCTTCTCTGACAGTCACAGGATACAAGCAGATGCAGCCGTGTTTGGTGCTTCTCTGACAGTCACAGGATACCAGCAGATGTAGGTGTGTTTGGTGCTTCTCTGACAGTCACAGGATACCAGCAGATGTAGGTGTGTTTGGTGCTTCTCTGACAGTCACAGGATACCAGCAGATGCAGGCGTGTTTGGTGCTTCTCTGACAGTCACAGGATACCAGCAGATGTAGGTGTGTTTGGTGCTTCTCTGACCGTCACAGGATATCAGCAGATGTAGGTGTGTTTGGTGCTTCTCTGACAGTCACAGGATACCAGCAGATGCAGGCGTGTTTGGTGCTTCTCTGACAGTCACAGGATACCAGCAGATGCAGGCGTGTTTGGTGCTTCTCTGACAGTCACAGGATACAAGCAGATGTAGGCGTGTTTGGTGCTTCTCTGACAGTCACATGATACAAGCAGATGCAGGCGTGTTTGGTGCTTCTCTGACAGACACAGGATACAAGCAGATGCAGGCGTGTTTGGTGCTTCTTTGACAGTCACAGGATACCAGCAGATGTAGGCGTGTTTGCTGCTTCTCTGACAGACACAGGATACAAGCAGATGCAGGCGTGTTTGGTTCTTCTCTGACAGACACAGGATACAAGCATATGTAGGCGTGTTTGGTGCTTCTCTGATAGTCACAGTATACCAGCAGATGTAGTTGTGTTTGGTGCTTCTCTGACAGTCACAGGATACAAGCAGATGTAGGCGTGTTTGGTGCTTCTCTGACAGTCACAGGATACAAGCAGATGTAGGCGTGTTTGGTGCTTCTCTGATAGTCACAGGATACAAGCAGATGTAGGTGTGTTTGGTGCTTCTCTGACAGTCACAGTATACAAGCAGATGTAGGCGTGTTTGGTGCTTCTCTGACAGTCACTGGATACAAGCAGGTGTAGGCGTGTTTGGTTCTACTCTAATAGTCACAGGATACCAGCAGATGTAGGCGTGTTTGGTTCTACTCTAATAGTCACAGGATACAAGCAGATGTAGGCGTGTTTGGTGCTTCTCTGACAGACACAGGATACAAGCAGATGCAGGCGTGTTTGGTGCCTCTCTGACAGACACAGGATACCAGCAGATGTAGGCGTGTTTGGTGCTTCTCTTACTGTCACAGGATACAAGCAGATGTAGGCGTGTTTGGTTCTACTCTAATAGACACAGGATAGAAGCAGATGTAGGTGTGTTTGGTGCTTCTCTGACAGTCACAGGATACAAGCAGATGTAGGTGTGTTTGGTGCTTCTCTGACAGTCACAGGATACCAGCAGATGTAGGTGTATTTGGTGCTTCTCTGACAGTCACAGGATACCAGCAGATGTAGGCGTGTTTGGTGCTTCTCTGACAGTCACAGGATACCAGCAGATGCAGGCGTGTTTGGTGCCTCTCTGACAGTCACAGGATACAAGCAGATGTAGGTGTGTTTGGTGCTTCTCTGACAGTCACAGGATACCAGCAGATGTAGGCGTGTTTGGTGCTTCTCTGACAGTCACAGGATACAAGCAGATGCAGGCGTGTTTGGTGCCTCTCTGACAGACACAGGATACAAGCAGATGCAGGCGTGTTTGGTGCTTCTCTGACTGTCACAGGATACAAGCAGATGCAGGTGTGTTTGGTGCTTCTCTGACTGTCACAGGATACAAGCAGATGTAGGCGTGTTTGCTTCTACTCTAATAGACACAGGATACAAGCAGATGTAGGCGTGTTTGGTGCTTCTCTGACAGTCACAGGATACAAGCAGATGTAGGCGTGTTTGGTGCTTCTCTGACTGTCACAGGATACATGCAGATGTAGGTGTGTTTGGTTCTACTCTAATAGTCACAGGATACCAGCAGATGTAGGCGTGTTTGGTTCTACTCTAATAGTCACAGGATACCAGCAGATGTAGGCGTGTTTGGTGCTTCTCTGACAGTCACAGGATACAAGCAGATGTAGGCGTGTTTGGTTCTACTCTAATAGTCACAGGATACCAGCAGATGTAGGCGTGTTTGGTGCTTCTCTGACAGACACAGGATACCAGCAGATGTAGGTGTGTTTGGTGCTTCTCTGACAGTCACAGGATATCATCAGATGTAGGCGTGTTTGGTTCTACTCTAATAGTCACAGGATACCAGCAGATGCAGGCGTGTTTGGTGCTTCTCTGACAGTCACAGGATACCAGCAGATGTAGGCGTGTTTGGTTCTACTCTAATAGTCACAGGATACAAGCAGGTGCAGGCGTGTTTGGTGCTTCTCTGACAGACACAGGAAACAAGCAGATGCAGGCGTGTTTGGTGCTTCTCTGACAGTCACAGGAAACAAGCAGATGTAGGCGTGTTTGGTGCTTCTCTAACAGTCACAGGATACCAGCAGATGTAGGTGTGTTTGGTACTTCTCTGACAGTCACAGGATACAAGCAGATGTAGGCGTGTTTGGTGCTTCTCTGACTGTCACAGGATACAAGCAGAAGCAGGCGTGTTTGGTTGTTCTCTGACAGTCACAGGATACAAGCAGGTTCAGGTGTGTTTGGTGCTTCTCTGACAGTCACAGGATACAAGCAGATGTAGGTGTGTTTGGTGCTTCTCTGACAGTCACAGGATACAAGCAGATGTAGGTGTGTTTGGTGCTTCTCTGACAGTCACAGGATACCAGCACATGCAGGTGTGTTTGGTGCTTCTCTGACAGTCACAGGATACAAGCAGATGCAGGCGTGTTTGGTGCTTCCCTGACAGTCACATGATACCAGCAGATGCAGGCGTGTTTGGTGCATCTCTGACAGTCACAGGATACCAGCAGATGCAGGCGTGTTTGGTGCTTCTCTGACAGTCACAGGATACAAGCAGATGTAGGCGTGTTTGGTGCTTCTCTGACAGTCACAGGATACAAGCAGATGTAGGCGTGTTTGGTGCTTCTCTGACAGTCACTGGATACAAGCAGATGTAGGCGTGTTTGGTGCTTCTCTGACTGTCACAGGATACAAGCAGATGTAGGTGTGTTTGGTGCTTCTCTGACTGTCACAGGATACCAGCAGATGCAGGCGTGTTTGGTGCTTCTCTGACAGACACAGGATACAAGCAGATGCAGGCATGTTTGGTGCTTCTCTGACAGTCACAGTATACAAGCAGATGTAGGCGTGTTTGGTGCTTCTCTGACAGTCACAGGATACCAGCAGATGCAGGCGTGTTTGGTGCTTCTCTGACAGACACAGGATACAAGCAGATGTAGGCGTGTTTGGTGCTTCTCTGACTGTCACAGGATACAAGCAGATGTAGGCGTGTTTGGTGCTTCTCTGACAGATACAGGATACAAGCAGATGTAGGCGTGTTTGGTGCTTCTCTGACAGATACAGGATACAAGCAGATGTAGGCGTGTTTGGTGCTTCTCTGACACACACGGGATACAAGCAGATGTAGGCGTGTTTGGTGCCTCTCTGACAGTCACAGGATACAAGCAGATGCAGGCGTGTTTGGTGCTCTCTGACAGACACAGGATACAAGCAGATGTAGGTGTGTTTGGTGCTTCTCTGACAGACACAGGATACAAGCAGATGTAGGCGTGTTTGGTGCTTCTCTGACAGACACAGGATACAAGCAGATGCAGGCGTGTTTGGTGCTTCTCTGACAGACACAGGATACAAGCAGATGTAGGCGTGTTTGGTGCTTCTCTGACAGTCACAGGGTACAAGCAGATGTAAGTGTGTTTGGTGCTTCTCTGACAGACACAGGATACAAGCAGATGTAGGTGTGTTTGGGGCTTCTCTGACAGTCACAGGATTCAAGCAGATGTAGGTGTGTTTGGGGCTTCTCTGACAGTCACAAGATACAAGCAGATTCAGGCGTGTTTGGTGCTTCTCTGACAGTCACAGGATACAAGCAGATGTAGGTGTGTTTGGTGCTTCTCTGACAGTCACAGGATACAAGCAGATGTTGGCGTGTTTGGTGCATCTCTGACTGTCACAGGATACAAGCAGATGCAGGCGTGTTTGGTGCTACTCTAATAGTCACAGGATACCAGCAGATGCAGGCGTGTTTGGTGCTTCTCTGACAGTCACAGGATACAACTAGATGTAGGCGTGTTTGGTGCTTCTCTGACAGTCACAGGATACAAGCAGATGTAGGCGTGTTTGGTGCTTCTCTGACAGTCACAGGATACAAGCAGATGTAGGCGTGTTTGGTGCTTCTCTGACAGTCACAGGATACAAGCAGATCCCGGCGTGTTTGGTGCTTCTCTGACAGTCACAGGATACAAGCAGATGTAGGTGTGTTTGGTTCTACTCTGACAGTCACAGGATACAAGCAGATGTAGGCGTGTTTGGTGCCTCTCTGACAGTCACATGATACAAGCAGATGCAGGCGTGTTTGGTGCTTCTCTGACAGACACAGGATACAAGCAGATGCAGGCGTGTTTGGTGCTTCTTTGACAGTCACAGGATACAAGCAGATGTAGGCGTGTTTGGTGCTTCTCTGACAGTCACAGGATACCAGCAGATGCAGGCGTGTTTGGTTCTACTCTAATAGTCACAGGATAGAAGCAGATGCAGGCGTGTTTGGTGCTTCTCTGACAGACACAGGATACCAGCAGATGTAGGTGTGTTTGGTGCTTCTCTGACAGACACAGGATACAAGCAGATGCAGGCGTGTTTGGTGCTTCTCTGACAGTCACAGGATACCAGCAGATGTAGGTGTGTTTGGTGCTTCATTGACAGTCACAGGATACCAGCAGATGTAGGCGTGTTT
This sequence comes from Taudactylus pleione, assembly GCA_031769625.1. NCBI lineage: Eukaryota > Metazoa > Chordata > Amphibia > Anura > Myobatrachidae > Taudactylus > Taudactylus pleione. The sequence goes on from JAUIMM010001284.1 coordinate 716,895, forward strand.
GGTTCTACTCTAATAGTCACAGGATACCAGCAGATGTAGGCGTGTTTGGTGCTTCTCTGACAGTCACAGGATACAAGCAGATGTAGGCGTGTTTGGTGCTTCTCTGACAGTCACAGGATACAAGCAGATGTAGGCGTGTTTGGTGCTTCTCTGACAGTCACATGATACAAGCAGATGTAGGTGTGTTTGGTGCTTCTCTGACAGTCACAGGATACCAGCAGATGTAGGCGTGTTTGGTGCTTCTTTGACAGACACAGGATACAAGCAGATGCAGGCGTGTTTGGTGCTTCTCTGACAGTCACAGGATACAAGCAGATGCAGGCGTGTTTGGTGCCTCTCTGACAGACACAGGATACCAGCAGATGTAGGCGTGTTTGGTGCTTCTCTTACTGTCACAGGATACAAGCAGATGTAGGCGTGTTTGGTTCTACTCTAATAGACACAGGATAGAAGCAGATGTAGGTGTATTTGGTGCTTCTCTGACAGTCACAGGATACAAGCAGATGTAGGCGTGTTTGGTGCTTCTCTGACAGTCACAGGATACCAGCAGATGTAGGTGTATTTGGTGCTTCTCTGACAGTCACAGGATACCAGCAGATGTAGGCGTGTTTGGTGCTTCTCTGACAGTCACAGGATACCAGCAGATGTAGGCGTGTTTGGTGCTTCTCTGACAGTCACAGGATACAAGCAGATGCAGGCGTGTTTGGTGCCTCTCTGACAGACACAGGATACAAGCAGATGCAGGCGTGTTTGGTGCTTCTCTGACTGTCACAGGATACAAGCAGATGCAGGTGTGTTTGGTGCTTCTCTGAGTGTCACAGGATACAAGCAGATGTAGGCGTGTTTGCTTCTACTCTAATAGACACAGGATACAAGCAGATGTAGGCGTGTTTGGTGCTTCTCTGACAGTCACAGGATACAAGCAGATGTAGGCGTGTTTGGTGCTTCTCTGACTGTCACAGGATACATGCAGATGTAGGCGTGTTTGGTTCTACTCTAATAGTCACAGGATACCAGCAGATGCAGGCGTGTTTGGTTCTACTCTAATAGTCACAGGATACCAGCAGATGTAGGCGTGTTTGGTGCTTCTCTGACAGTCACAGGATACAAGCAGATGTAGGCGTGTTTGGTTCTACTCTAATAGTCACAGGATACCAGCAGATGTAGGCGTGTTTGGTGCTTCTCTGACAGACACAGGATACCAGCAGATGTAGGTGTGTTTGGTGCTTCTCTGACATTCACAGGATACCAGCAGATGTAGGCGTGTTTGGTTCTACTCTAATAGTCACAGGATACCAGCAGATGTAGGCGTGTTTGGTTCTACTCTAATAGTCACAGGATACCAGCAGATGCAGGCGTGTTTGGTGCTTCTCTGACAGTCACAGGATACCAGCAAATGTAGGCGTGTTTGGTTCTACTCTAATAGTCACAGGATACAAGCAGATGTAGGCGTGTTTGGTGCTTCTCTGACAGTCACAGGATACAAGCAGATGTAGGTGTGTTTGGTGCTTCTCTGACAGTCACAGGATACCAGCAGATGTAAGTGTGTTTGGTGCTTCTCTGACAGTCACAGGATACAAGCAGATGCAGCCGTGTTTGGTGCTTCTCTGACAGTCACAGGATACCAGCAGATGTAGGTGTGTTTGGTGCTTCTCTGACAGTCACAGGATACCAGCAGATGTAGGTGTGTTTGGTGCTTCTCTGACAGTCACAGGATACCAGCAGATGCAGGCGTGTTTGGTGCTTCTCTGACAGTCACAGGATACCAGCAGATGTAGGTGTGTTTGGTGCTTCTCTGACAGTCACAGGATATCAGCAGATGTAGGTGTGTTTGGTGCTTCTCTGACAGTCACAGGATACAAGCAGATGTCGGTGTGTTTGGTGCTTCTCTGACAGTCACAGGATACCAGCAGATGTAGGTGTGTTTGGTGCTTCTCTGACAGTCACAGGATACAAGCAGATGCAGCCGTGTTTGGTGCTTCTCTGACAGTCACAGGATACCAGCAGATGTAGGTGTGTTTGGTGCTTCTCTGACAGTCACAGGATACCAGCAGATGTAGGTGTGTTTGGTGCTTCTCTGACAGTCACAGGATACCAGCAGATGCAGGCGTGTTTGGTGCTTCTCTGACAGTCACAGGATACCAGCAGATGTAGGTGTGTTTGGTGCTTCTCTGACAGTCACAGGATATCAGCAGATGTAGGTGTGTTTGGTGCTTCTCTGACAGTCACAGGATACCAGCAGATGCAGGCGTGTTTGGTGCTTCTCTGACAGTCACAGGATACCAGCAGATGCAGGCGTGTTTGGTGCTTCTCTGACAGTCACAGGATACAAGCAGATGTAGGCGTGTTTGGTGCTTCTCTGACAGTCACATGATACAAGCAGATGCAGGCGTGTTTGGTGCTTCTCTGACAGACACAGGATACAAGCAGATGCAGGCGTGTTTGGTGCTTCTTTGACAGTCACAGGATACCAGCAGATGTAGGCGTGTTTGCTGCTTCTCTGACAGACACAGGATACAAGCAGATGCAGGCGTGTTTGGTTCTTCTCTGACAGACACAGGATACAAGCATATGTAGGCGTGTTTGGTGCTTCTCTGATAGTCACAGTATACCAGCAGATGTAGTTGTGTTTGGTGCTTCTCTGACAGTCACAGGATACAAGCAGATGTAGGCGTGTTTTTTGCTTCTCTGACAGTCACAGGATACAAGCAGATGTAGGCGTGTTTGGTGCTTCTCTGATAGTCACAGGATACCAGCAGATGTAGGCGTGTCTGGTGCTTCTCTGAAAGTCACAGGATACAAGCAGATGTAGGTGTGTTTGGTGCTTCTCTGACAGTCACAGTATACAAGCAGATGTAGGCGTGTTTGGTGCTTCTCTGACAGTCACTGGATACAAGCAGGTGTAGGCATGTTTGGTTCTACTCTAATAGTCACAGGATACCAGCAGATGTAGGCGTGTTTGGTTCTACTCTAATAGTCACAGGATACAAGCAGATGTAGGCGTGTTTGGTGCTTCTCTGACAGACACAGGATACAAGCAGATGCAGGCGTGTATGGTGCCTCTCTGACAGACACAGGATACCAGCAGATGTAGGCGTGTTTGGTGCTTCTCTTACTGTCACAGGATACAAGCAGATGTAGGCGTGTTTGGTTCTACTCTAATAGACACAGGATAGAAGCAGATGTAGGTGTGTTTGGTGCTTCTCTGACAGTCACAGGATACAAGCAGATGTAGGTGTGTTTGGTGCTTCTCTGACAGTCACAGGATACCAGCAGATGTAGGTGTATTTGGTGCTTCTCTGACAGTCACAGGATACCAGCAGATGTAGGCGTGTTTGGTGCTTCTCTGACAGTCACAGGATACCAGCAGATGCAGGCGTGTTTGGTGCCTCTCTGACAGTCACAGGATACAAGCAGATGTAGGTGTGTTTGGTGCTTCTCTGACAGTCACAGGATACCAGCAGATGTAGGCGTGTTTGGTGCTTCTCTGACAGTCACAGGATACAAGCAGATGCAGGCGTGTTTGGTGCCTCTCTGACAGACACAGGATACAAGCAGATGCAGGCGTGTTTGGTGCTTCTCTGACTGTCACAGGATACAAGCAGATGCAGGTGTGTTTGGTGCTTCTCTGACTGTCACAGGATACAAGCAGATGTAGGCGTGTTTGCTTCTACTCTAATAGACACAGGATACAAGCAGATGTAGGCGTGTTTGGTGCTTCTCTGACAGTCACAGGATACAAGCAGATGTAGGCGTGTTTGGTGCTTCTCTGACTGTCACAGGATACATGCAGATGTAGGTGTGTTTGGTTCTACTCTAATAGTCACAGGATACCAGCAGATGTAGGCGTGTTTGGTTCTACTCTAATAGTCACAGGATACCAGCAGATGTAGGCGTGTTTGGTGCTTCTCTGACAGTCACAGGATACAAGCAGATGTAGGCGTGTTTGGTTCTACTCTAATAGTCACAGGATACCAGCAAATGTAGGCGTGTTTGGTGCTTCTCTGACAGACACAGGATACCAGCAGATGTAGGTGTGTTTGGTGCTTCTCTGACAGTCACAGGATACCAGCAGATGTAGGCGTGTTTGGTTCTACTCTAATAGTCACAGGATACCAGCAGATGCAGGCGTGTTTGGTGCTTCTCTGACAGTCACAGGATACCAGCAGATGTAGGCGTGTTTGGTTCTACTCTAATAGTCACAGGATACAAGCAGGTGCAGGCGTGTTTGGTGCTTCTCTGACAGACACAGGATACAAGCAGATGTAGGCGTGTTTGGTGCTTCTCTGACAGACACAGGATACAAGCAGATGCAGGCGTGTTTGGTGCTTCTCTGACAGTCACAGGATACAAGCAGATGCAGGCGTGTTTGGTGCCTCTCTGACAGACACAGGATACAAGCAGATGCAGGCGTGTTTGGTGCTTCTCTGACTGTCACAGGATACAAGCAGATGCAGGTGTGTTTGGTGCTTCTCTGACTGTCACAGGATACAAGCAGATGTAGGCGTGTTTGCTTCTACTCTAATAGACACAGGATACAAGCAGATGTAGGCGTGTTTGGTGCTTCTCTGACAGTCACAGGATACAAGCAGATGTAGGCGTGTTTGGTGCTTCTCTGACAGTCACAGGATACCAGCAGATGTAGGTGTGTTTGGTGCTTCTCTGACAGTCACAGGATACAAGCAGATGTAGGTGTGTTTGGTGCTTCTCTGATAGTCACAGGATACCAGCAGATGTAGGCGTATTTGGTGCTTCTCTGACAGTCACAGGATACAAGCAGATGTAGGCGTGTTTGGTTCTACTCTAATAGACACAGGATAGAAGCAGATGTAGGTGTGTTTGGTGCTTCTCTGACAGTCACAGGATACAAGGAGATGTAGGCGTGTTTGGTGCTTCTCTGACAGTCACAGGATACCAGCAGATGTAGGTGTATTTGGTGCTTCTCTGACAGTCACAGGATACCAGCAGATGTAGGTGTGTTTGATGCTTCTCTGACAGTCACAGGATACCAGCAGATGTAGGCGTGTTTGGTGCTTCTCTGACAGTCACAGGATACAAGCAGATGCAGGCGTGTTTGGTGCCTCTCTGACAGACACAGGATACAAGCAGATGCAGGCATGTTTGGTGCTTCTCTGACTGTCACAGGATACAAGCAGATGCAGGTGTGTTTGGTGCTTCTCTGAGTGTCACAGGATACAAGCAGATGTAGGCGTGTTTGCTTCTACTCTAATAGACACAGGATACAAGCAGATGTAGGCGTGTTTGGTGCTTCTCTGACAGTCACAGGATACAAGCAGATGTAGGCGTGTTTGGTGCTTCTCTGACTGTCACAGGATACATGCAGATGTAGGCGTGTTTGGTTCTACTTTAATAGTCACAGGATACCAGCAGATGTAGGCGTGTTTGGTTCTACTCTAATAGTCACAGGATACCAGCAGATGTAGGCGTGTTTGGTGCTTCTCTGACAGTCACAGGATACAAGCAGATGTAGGCGTGTTTGGTTCTACTCTAATAGTCACAGGATACCAGCAGATGTAGGCGTGTTTGGTGCTTCTCTGACAGACACAGGATACCAGCAGATGTAGGTGTGTTTGGTGCTTCTCTGACATTCACAGGATACCAGCAGATGTAGGCGTGTTTGGTTCTACTCTAATAGTCACAGGATACCAGCAGATGTAGGCGTGTTTGGTTCTACTCTAATAGTCACAGGATACCAGCAGATGCAGGCGTGTTTGGTGCTTCTCTGACAGTCACAGGATACCAGCAGATGTAGGCGTGTTTGGTTCTACTCTAATAGTCACAGGATACAAGCAGATGTAGGCGTGTTTGGTGCTTCTCTGACAGTCACAGGATACAAGCAGATGTAGGTGTGTTTGGTGCTTCTCTGACAGTCACAGGATACCAGCAGATGTAGGTGTGTTTGGTGCTTCTCTGACAGTCACAGGATACAAGCAGATGCAGCCGTGTTTGGTGCTTCTCTGACAGTCACAGGATACCAGCAGATGTAGGTGTGTTTGGTGCTTCTCTGACAGTCACAGGATACCAGCAGATGTAGGTGTGTTTGGTGCTTCTCTGACAGTCACAGGATACCAGCAGATGTAGGCGTGTTTGGTGCTTCTCTGACAGACACAGGATACCAGCAGATGTAGGTGTGTTTGGTGCTTCTCTGACATTCACAGGATACCAGCAGATGTAGGCGTGTTTGGTTCTACTCTAATAGTCACAGGATACCAGCAGATGTAGGCGTGTTTGGTTCTACTCTAATAGTCACAGGATACCAGCAGATGCAGGCGTGTTTGGTGCTTCTCTGACAGTCACAGGATACCAGCAAATGTAGGCGTGTTTGGTTCTACTCTAATAGTCACAGGATACAAGCAGATGTAGGCGTGTTTGGTGCTTCTCTGACAGTCACAGGATACAAGCAGATGTAGGTGTGTTTGGTGCTTCTCTGACAGTCACAGGATACCAGCAGATGTAAGTGTGTTTGGTGCTTCTCTGACAGTCACAGGATACAAGCAGATGCAGCCGTGTTTGGTGCTTCTCTGACAGTCACAGGATACCAGCAGATGTAGGTGTGTTTGGTGCTTCTCTGACAGTCACAGGATACCAGCAGATGTAGGTGTGTTTGGTGCTTCTCTGACAGTCACAGGATACCAGCAGATGCAGGCGTGTTTGGTGCTTCTCTGACAGTCACAGGATACCAGCAGATGTAGGTGTGTTTGGTGCTTCTCTGACAGTCACAGGATATCAGCAGATGTAGGTGTGTTTGGTGCTTCTCTGACAGTCACAGGATACAAGCAGATGTCGGTGTGTTTGGTGCTTCTCTGACAGTCACAGGATACCAGCAGATGTAGGTGTGTTTGGTGCTTCTCTGACAGTCACAGGATACAAGCAGATGCAGCCGTGTTTGGTGCTTCTCTGACAGTCACAGGATACCAGCAGATGTAGGTGTGTTTGGTGCTTCTCTGACAGTCACAGGATACCAGCAGATGTAGGTGTGTTTGGTGCTTCTCTGACAGTCACAGGATACCAGCAGATGCAGGCGTGTTTGGTGCTTCTCTGACAGTCACAGGATACCAGCAGATGTAGGTGTGTTTGGTGCTTCTCTGACAGTCACAGGATATCAGCAGATGTAGGTGTGTTTGGTGCTTCTCTGACAGTCACAGGATACCAGCAGATGCAGGCGTGTTTGGTGCTTCTCTGACAGTCACAGGATACCAGCAGATGCAGGCGTGTTTGGTGCTTCTCTGACAGTCACAGGATACAAGCAGATGTAGGCGTGTTTGGTGCTTCTCTGACAGTCACATGATACAAGCAGATGCAGGCGTGTTTGGTGCTTCTCTGACAGACACAGGATACAAGCAGATGCAGGCGTGTTTGGTGCTTCTTTGACAGTCACAGGATACCAGCAGATGTAGGCGTGTTTGCTGCTTCTCTGACAGACACAGGATACAAGCAGATGCAGGCGTGTTTGGTTCTTCTCTGACAGACACAGGATACAAGCATATGTAGGCGTGTTTGGTGCTTCTCTGATAGTCACAGTATACCAGCAGATGTAGTTGTGTTTGGTGCTTCTCTGACAGTCACAGGATACAAGCAGATGTAGGCGTGTTTGGTGCTTCTCTGACAGTCACAGGATACAAGCAGATGTAGGCGTGTTTGGTGCTTCTCTGATAGTCACAGGATACCAGCAGATGTAGGCGTGTCTGGTGCTTCTCTGAAAGTCACAGGATACAAGCAGATGTAGGTGTGTTTGGTGCTTCTCTGACAGTCACAGTATACAAGCAAATGTAGGCGTGTTTGGTGCTTCTCTGACAGTCACTGGATACAAGCAGGTGTAGGCATGTTTGGTTCTACTCTAATAGTCACAGGATACCAGCAGATGTAGGCGTGTTTGGTTCTACTCTAATAGTCACAGGATACAAGCAGATGTAGGCGTGTTTGGTGCTTCTCTGACAGACACAGGATACAAGCAGATGCAGGCGTGTATGGTGCCTCTCTGACAGACACAGGATACCAGCAGATGTAGGCGTGTTTGGTGCTTCTCTTACTGTCACAGGATACAAGCAGATGTAGGCGTGTTTGGTTCTACTCTAATAGACACAGGATAGAAGCAGATGTAGGTGTGTTTGGTGCTTCTCTGACAGTCACAGGATACAAGCAGATGTAGGTGTGTTTGGTGCTTCTCTGACAGTCACAGGATACCAGCAGATGTAGGTGTATTTGGTGCTTCTCTGACAGTCACAGGATACCAGCAGATGTAGGCGTGTTTGGTGCTTCTCTGACAGTCACAGGATACCAGCAGATGCAGGCGTGTTTGGTGCCTCTCTGACAGTCACAGGATACAAGCAGATGTAGGTGTGTTTGGTGCTTCTCTGACAGTCACAGGATACCAGCAGATGTAGGCGTGTTTGGTGCTTCTCTGACAGTCACAGGATACAAGCAGATGCAGGCGTGTTTGGTGCCTCTCTGACAGACACAGGATACAAGCAGATGCAGGCGTGTTTGGTGCTTCTCTGACTGTCACAGGATACAAGCAGATGCAGGTGTGTTTGGTGCTTCTCTGACTGTCACAGGATACAAGCAGATGTAGGCGTGTTTGCTTCTACTCTAATAGACACAGGATACAAGCAGATGTAGGCGTGTTTGGTGCTTCTCTGACAGTCACAGGATACAAGCAGATGTAGGCGTGTTTGGTGCTTCTCTGACTGTCACAGGATACATGCAGATGTAGGTGTGTTTGGTTCTACTCTAATAGTCACAGGATACCAGCAGATGTAGGCGTGTTTGGTTCTACTCTAATAGTCACAGGATACCAGCAGATGTAGGCGTGTTTGGTGCTTCTCTGACAGTCACAGGATACAAGCAGATGTAGGCGTGTTTGGTTCTACTCTAATAGTCACAGGATACCAGCAGATGTAGGCGTGTTTGGTGCTTCTCTGACAGACACAGGATACCAGCAGATGTAGGTGTGTTTGGTGCTTCTCTGACAGTCACAGGATACCAGCAGATGTAGGCGTGTTTGGTTCTACTCTAATAGTCACAGGATACCAGCAGATGCAGGCGTGTTTGGTGCTTCTCTGACAGTCACAGGATACCAGCAGATGTAGGCGTGTTTGGTTCTACTCTAATAGTCACAGGATACAAGCAGGTGCAGGCGTGTTTGGTGCTTCTCTGACAGACACAGGATACAAGCAGATGTAGGCGTGTTTGGTGCTTCTCTGACAGACACAGGATACAAGCAGATGCAGGCGTGTTTGGTGCTTCTCTGACAGTCACAGGATACAAGCAGATGCAGGCGTGTTTGGTGCCTCTCTGACAGACACAGGATACAAGCAGATGCAGGCGTGTTTGGTGCTTCTCTGACTGTCACAGGATACAAGCAGATGCAGGTGTGTTTGGTGCTTCTCTGACTGTCACAGGATACAAGCAGATGTAGGCGTGTTTGCTTCTACTCTAATAGACACAGGATACAAGCAGATGTAGGCGTGTTTGGTGCTTCTCTGACAGTCACAGGATACAAGCAGATGTAGGCGTGTTTGGTGCTTCTCTGACAGTCACAGGATACCAGCAGATGTAGGTGTGTTTGGTGCTTCTCTGACAGTCACAGGATACAAGCAGATGTAGGTGTGTTTGGTGCTTCTCTGATAGTCACAGGATACCAGCAGATGTAGGCGTATTTGGTGCTTCTCTGACAGTCACAGGATACAAGCAGATGTAGGCGTGTTTGGTTCTACTCTAATAGACACAGGATAGAAGCAGATGTAGGTGTGTTTGGTGCTTCTCTGACAGTCACAGGATACAAGGAGATGTAGGCGTGTTTGGTGCTTCTCTGACAGTCACAGGATACCAGCAGATGTAGGTGTATTTGGTGCTTCTCTGACAGTCACAGGATACCAGCAGATGTAGGTGTGTTTGATGCTTCTCTGACAGTCACAGGATACCAGCAGATGTAGGCGTGTTTGGTGCTTCTCTGACAGTCACAGGATACAAGCAGATGCAGGCGTGTTTGGTGCCTCTCTGACAGACACAGGATACAAGCAGATGCAGGCATGTTTGGTGCTTCTCTGACTGTCACAGGATACAAGCAGATGCAGGTGTGTTTGGTGCTTCTCTGAGTGTCACAGGATACAAGCAGATGTAGGCGTGTTTGCTTCTACTCTAATAGACACAGGATACAAGCAGATGTAGGCGTGTTTGGTGCTTCTCTGACAGTCACAGGATACAAGCAGATGTAGGCGTGTTTGGTGCTTCTCTGACTGTCACAGGATACATGCAGATGTAGGCGTGTTTGGTTCTACTTTAATAGTCACAGGATACCAGCAGATGTAGGCGTGTTTGGTTCTACTCTAATAGTCACAGGATACCAGCAGATGTAGGCGTGTTTGGTGCTTCTCTGACAGTCACAGGATACAAGCAGATGTAGGCGTGTTTGGTTCTACTCTAATAGTCACAGGATACCAGCAGATGTAGGCGTGTTTGGTGCTTCTCTGACAGACACAGGATACCAGCAGATGTAGGTGTGTTTGGTGCTTCTCTGACATTCACAGGATACCAGCAGATGTAGGCGTGTTTGGTTCTACTCTAATAGTCACAGGATACCAGCAGATGTAGGCGTGTTTGGTTCTACTCTAATAGTCACAGGATACCAGCAGATGCAGGCGTGTTTGGTGCTTCTCTGACAGTCACAGGATACCAGCAGATGTAGGCGTGTTTGGTTCTACTCTAATAGTCACAGGATACAAGCAGATGTAGGCGTGTTTGGTGCTTCTCTGACAGTCACAGGATACAAGCAGATGTAGGTGTGTTTGGTGCTTCTCTGACAGTCACAGGATACCAGCAGATGTAGGTGTGTTTGGTGCTTCTCTGACAGTCACAGGATACAAGCAGATGCAGCCGTGTTTGGTGCTTCTCTGACAGTCACAGGATACCAGCAGATGTAGGTGTGTTTGGTGCTTCTCTGACAGTCACAGGATACCAGCAGATGTAGGTGTGTTTGGTGCTTCTCTGACAGTCACAGGATACCAGCAGATGTAGGTGTGTTTGGTGCTTCTCTGACAGTCACAGGATATCAGCAGATGTAGGTGTGTTTGGTGCTTCTCTGACAGTCACAGGATACCAGCAGATGCAGGCGTGTTTGGTGCTTCTCTGACAGTCACAGGATACCAGCAGATGCAGGCGTGTTTGGTGCTTCTCTGACAGTCACAGGATACAAGCAGATGTAGGCGTGTTTGGTGCTTCTCTGACAGTCACATGATACAAGCAGATGCAGGCGTGTTTGGTGCTTCTCTGACAGACACAGGATACAAGCAGATGCAGGCGTGTTTGGTGCTTCTCTGACAGTCACAGGATACCAGCAGATGTAGGTGTGTTTGGTGCTTCTCTGACAGTCACAGTATACAAGCAGATGTAGGCGTGTTTGGTGCTTCTCTGACAGTCACATGATACAAGCAGATGCAGGCGTGTTTGCTGCTTCTCTGACAGACACAGGATACAAGCAGATGCAGGCGTGTTTGGTTCTTCTCTGACAGTCACATGATACAAGCAGATGTAGGTGTGTTTGGTGCTTCTCTGACAGTCACAGGATACAAGCAGATGTAGGCGTGTTTGGTGCTTCTCTGACAGTCACAGGATACAAGCAGATGTAGGCGTGTTTGGTGCTTCTCTGATAGTCACAGGATACCAGCAGATGTAGGCGTGTCTGGTGCTTCTCTGAAAGTCACAGGATACAAGCAGATGTAGGTGTGTTTGGTGCTTCTCTGACAGTCACAGTATACAAGCAGATGTAGGCGTGTTTGGTGCTTCTCTGACAGTCACTGGATACAAGCAGGTGTAGGCGTGTTTGGTTGTACTCTAGTAGTCACAGGATACCAGCAGATGTAGTCGTGTTTGGTTCTACTCTAATAGTCACAGGATACAAGCAGATGTAGGCGTGTTTGGTGCTTCTCTGACAGACACAGGATACAAGCAGATGCAAGCGTGTTTGGTGCTTCTCTGACAGTCACAGGATACAAGCAGATGCAGGCGTGTTTGGTGCCTCTCTGACAGACACAGGATACCAGCAGATGTAGGCGTGTTTGGTGCTTCTCTTACTGTCACAGGATACAAGCAGATGTAGGCGTGTTTGGTTCTACTCTAATAGACACAGGATAGAAGCAGATGTAGGTGTGTTTGGTGCTTCTCTGACAGTCACAGGATACAAGCAGATGTAGGCGTGTTTGGTGCTTCTCTGACAGTCACAGGATACCAGCAGATGTAGGTGTATTTGGTGCTTCTCTGACAGTCACAGGATACCAGCAGATGTAGGTGTGTTTGGTGCTTCTCTGACAGTCACAGGATACCAGCAGATGTAGGCGTGTTTGGTGCTTCTCTGACAGTCACAGGATACAAGCAGATGCAGGCGTGTTTGGTGCCTCTCTGACAGACACAGGATACAAGCAGATGCAGGCGTGTTTGGTGCTTCTCTGACTGTCACAGGATACAAGCAGATGCAGGTGTGTTTGGTGCTTCTCTGACTGTCACAGGATACAAGCAGATGTAGGCGTGTTTGCTTCTACTCTAATAGACACAGGATACAAGCAGATGTAGGCGTGTTTGGTGCTTCTCTGACAGTCACAGGATACAAGCAGATGTAGGCGTGTTTGGTGCTTCTCTGACTGTCACAGGATACATGCAGATGTAGGTGTGTTTGGTTCTACTCTAATAGTCACAGGATACCAGCAGATGTAGGCGTGTTTGGTTCTACTCTAATAGTCACAGGATACCAGCAGATGTAGGCGTGTTTGGTGCTTCTCTAACAGTCACAGGATACCAGCAGATGTAGGTGTGTTTGGTACTTCTCTGACAGTCACAGGATACAAGCAGATGTAGGCGTGTTTGGTGCTTCTCTGACTGTCACAGGATACAAGCAGAAGCAGGCGTGTTTGGTTGTTCTCTGACAGTCACAGGATACAAGCAGGTTCAGGTGTGTTTGGTGCTTCTCTGACAGTCACAGGATACAAGCAGATGTAGGTGTGTTTGGTGCTTCTCTGACAGTCACAGGATACAAGCAGATGTAGGTGTGTTTGGTGCTTCTCTGACAGTCACAGGATACCAGCACACGCAGGTGTGTTTGGTGCTTCTCTGACAGTCACAGGATACAAGCAGATGCAGGCGTGTTTGGTGCTTCCCTGACAGTCACATGATACCAGCAGATGCAGGCGTGTTTGGTGCTTCTCTGACAGTCACAGGATACCAGCAGATGCAGGCGTGTTTGGTGCTTCTCTGACAGTCACAGGATACAAGCAGATGTAGGCGTGTTTGGTGCTTCTCTGACAGTCACAGGATACAAGCAGATGTAGGCGTGTTTGGTGCTTCTCTGACAGTCACTGGATACAAGCAGATGTAGGCGTGTTTGGTGCTTCTCTGACTGTCACAGGATACAAGCAGATGTAGGTGTGTTTGGTGCTTCTCTGACTGTCACAGGATACCAGCAGATGCAGGCGTGTTTGGTGCTTCTCTGACAGACACAGGATACAAGCAGATGCAGGCATGTTTGGTGCTTCTCTGACAGTCACAGTATACAAGCAGATGTAGGCGTGTTTGGTGCTTCTCTGACAGTCACAGGATACCAGCAGATGCAGGCGTGTTTGGTGCTTCTCTGACAGACACAGGATACAAGCAGATGTAGGCGTGTTTGGTGCTTCTCTGACTGTCACAGGATACAAGCAGATGTAGGCGTGTTTGGTGCTTCTCTGACAGATACAGGATACAAGCAGATGTAGGCGTGTTTGGTGCTTCTCTGACAGATACAGGATACAAGCAGATGTAGGCGTGTTTGGTGCTTCTCTGACACACACGGGATACAAGCAGATGTAGGCGTGTTTGGTGCCTCTCTGACAGTCACAGGATACAAGCAGATGCAGGCGTGTTTGGTGCTCTCTGACAGACACAGGATACAAGCAGATGTAGGTGTGTTTGGTGCTTCTCTGACAGACACAGGATACAAGCAGATGTAGGCGTGTTTGGTGCTTCTCTGACAGACACAGGATACAAGCAGATGCAGGCGTGTTTGGTGCTTCTCTGACAGACACAGGATACAAGCAGATGTAGGCGTGTTTGGTGCTTCTCTGACAGTCACAGGATACAAGCAGATGTAAGTGTGTTTGGTGCTTCTCTGACAGACACAGGATACAAGCAGATGTAGGTGTGTTTGGTGCTTCTCTGACAGTCACAGGATTCAAGCAGATGTAGGTGTGTTTGGGGCTTCTCTGACAGTCACAAGATACAAGCAGATTCAGGCGTGTTTGGTGCTTCTCTGACAGTCACAGGATACAAGCAGATGTAGGTGTGTTTGGTGCTTCTCTGACAGTCACAGGATACAAGCAGATGTTGGCGTGTGGTGCATCTCTGACTGTCACAGGATACAAGCAGATGCAGGCGTGTTTGGTGCTACTCTAATAGTCACAGGATACCAGCAGATGCAGGCGTGTTTGGTGCTTCTCTGACAGTCACAGGATACAAGCAGATGTAGGCGTGTTTGGTGCTTCTCTGACAGTCACAGGATACAAGCAGATGTAGGCGTGTTTGGTGCTTCTCTGACAGTCACAGGATACAAGCAGATGTAGGCGTGTTTGGTGCTTCTCTGACAGTCACAGGATACAAGCAGATGCAGACGTGTTTGGTGCCTCTCTGACAGTCACAGGATACAAGCAGATGCAGGCGTATTTGGTGCTTCTCTGACAGTCACAGGATACAAGCAGATGTAGGCGTCTTTGGTGCTTCTCTGACAGTCACAGGATACAAGCAGATCCCGGCGTGTTTGGTGCTTCTCTGACAGTCACAGGATACAAGCAGATGTAGGTGTGTTTGGTTCTAATCTGACAGTCACAGGATACAAGCAGATGTAGGCGTGTTTGGTGCCTCTCTGACAGTCACATGATACAAGCAGATGCAGGCGTGTTTGGTGCTTCTCTGACAGACACAGGATACAAGCAGATGCAGGCGTGTTTGGTGCTTCTTTGACAGTCACAGGATACAAGCAGATGTAGGCGTGTTTGGTGCTTCTCTGACAGTCACAGGATACCAGCAGATGCAGGCGTGTTTGGTTCTACTCTAATAGTCACAGGATAGAAGCAGATGCAGGCGTGTTTGGTGCTTCTCTGACAGACACAGGATACCAGCAGATGTAGGCGTGTTTGGTGCTTCTCTGACAGTCACAGGATACAAGCAGATGTAGGCGTGTTTGGTGCTTCTCTGACAGTCACAGGATACAAGCAGATGTAAGCGTGTTTGGTGCTTCTCTGACAGTCACAGGATACCAGCAGATGCAGGAGTGTTTGGTTCTACTCTAATAGTCACAGGATACAAGCAGATGTAGGCGTGTTTGGTGCTTCTCTGACAGTCACAGGATACCAGCAGATGTAGGTGTGTTTGGTGCTTCTCTGACAGACACAGGATACAAGCAGATGCAGGCGTGTTTGGTGCTTCTCTGACAGTCACAGGATACCAGCAGATGTAGGTGTGTTTGGTGCTTCATTGACAGTCACAGGATACCAGCAGATGTAGGCGTGTTTGGTTCTACTCTAATAGTCACAGGATACCAGCAGATGTAGGCGTGTTTGGTGCTTCTCTGACAGTCACAGGATACAAGCAGATGTAGGCGTGTTTGGTGCTTCTCTGACAGTCACAGGATACAAGCAGATGTAGGCGTGTTTGGTGCTTCTCTGACAGTCACATGATACAAGCAGATGTAGGTGTGTTTGGTGCTTCTCTGACAGTCACAGGATACCAGCAGATGTAGGCGTGTTTGGTGCTTCTTTGACAGACACAGGATACAAGCAGATGCAGGCGTGTTTGGTGCTTCTCTGACAGTCACAGGATACAAGCAGATGCAGGCGTGTTTGGTGCCTCTCTGACAGACACAGGATACCAGCAGATGTAGGCGTGTTTGGTGCTTCTCTTACTGTCACAGGATACAAGCAGATGTAGGCGTGTTTGGTTCTACTCTAATAGACACAGGATAGAAGCAGATGTAGGTGTATTTGGTGCTTCTCTGACAGTCACAGGATACAAGCAGATGTAGGCGTGTTTGGTGCTTCTCTGACAGTCACAGGATACCAGCAGATGTAGGTGTATTTGGTGCTTCTCTGACAGTCACAGGATACCAGCAGATGTAGGCGTGTTTGGTGCTTCTCTGACAGTCACAGGATACCAGCAGATGTAGGCGTGTTTGGTGCTTCTCTGACAGTCACAGGATACAAGCAGATGCAGGCGTGTTTGGTGCCTCTCTGACAGACACAGGATACAAGTGATTGCAGGCGTGTTTGGTGCTTCTCTGACTGTCACAGGATACAAGCAGATGCAGGTGTGTTTGGTGCTTCTCTGAGTGTCACAGGATACAAGCAGATGTAGGCGTGTTTGCTTCTACTCTAATAGACACAGGATACAAGCAGATGTAGGCGTGTTTGGTGCTTCTCTGACAGTCACAGGATACAAGCAGATGTAGGCGTGTTTGGTGCTTCTCTGACTGTCACAGGATACATGCAGATGTAGGCGTGTTTGGTTCTACTCTAATAGTCACAGGATACCAGCAGATGTAGGCGTGTTTGGTTCTACTCTAATAGTCACAGGATACCAGCAGATGTAGGCGTGTTTGGTGCTTCTCTGACAGTCACAGGATACAAGCAGATGTAGGCGTGTTTGGTTCTACTCTAATAGTCACAGGATACCAGCAGATGTAGGCGTGTTTGGTGCTTCTCTGACAGACACAGGATACCAGCAGATGTAGGTGTGTTTGGTGCTTCTCTGACATTCACAGGATACCAGCAGATGTAGGCGTGTTTGGTTCTACTCTAATAGTCACAGGATACCAGCAGATGTAGGCGTGTTTGGTTCTACTCTAATAGTCACAGGATACCAGCAGATGCAGGCGTGTTTGGTGCTTCTCTGACAGTCACAGGATACCAGCAAATGTAGGCGTGTTTGGTTCTACTCTAATAGTCACAGGATACAAGCAGATGTAGGCGTGTTTGGTGCTTCTCTGACAGTCACAGGATACAAGCAGATGTAGGTGTGTTTGGTGCTTCTCTGACAGTCACAGGATACCAGCAGATGTAAGTGTGTTTGGTGCTTCTCTGACAGTCACAGGATACAAGCAGATGCAGCCGTGTTTGGTGCTTCTCTGACAGTCACAGGATACCAGCAGATGTAGGTGTGTTTGGTGCTTCTCTGACAGTCACAGGATACCAGCAGATGTAGGTGTGTTTGGTGCTTCTCTGACAGTCACAGGATACCAGCAGATGCAGGCGTGTTTGGTGCTTCTCTGACAGTCACAGGATACCAGCAGATGTAGGTGTGTTTGGTGCTTCTCTGACAGTCACAGGATATCAGCAGATGTAGGTGTGTTTGGTGCTTCTCTGACAGTCACAGGATACAAGCAGATGTAGGTGTGTTTGGTGCTTCTCTGACAGTCACAGGATACCAGCAGATGTAGGTGTGTTTGGTGCTTCTCTGACAGTCACAGGATACAAGCAGATGCAGCCGTGTTTGGTGCTTCTCTGACAGTCACAGGATACCAGCAGATGTAGGTGTGTTTGGTGCTTCTCTGACAGTCACAGGATACCAGCAGATGTAGGTGTGTTTGGTGCTTCTCTGACAGTCACAGGATACCAGCAGATGCAGGCGTGTTTGGTGCTTCTCTGACAGTCACAGGATACCAGCAGATGTAGGTGTGTTTGGTGCTTCTCTGACAGTCACAGGATATCAGCAGATGTAGGTGTGTTTGGTGCTTCTCTGACAGTCACAGGATACCAGCAGATGCAGGCGTGTTTGGTGCTTCTCTGACAGTCACAGGATACCAGCAGATGCAGGCGTGTTTGGTGCTTCTCTGACAGTCACAGGATACAAGCAGATGTAGGCGTGTTTGGTGCTTCTCTGACAGTCACATGATACAAGCAGATGCAGGCGTGTTTGGTGCTTCTCTGACAGACACAGGATACAAGCAGATGCAGGCGTGTTTGGTGCTTCTTTGACAGTCACAGGATACCAGCAGATGTAGGCGTGTTTGCTGCTTCTCTGACAGACACAGGATACAAGCAGATGCAGGCGTGTTTGGTTCTTCTCTGACAGACACAGGATACAAGCATATGTAGGCGTGTTTGGTGCTTCTCTGATAGTCACAGGATACCAGCAGATGTAGGTGTGTTTGGTGCTTCTCTGACAGTCACAGGATACAAGCAGATGTAGGCGTGTTTGGTGCTTCTCTGACAGTCACAGGATACAAGCAGATGTAGGCGTGTTTGGTGCTTCTCTGATAGTCACAGGATACCAGCAGATGTAGGCGTGTCTGGTGCTTCTCTGAAAGTCACAGGATACAAGCAGATGTAGGTGTGTTTGGTGCTTCTCTGACAGTCACAGTATACAAGCAGATGTAGGCGTGTTTGGTGCTTCTCTGACAGTCACTGGATACAAGCAGGTGTAGGCGTGTTTGGTTCTACTCTAATAGTCACAGGATACCAGCAGATGTAGGCGTGTTTGGTTCTACTCTAATAGTCACAGGATACAAGCAGATGTAGGCGTGTTTGGTGCTTCTCTGACAGACACAGGATACAAGCAGATGCAGGCGTGTTTGGTGCCTCTCTGACAGACACAGGATACCAGCAGATGTAGGCGTGTTTGGTGCTTCTCTTACTGTCACAGGATACAAGCAGATGTAGGCGTGTTTGGTTCTACTCTAATAGACACAGGATAGAAGCAGATGTAGGTGTGTTTGGTGCTTCTCTGACAGTCACAGGATACAAGCAGATGTAGGTGTGTTTGGTGCTTCTCTGACAGTCACAGGATACCAGCAGATGTAGGTGTATTTGGTGCTTCTCTGACAGTCACAGGATACCAGCAGATGTAGGCGTGTTTGGTGCTTCTCTGACAGTCACAGGATACCAGCAGATGCAGGCGTGTTTGGTGCCTCTCTGACAGTCACAGGATACAAGCAGATGTAGGTGTGTTTGGTGCTTCTCTGACAGTCACAGGATACCAGCAGATGTAGGCGTGTTTGGTGCTTCTCTGACAGTCACAGGATACAAGCAGATGCAGGCGTGTTTGGTGCCTCTCTGACAGACACAGGATACAAGCAGATGCAGGCGTGTTTGGTGCTTCTCTGACTGTCACAGGATACAAGCAGATGCAGGTGTGTTTGGTGCTTCTCTGACTGTCACAGGATACAAGCAGATGTAGGCGTGTTTGCTTCTACTCTAATAGACACAGGATACAAGCAGATGTAGGCGTGTTTGGTGCTTCTCTGACAGTCACAGGATACAAGCAGATGTAGGCGTGTTTGGTGCTTCTCTGACTGTCACAGGATACATGCAGATGTAGGTGTGTTTGGTTCTACTCTAATAGTCACAGGATACCAGCAGATGTAGGCGTGTTTGGTTCTACTCTAATAGTCACAGGATACCAGCAGATGTAGGCGTGTTTGGTGCTTCTCTGACAGTCACAGGATACAAGCAGATGTAGGCGTGTTTGGTTCTACTCTAATAGTCACAGGATACCAGCAGATGTAGGCGTGTTTGGTGCTTCTCTGACAGACACAGGATACCAGCAGATGTAGGTGTGTTTGGTGCTTCTCTGACAGTCACAGGATACCAGCAGATGTAGGCGTGTTTGGTTCTACTCTAATAGTCACAGGATACCAGCAGATGCAGGCGTGTTTGGTGCTTCTCTGACAGTCACAGGATACCAGCAGATGTAGGCGTGTTTGGTTCTACTCTAATAGTCACAGGATACAAGCAGGTGCAGGCGTGTTTGGTGCTTCTCTGACAGACACAGGATACAAGCAGATGTAGGCGTGTTTGGTGCTTCTCTGACAGACACAGGATACAAGCAGATGCAGGCGTGTTTGGTGCTTCTCTGACAGTCACAGGATACAAGCAGATGCAGGCGTGTTTGGTGCCTCTCTGACAGACACAGGATACAAGCAGATGCAGGCGTGTTTGGTGCTTCTCTGACTGTCACAGGATACAAGCAGATGCAGGTGTGTTTGGTGCTTCTCTGACTGTCACAGGATACAAGCAGATGTAGGCGTGTTTGCTTCTACTCTAATAGACACAGGATACAAGCAGATGTAGGCGTGTTTGGTGCTTCTCTGACAGTCACAGGATACAAGCAGATGTAGGCGTGTTTGGTGCTTCTCTGACAGTCACAGGATACCAGCAGATGTAGGTGTGTTTGGTGCTTCTCTGACAGTCACAGGATACAAGCAGATGTAGGTGTGTTTGGTGCTTCTCTGATAGTCACAGGATACCAGCAGATGTAGGCGTATTTGGTGCTTCTCTGACAGTCACAGGATACAAGCAGATGTAGGCGTGTTTGGTTCTACTCTAATAGACACAGGATAGAAGCAGATGTAGGTGTGTTTGGTGCTTCTCTGACAGTCACAGGATACAAGCAGATGTAGGCGTGTTTGGTGCTTCTCTGACAGTCACAGGATACCAGCAGATGTAGGTGTATTTGGTGCTTCTCTGACAGTCACAGGATACCAGCAGATGTAGGTGTGTTTGGTGCTTCTCTGACAGTCACAGGATACCAGCAGATGTAGGCGTGTTTGGTGCTTCTCTGACAGTCACAGGATACAAGCAGATGCAGGCGTGTTTGGTGCCTCTCTGACAGACACAGGATACAAGCAGATGCAGGCATGTTTGGTGCTTCTCTGACTGTCACAGGATACAAGCAGATGCAGGTGTGTTTGGTGCTTCTCTGAGTGTCACAGGATACAAGCAGATGTAGGCGTGTTTGCTTCTACTCTAATAGACACAGGATACAAGCAGATGTAGGCGTGTTTGGTGCTTCTCTGACAGTCACAGGATACAAGCAGATGTAGGCGTGTTTGGTGCTTCTCTGACTGTCACAGGATACATGCAGATGTAGGCATGTTTGGTTCTACTTTAATAGTCACAGGATACCAGCAGATGTAGGCGTGTTTGGTTCTACTCTAATAGTCACAGGATACCAGCAGATGTAGGCGTGTTTGGTGCTTCTCTGACAGTCACAGGATACAAGCAGATGTAGGCGTGTTTGGTTCTACTCTAATAGTCACAGGATACCAGCAGATGTAGGCGTGTTTGGTGCTTCTCTGACAGACACAGGATACCAGCAGATTTAGGTGTGTTTGGTGCTTCTCTGACATTCACAGGATACCAGCAGATGTAGGCGTGTTTGGTTCTACTCTAATAGTCACAGGATACCAGCAGATGTAGGCGTGTTTGGTTCTACTCTAATAGTCACAGGATACCAGCAGATGCAGGCGTGTTTGGTGCTTCTCTGACAGTCACAGGATACCAGCAGATGTAGGCGTGTTTGGTTCTACTCTAATAGTCACAGGATACAAGCAGATGTAGGCGTGTTTGGTGCTTCTCTGACAGTCACAGGATACAAGCAGATGTAGGTGTGTTTGGTGCTTCTCTGACAGTCACAGGATACCAGCAGATGTAGGTGTGTTTGGTGCTTCTCTGACAGTCACAGGATACAAGCAGATGCAGCCGTGTTTGGTGCTTCTCTGACAGTCACAGGATACCAGCAGATGTAGGTGTGTTTGGTGCTTCTCTGACAGTCACAGGATACCAGCAGATGTAGGTGTGTTTGGTGCTTCTCTGACAGTCACAGGATACCAGCAGATGTAGGTGTGTTTGGTGCTTCTCTGACAGTCACAGGATATCAGCAGATGTAGGTGTGTTTGGTGCTTCTCTGACAGTCACAGGATACCAGCAGATGCAGGCGTGTTTGGTGCTTCTCTGACAGTCACAGGATACCAGCAGATGCAGGCGTGTTTGGTGCTTCTCTGACAGTCACAGGATACAAGCAGATGTAGGCGTGTTTGGTGCTTCTCTGACAGTCACATGATACAAGCAGATGCAGGCGTGTTTGGTGCTTCTCTGACAGACACAGGATACAAGCAGATGCAGGCGTGTTTGGTGCTTCTCTGACAGTCACAGGATACCAGCAGATGTAGGTGTGTTTGGTGCTTCTCTGACAGTCACAGTATACAAGCAGATGTAGGCGTGTTTGGTGCTTCTCTGACAGTCACATGATACAAGCAGATGCAGGCGTGTTTGCTGCTTCTCTGACAGACACAGGATACAAGCAGATGCAGGCGTGTTTGGTTCTTCTCTGACAGTCACATGATACAAGCAGATGTAGGTGTGTTTGGTGCTTCTCTGACAGTCACAGGATACAAGCAGATGTAGGCGTGTTTGGTGCTTCTCTGACAGTCACAGGATACAAGCAGATGTAGGCGTGTTTGGTGCTTCTCTGATAGTCACAGGATACCAGCAGATGTAGGCGTGTCTGGTGCTTCTCTGACAGTCACAGGATACAAGCAGATGTAGGTGTGTTTGGTGCTTCTCTGACAGTCACAGTATACAAGCAGATGTAGGCGTGTTTGGTGCTTCTCTGACAGTCACTGGATACAAGCAGGTGTAGGCGTGTTTGGTTCTACTCTAGTAGTCACAGGATACCAGCAGATGTAGTCGTGTTTGGTTCTACTCTAATAGTCACAGGATACAAGCAGATGTAGGCGTGTTTGGTGCTTCTCTGACAGACACAGGATACAAGCAGATGCAGGCGTGTTTGGTGCTTCTCTGACAGTCACAGGATACAAGCAGATGCAGGCGTGTTTGGTGCCTCTCTGACAGACACAGGATACCAGCAGATGTAGGCGTGTTTGGTGCTTCTCTTACTGTCACAGGATACAAGCAGATGTAGGCGTGTTTGGTTCTACTCTAATAGACACAGGATAGAAGCAGATGTAGGTGTGTTTGGTGCTTCTCTGACAGTCACAGGATACAAGCAGATGTAGGCGTGTTTGGTGCTTCTCTGACAGTCACAGGATACCAGCAGATGTAGGTGTATTTGGTGCTTCTCTGACAGTCACAGGATACCAGCAGATGTAGGTGTGTTTGGTGCTTCTCTGACAGTCACAGGATACCAGCAGATGTAGGCGTGTTTGGTGCTTCTCTGACAGTCACAGGATACAAGCAGATGCAGGCGTGTTTGGTGCCTCTCTGACAGACACAGGATACAAGCAGATGCAGGCGTGTTTGGTGCTTCTCTGACTGTCACAGGATACAAGCAGATGCAGGTGTGTTTGGTGCTTCTCTGACTGTCACAGGATACAAGCAGATGTAGGCGTGTTTGCTTCTACTCTAATAGACACAGGATACAAGCAGATGTAGGCGTGTTTGGTGCTTCTCTGACAGTCACAGGATACAAGCAGATGTAGGCGTGTTTGGTGCTTCTCTGACTGTCACAGGATACATGCAGATGTAGGTGTGTTTGGTTCTACTCTAATAGTCACAGGATACCAGCAGATGTAGGCGTGTTTGGTTCTACTCTAATAGTCACAGGATACCAGCAGATGTAGGCGTGTTTAGTGCTTCTCTGACAGTCACAGGATACAAGCAGATGTAGGCGTGTTTGGTTCTACTCTAATAGTCACAGGATACCAGCAGATGTAGGCGTGTTTGGTGCTTCTCTGACAGACACAGGATACCAGCAGATGTAGGTGTGTTTGGTGCTTCTCTGACAGTCACAGGATACCAGCAGATGTAGGCGTGTTTGGTTCTACTCTAATAGTCACAGGATACCAGCAGATGCAGGCGTGTTTGGTGCTTCTCTGACAGTCACAGGATACCAGCAGATGTAGGCGTGTTTGGTTCTACTCTAATAGTCACAGGATACAAGCAGGTGCAGGCGTGTTTGGTGCTTCTCTGACAGACACAGGATACAAGCAGATGTAGGCGTGTTTGGTGCTTCTCTGACAGACACAGGATACAAGCAGATGCAGGCGTGTTTGGTGCTTCTCTGACAGTCACAGGATACAAGCAGATGCAGGCGTGTTTGGTGCCTCTCTGACAGACACAGGATACAAGCAGATGCAGGCGTGTTTGGTGCTTCTCTGACTGTCACAGGATACAAGCAGATGCAGGTGTGTTTGGTGCTTCTCTGACTGTCACAGGATACTAGCAGATGTAGGCGTGTTTGCTTCTACTCTAATAGACACAGGATACAAGCAGATGTAGGCGTGTTTGGTGCTTCTCTGACAGTCACAGGATACAAGCAGATGTAGGCGTGTTTGGTGCTTCTCTGACAGTCACAGGATACCAGCAGATGTAGGTGTGTTTGGTGCTTCTCTGACAGTCACAGGATACAAGCAGATGTAGGTGTGTTTGGTGCTTCTCTGATAGTCACAGGATACCAGCAGATGTAGGCGTGTTTTGTGCTTCTCTGACAGTCACAGGATACAAGCAGATGTAGGCGTGTTTGGTTCTACTCTAATAGACACAGGATAGAAGCAGATGTAGGTGTGTTTGGTGCTTCTCTGACAGTCACAGGATACCAGCAGATGTAGGCGTGTTTAGTGCTTCTCTGACAGTCACAGGATACAAGCAGATGTTGGCGTGTTTGGTTCTACTCTAATAGTCACAGCATACCAGCAGATGTAGGCGTGTTTGGTGCTTCTCTGACAGTCACAGGATACCAGCAGATGTAGGTGTGTTTGGTGCTTCTCTGACAGTCACAGGATACAAGCAGATGTAGGTGTGTTTGGTGCTTCTCTGACAGTCACAGGATACAAGCAGATGTAGGCGTGTTTGGTGCTTCTCTGACAGTCACAGGATACAAGCAGATGTAGGCATGTTTGGTGCTTCTCTGACAGTCACAGGATACCAGCAGATGTTGGCGTGTTTGGTGCCTCTCTGACAGTCACAGGATACAAGCAGATGTAGGCGTGTTTGGTGCTTCTCTGACAGTCACAGGATACCAGCAGATGCAGGCGTGTTTGGTGCGTCTCTGACTGTCACAGGATACAAGCAGATGTAGGCATGTTTGGTGCTTCTCTGACAGTCACAGGATACAAGCAGATGTAGGTGTGTTTGGTGCTTCTCTGACTGTCACAGGATACAAGCAGATGTAGGCGTGTTTGGTGCTTCTCTGACTGTCACAGGATACAAGCAGATGTAGGCGTGTTTGGTGCTTCTCTGACTGTCACAGGATACAAGCAGATGTAGGTGTGTTTGGTGCTTCTCTGACTGTCACAGGATTCAAGCAGGTGCAGGTGTGTTTGGTGCTTCTCTGACAGTCACAGGATACAAGCAGGTGCAGGTGTGTTTGGTGCTTCTCTGACAGTCACAGGATACCAGCAGATGCAGGCGTGTTTGGTTCTACTCTAATAGTCACAGGATACAAGCAGATGTAGGCGTGTTTGGTGCTTCTCTGACAGTCACAGGATACAAGCAGATACAGGCGTGTTTGGTGCTTCTCTGACTGTCACATGATACATGCTGATGTAGGCATGTTTGGTGCTTCTCTGACTGTCATTGGATGCAGGCGTGTTTGGTGCTTCTCTGACAGTCACAGGATACCGGCAGATGTAGGCGTGTTTGGTGCTTCTCTGAC
Organism: Taudactylus pleione; assembly: GCA_031769625.1. NCBI lineage: Eukaryota > Metazoa > Chordata > Amphibia > Anura > Myobatrachidae > Taudactylus > Taudactylus pleione. The sequence goes on from JAUIMM010001284.1 coordinate 742,323, forward strand.
TGTCATTGGATACAAGCAGATGTAGGCATGTTTGGTGCTTCTCTGACTGTCATAGGATACAAGCAGATGTAGGCATGTTTTCTATACCTGTCCTGACTCCCGTCAACTATGCTATTTATACCTGTACTGACTCCCATCCTGAGAGCTATGCTTTTTATACCTATACCTGTCCTGACTCCCATCTTGAGAGCTATGCTTTCTATACCTGTCCTGACTCCCATCTTGAGAGCTATGCTTTCTATACCTGTCCTGACTCCTGTCCTGAGACCTATGCTCTCTATACCTGTCTTGACTCCCATCCTGAGAGCTATGCTTTTTATACTTGTCATTACTCCTGTCCTGAGAGCTATGCTTCCTATATCTGTACTGACTCCCGTCCTGAGAGCTATGCTTTCTATGTCTGTACTGACTCCCGTCCTGAGAGCTATGCTTTCTATACTTGTCATGACTCCTGTCCTGAGAGCTATATTTTCTATATCTGTACTAACTCCCATCCTGAGAGCTATACTTTCTATACCTGTCCTGAGAGCTATGCTTTCTATATCTGTACTGACTCCTGTCTTTAGAGCTATGCTTTCTATACCTGTACTGACTCACATCCTGAGAGCTATACTTTCTATACCTGTCCTGAGAGTTATGCTTTCTATAGCTGTCCTGACTCCCATCTTGATAGCTATGCTTTCTATACCTGTCCTGACTCCCGTCCTGAGAGCTATGCTTTCTATACCTGTCCTGACTTTTGTCATGGAGAATAATACTTTGTGAAAATCTTTCCTTCTAACTTCTAAGATGATCCTTTAAGATGTGTCACTCAGTACCCTCACCCTGGCGTTACCGTATAACCACCGCCATAACGCTTCAGTGTCCTCTGTACTACGTGACTTGGAATTAGAATAGAAGGGTCCATCCTGTGGGCAGTGTAGCAATAGTTACATTGGAGCCTGTGCTAAAGCTGGATGAGTCTCTCTTCTGTCTTCAGATACTTATTTTATTCATTTCTGAAATGATGTCACTGATTTCTTCCAATCTCTTTGGTGGGTAACCTCAGGATGTAAATGTGTCCTGGGCAGTAGAGGACGGGGCCTTGCCACTCTCTGGGGTAGCGCTGTGATTTCCGGTAGGCCATCGCGTGTTGCCTGGCCTGGCTGTTGCATTGGTGGCGGCTGGGAGAGATAACAGGCAGGAAGAGTTTTCATGGTCATTGGCGACATTTTTTAATGAAAGTAAAATTAGCGTATTCTGCTGGATTATCGCATATTTGTGCTTTCTCTACGGCCCCAGCGATTATGCGCGCCAGACCCCAGGTGGAGAGCGGTATGGTCACAGTAAATGTGAATTTTTTTTACATAAATACGTCTGTGTGAGAGGCCGTCAGCTGTACACATGTCTGTGGGGAAAGTTCTGTCTACGGTATGGGGAACGCACATCACATAGAGGAACAATGGTGCTTCCCATCCGCTGGCGACGTAACAGACTGAAAGGGAACCTTACTCTACCAAATATTATACTAAAATACTTCTATTACTCCAATAGATAAATAAGATGTGAATGTCCCCAGCAGATCTCCTTGTGGTGGATTTCCCTGATTATATACTTAGGGCATCACTGCGCAGGGAATGGCTGCTTGGCTGAGACCGTCCCTGTCGTCATTCGCACCATGCTCAGTAATAACACAGGTAACATTCCACAACACCCATACATCCAGAGGGATGGGCCAGACATGGAATGCACCTTCATTCCAAGCCCTGCGTGTCACCTGCTGGAGGTATGTCATACCTGGCTGACTGAGAGTCCGCCCATTACACACCTACACCGTGATACCTGAGTGTCTCCAGCAGCCCCAGCACCTCTCACTGCAGGATGTCAGCACCCCAGACACAAGATGCCTGAAGTGCAGGAGCTAGAGGTGAGAGAGGGAGAGCGGGGAGGTCGGGGAGGGTGCTGGTGGGTGTAGCCTCCATCATACCCCCATGAGGCAGAGCTTGGTGGGCGCACCTCTCCTGTAGTGAGGAGGGGGATTGGGATTCCCATGTAGCCTCCATCATACCCCCATGAGGCAGAGCTTGGTGGGCGCACCTCTCCTGTAGTGAGGAGGGGGATTGGGATTCCCATGTAGCTCCGTCACCTGGGTCTATGTGACTGGTTCTGCTCCCTTTCTATTAATGGCCACCTAACATGGAGGAGAGACGGGCGCAATGCAATCAGCTTCCAACATACAGGAACTTTGTGTCTCTCATTACTCACAGGAGGATCCGGGCGGACGCTTCTTATACAGAGAACATCTATTATATTTCATCTGTCCCTTATACTTTATCCCCCATCATGGCTCATTCACCAAGTCATATAATAGTGATTATATTATATCATAGCATTATATAACTTCCTTTCTCACAGGCACCGATGGTATAATGTTACTGGGGCACAGGCACTGCTGGTATAATGTTACTGGGGCACAGGCGCTGCTGGTATAATGTTACTGGGGCACAGGCGCTGCTGGTATAATGTTACTGGGGCACAGGCACCGATGGTATAATGTTACTGGGGCACAGGCACCGATGGTATACTGTTACTGGGGCACAGGCGCCGCTGGTATAATGTTACTGGGGCACAGGCACTGCCGGTATAATATTAGGCGCACAGGCACTGCCGGTATAACATTAGGGGCACAGGCACTGCCGGTATAACATTAGGGGCACAGGCACTGCCGGTATAACATTAGGGGCACAGGCACTGCCGGTATAATATTAGGCACACAGGCACTGCCAGTACAACATTAGGGGCACAGGCACTGCCGGTATAATGTTACTGGCGCACAGGCGCTGCCGGTATAACATTAGGGGCACAGGCACTGCCGGTATAACATTAGGGGCACAGGCACTGCCGGTATAACATTAGGGGCACAGGCACTGCCGGTATAATATTAGGCACACAGGCACTGCCGGTATAACATTAGGGGCACAGGCACTGCCGGTATAACATTAGGGGCACAGGCAATGCCAGTATAATAATAAAAGCTGACCTCTTATCACTGGCACTTCTGGAGTGATGTGTGGGGTGATGCTGGTATAATATGGGTTCCTGGCTATCATATGTAGGATAATACTAATTTGTCTGGTGTGTGTGTCACTGCTGACCTTTGGGGGGCACTACTGGTATGATGTACTGGTATTGGAGACTGGCGGAGGGACCCCCAAACTACCCCAATATTCTACTTCAGGCCCAGGTCACAGACATATAAATGAGATCTCCGCACAATACTGACATCTCTGTCATTTCACTGCACTTAATGCTAAATTGTTTCTTTACTGCGTTGCCAGATATTTTTGGAGAAAGTCAAAATATATTTATAGACAATGAGACCGAAACGACCTAATGTGAGACCTTTCCCACATCCCCTCTGCTATGTACTAGACACAGCTGCTCTCTGCTATGTACTGTACACGGCTGCTCTCTGCTATGTACTGTACACGGCTGCTCTCTGCTATGTACTGTACACGGCTGCTCTCTGCTATGTACTGTACACTTCTGCTCTCTGCTATGTACTGTACACGGCTGCTCTCCGCTATGTACTGTACACTTCTGCTCTCTGCTATGTACTGTACACTTCTGCTCTCTGCTATGTACTGTACATGGCTGCTCTTTGCTATGTACTGTACACTGCTGCTCTCTGCTATGTACTGTACACTGCTGCTCTCTGCTATGTACTGTACACTTCTGCTCTCTGCTATGTACTGTACACGGCTGCTCTCCGCTATGTACTGTACACTTCTGCTCTCCGCTATGTACTGTACACGGCTGCTCTCCGCTATGTACTGTACACTTCTGCTCTCTGCTATGTACTGTACACTTCTGCTCTCTGCTATGTACTGTACACGGCTGCTCTCTGCTATGTACTGTACACTGCTGCTCTCTGCTATCTACTGTACACGGCTGCTCTCTGCTATGTACTGTACACTTCTGCTCTCTGCTATGTACTGTACACTTCTACACTTCTGCTCTCTGCTATGTACTGTACACGGCTGCTCTCTGCTATGTACTGTACACGCCTGCTCTCTGCTATGACTGTACACGGCTGCTCTCTGCTATGTACTGTACACTTCTGCTCTCTGCTAAGTACTGTACACTTCTGCTCTCTGCTAAGTACTGTACACTTCTGCTCTCTGCTATGTACTGTACACTTCTGCTCTCTGCTATGTACTGTAAACGGCTGCTCTCTGCTATGTACTGTACACGACTGCTCTCTGCTATGTACTGTATACAGCTGCTCTCTGCTATGTACTGTACACTTTAGCTCTCTGCTATGTACTGTACACTTCTGCTCTCTGCTATGTACTGTACACGGCTGCTCTCCGCTATGTACTGTACACTTCTGCTCTCTGCTATGTACTGTACACTTCTGCTCTCTGCTATGTACTGTACACGGCTGCTCTCTGCTATGTACTGTACACTGCTGCTCTCTGCTATCTACTGTACACGGCTGCTCTCTGCTATGTACTGTACACTTCTACACTTCTGCTCTCTGCTATGTACTGTACACGGCTGCTCTCTGCTATGTACTGTACACGCCTGCTCTCTGCTATGACTGTACATGGCTGCTCTCTGCTATGTACTGTACACTTCTGCTCTCTGCTATGTACTGTACACGCCTGCTCTCTGCTATGTACTGTACACTTCTGCTCTCTGCTATGTACTGTACACGGCTGCTCTCTGCTATGTACTGTACACGGCTGCTCTCTGCTATGTACTGTACACGGCTGCTCTCCGCTATGTACTGTACACTTCTGCTCTCCGCTATGTACTGTACACTTCTGCTCTCCGCTATGTACTGTACACTTCTGCTCTCTGCTATGTACTGTACACGGCTGCTCTCTGCTATGTACTGTACACTTCTGCTCTCTGCTATGTACTGTACACTTCTGCTCTCTGCTATGTACTGTACACTGCTGGTCTCTGTTATTTACTGTACACGCCTGCTCTCTGCTATGTACTGTACACTGCTGCTCTCTGCTATGTACTGTACACGGCTGCGCTCTATGTACTGTACACTTCTGCTCTCTGTTATTTACTGTACACGCCTGCTCTCTGCTATGTACTGTACACGGCTGCTCTCTGCTATGTACTGTACACTGCTGGTCTCTGCTATGTACTGTACACGCCTGCTCTCTGTTATTTACTGTACACGCCTGCTCTCTGCTCCACTGCTTCATGGATTTATTGCTCATAAAACTACACAAGTTCTGTCTTATCCTATCTAGATACTGGCAGCCGTTGGTGAGCAGACACTGCGGAATGGATCAGTAGAGGAGATCAAGGTGCTTATGGAGAAACATGATCCCTCCCAGCAGCCTTCAGGCCTCAATCAGCAAAGTCCATCAAAAGCAAAAGAGAAACACTGTCGTCATTTTCCCACCTGTAGCCGTCGCAGGCTGGCTATAATGAGTATTGTGTGCGGAGTCTCCTGTATCGGTATTAAAGCATTAATCCTTGCTCTGCAGGTAAGTACCACTAGCCTCTCTCATCCTGGTGCACTGTGGATGATTGGTAGATTTGGTAGGTTGGTGTGACTGGTAGGCTTGGGCGATTTAGATAGGTATGAGTGACTGGTAGGAGATTGTGGGTGATTGGTAGGTGTGGATGCCTTGTAAGCTGGTGTGGGTAACTGGTAAGTAGGTGTAGGTGATTGGAAGGTGTGACCGGACGCCTTTCGCCTAGGCCGGCCCTGGTCACGGGTTAGCGCTTTCGGAATCCCAATCACCGTCAGTGACCGCCTGTCACTGACTCCGCCAACTGCGCCATGGGCATGTAACGATGCTGCCACCACCAAACTCTACCATCGGTGTTTGGAACCGCTTTTTACGTTACCCTCAGGCTCCTACCTCGGCACCTGGATTCGCTTCTGCTGCGTATGCGTTTGATTAACTGCGGACACACCTCCTGTTTGGTGTCGACTGTTCCCACCTGATCCCTCGCAATAACTGCGGACACACCTCCTGTTTGGTGTCGGCTGTTCCCACCTGATCCCTCGCAATAGACCAGGTCTGCACGGTAGCTGGCAGAGGGCTTGAACTTGGAGACACGGAGCTCTTACCCAGAACAGCCGGAGAACGGAATAGCGTTTGGCGCAATTCTGATGGTTGTAGGACTGAGATACAATTGAAGTCAGGCAAATGGTGTTTTATTGCTCAAAGTCTTAAAGAAGACTCAACCTTCCGAATGAAGGGGAATAATCATCATACAGGATTCTTATCAAGTCAGCAATTCTTCTCCTCAAAGAAGTTACAGGGTTGTACAATATTACCAGGCACGAAGCCTCCTTTTATGCTCGCTCAGGGTACAGTGCCACAGGGGGTAAGTCCGCCCTGTGGTCCCCAACCAATCAATGTTTCCTCACATACAGTAATATAATTTATCCACATATTACATTTCAATAGAAATAGTAAATGATATTCATCCTTCCCAATGGAAGTATCTAACAGTTTGGCATTTCCAACCTTAACACATTCAGTGACATCCAAAAGGTTCTTAAAAACAGATTGTCTTTTAAAAAGTAAGTTCTGTACATGAAGGGTTTGGCTATATGACACCATTCACACCTTTACACAGAGAACTTCCAGTCACCCTATTCATCAGACTTCCTGCTAGAGAATGACAATCAGCATCTAGTTTCCTGCAGCCAGAGAGGCTGGTCATGTCATATTCCAAAAGTGCAGTTTCTCTACAAAATATACATTTAAACCATATAGTGCATAGCCTATTACACATACGTTGCTTCATGCACTAATGTATTGCAGATCAGCTGCAGTGCATTACAGCAATACATATATACTTTAATACAGTTTATAATAAACCATGTGCAATGTGTGTTTTACACTGTCCTTTTAAAAATGGCGCAGCAGGATTTTGTGGGAGGCTAGTAAGTAGATGTGTGGGGGACTGGTAGGCTTTGGGAGATGTAGGTAGGTGTAGGTGACTGGTAGAGATGGGTGACTGGAAGGCTTGGGTGATGTAGGTAGGTGTGGGTGACTGGTGGGATGATGTGACTGGTAGGTGCGGGTGACTGTTAGACTTAGGTGATGCAGGTAGGTATAGGTGACTAGTGGGACTGCATGACTGGTAGGTGTGGGTGACTGGTAGGCTTGGGTGATGTAGGTAGGTGTGGGTGACTGGTAGGCTTGGGTGAAGTAGGTACGTGTGGGTGACTGGTTGGCTTGAGTGATGTAGGTAGGTGTAGGTGTCTGGTAGAGGTGGGGGTGACTGGTAGGCTTGCGTTATCTAGGTAGGTGACTGTTGGGACGGTATGACTGATAGGCCTGGGTGATGTAGGTAGGTGTAGATGACTGATGGGATGGTGTGGGTGACTGGTAAATTGGTGAGACTGGTCAGTGTAGGTGACTGATAGGTTGATGTGACTGGTCAGTGTGGGTGACTGGTGGGACGGTATGACTGGTAGGCCTGGGTGATGTAGGTAGGTGTAGATGACTGATGGGATGGTGTGACTGCTAGGTGTGGGTGACTACTAGGTGTGGGTGATGTAGGTAGTGTGGGTGACTGGTAGATCGGTGAGACTGGTTAGTGTGGGTGACTGGTAGAACGGTGAGACTGGTTAGTGTAGGTGACTGATAGGTTGGTGTGACTTACATATTTGTTTGCTACTTCCCACAGGCAGAGCAAGAAAATGACCAACAGAAGCAGAATCTACTCTCTCGCCGATCTCGGAAGTTCTCGGTGCTGAGTATCGTGGTGTTTTTTGGTGCGCTGCTGTGTCTGCCCTTCCTGGTGGTCTTCATATCATACATCATGACTCTCATTGAGTGATATCTGAAATTCAATGCCTGAGCTGTTACAATTAGTCCCAAGAGTTTACAGCAACAACGGAACCATGCTGCACTGGGGTGGGATTCCTGTCTCATGGATTCTGGCTCTATAGAGCCACAAAATAATTCGGTTCCAATCACTGGAGCCAACTGTAAGGGAACCAAAGCAAAGTGCCCCCACTGCAAGACCCCGAGTTCCACATTCACTTCCAGGACTTTGCTTTATTATTTGTGTTCTGATATGAAGGACTGCAGGAGGAAAATGTATATATTACTATTTGTAGCGATTGTATGTTTATAATATATACTGTATGTTTTTTCTACATATGTCCTAAGGACCTACATGTGGTTCATACAAACTGTGTATTTAAAATAATAAACTTGAAGTGTAAGATGTGAGATGCCGGAGTCTCGTGTTCTCCTGAAAGGGGCCATTACCATTCAGACATTCACTACATGTTACTCCATGCTGTGGGAAGCGTGTACATCTGCATATTAACATGGCAACGTGGTCTGCATAGAGGAGGCCCTGTCAGGTACATACCACTTTACGTCTCCGGTACACCTCATACGGCGCCAACATACAGAAAGAAAACTGAGACGTAAAATAATATTAATGAAGCATATAATCTCCAGCAGTACTCCACGCAGGCTTGCCTACCCTCCTGATTTGGTCGGGAGCCTCCCGAATATCGGGTGCCGCCCCCGACCCCCCGGAAAAGCAGGCAAGCCACCCGGCCCCCCGACTACTAGTAAAAACCCTCACTGCTGGGGGACCCATGCTTCACAATGCATTTTTATCAGCATTGTGAAGAGGGGGTGGGGCCACGATGACGCGATTGTGCAGTCACGCCCTGGCCCTGCCCCCAAAATGACATCATAGCCCAGCCACGCCCCCCTGCAAAATGCAGGTATTCAGCTCCCTCCCGGAAGGAGGGAGCTGAATGTCGGCAAGTATGATTCCACGCTCCTGGCCTCCTGCTATAGTAGTAAGCTGGCCAGGCTGCTTTGTGCTGGAGATAGATGAGGACGGGGGCATACAGTCACCAGGCCTGCTTTCTCCAGCGGTACTCCACGCTCCTGGCCTCCTGCTATAGTAGTAAGCTGGCCAGGCTGCTATGTGCTGGGGATAGATGAGGACGGGGGCATACAGTCACCAGGCCTGCTTTCTCCAGCGGTACTCCACGCTCCTGGCCTCCTGCTATAGTAGTAAGCTGGCCAGGCTGCTATGTGCTGGGGATAGATGAGGACGGGGGGCATATAGTCACCAGGCCTGCTTTCTCCAGCGGTACTCCACGCTCCTGGCCTCCTGCTATAGTAGTAAGCTGGCCAGGCTGCTTTGTGCTGGGGATTGATGAGGACGGGGGGCATACAGTCACCAGGCCTGCTTTCTCCAGCGGTACTCCACGCTCCTGGCCTCCTGCTATAGTAGTAAGCTGGCCAGGCTGCTATGTGCTGGGGATAGATGAGGACGGGGGACATACAGTCACCAGGCCTGCTTTCTCCAGCGGTACTCTATGCTCCTGGCCTCCTGCTATAGTAGTAAGCTGGCCAGGCTGCTATGTGCTGGGGATAGATGAGGACGGGGGGCATACAGTCACCAGGCCTGCTTTCTCCAGTGGTACTCCACGCTCCTGGCCTCCTGCTATAGTAGTAAGCTGGCCAGGATGCTATGTGCTGGGGATAGATGAGGACGGGGGGCATACAGTCACCAGGCCTGCTTTCTCCAGTGGTTCTCCACGCTCCTGGCTTCCTGCTATAGTAGTAAGCTGGCCAGGCTGGTATGTGCTGGGGATAGATGAGGACGGGAGGCATACAGTCACCAGGCCTGCTTTCTCCAGCGGTACTCCACGCTCCAGTAGTAAGCCCCCCGTCCTCATCTATCCCCAGCACATAGCAGCCTGGCCAGCTTACTACTATAGCAGGAGGCCAGGAGCATGGAGTACAGTCACCAGGCCTGCTTTCTCCAGCGGTTCTCCACACTCCTGGCCTCCTGCTATAGTAGTAAGCTGGACAGGCTGCTATGTGCTGGGGATAGATGAGGTCGGGGGGCATATAGTCATCAGGCCTGCTTTCTCCAGCGGTTCTCCACGCTCCTGCATCCTGCTATAGTAGTAAGCTGGCCAGGCTGCTATGTGCTGGGGATAGATGAGGATGGGGGGCATACAGTCACCTGGCCTGCTTTCTCCAGCGGTACTCCATGCTCCTGGCCTCCTGCTATAGTAGTAAGCTGGCCAGGATGCTATGTGCTGGGGATAGATGAGGACGGGGGGCATACAGTCACCAGGCCTGCTTTCTCCAGTGGTACTCCACGCTCCTGGCCTCCTGCTATAGTAGTAAGCTGGCCAGGCTGCTTTGTGCTGGGGATAGATGAGGACGGGGGGCATACAGTCACCAGGCCTGCTTTCTCCAGCGGTACTCCACGCTCCTGGCCTCCTGCTATAGTAGTAAGCTGGCCAGGCTGCTATGTGCTGGGGATAGATGAGGACGGGGGCATACAGTCACCAGGCCTGCTTTCTCCAGCGGTTCTCCACGCTCCTGGCCTCCTGCTATAGTAGTAAGCTGGCCAGGCTGCTATGTGCTGGGGATGGATGAGGACGGGGGGCATACAGTCACCAGGCCTGCTTTCTCCAGCGGTTCTCCACGCTCCTGGCCTCCTGCTATAGTAGTAAGCTGGCCAGGCTGCTTTGTGCTGGGGATAGATGAGGACGGGGGGCATACAGTCACCAGGCCTGCTTTCTACAGCGGTTCTCCACGCTCCAGGCCTCCTGCTATAGTAGTAAGCTGGCCAGGCTGCTATGTGCTGGGGATAGATGAGGACGGGGGGCATACAGTCACCAGACCTGCTTTCTCCAGCGGTTCTCCACGCTCCTGGCCTCCTGCTATAGTAGTAAGCTGGCCAGGCTGCTATGTGCTGGGGATAGATGAGGACGGGGGGCATACAGTCACCAGGGCTGCTTTCTCCAGCGGTTCTCCACGCTCCTGGCCTCCTGCTATAGTAGTAAGCTGGCAAGGCTGCTATATGCTGGGGATAGAGGAGGACGGGGGGCATACAGTCACCAGGCCTGCTTTCTTCAGCGGTTCTCCACGCTCCTGGCCTCCTGCTATAGTAGTAAGCTGGCCAGGCTGCTATGTGCTGGGGATAGATGAGGACGGGGGCATACAGTCACCAGGCCAGCTTTCTCCAGCGGTACTCCACGCTCCTGGCGTCCTGCTATAGTAGTAAGCTGGCCAGGCTGCTATGTGCTGGGGATAGATGAGGATGGGGGGTATACAGTCACCAGGCCTGCTTTCTCCAGCGGTACTCCCCGCTCCTGGCCTCCTGCTATAGTAGTAAGCTGGCCAGGCTGCTATAGATGAGGACGGGGGGCATACAGTCACCAGGCCTGCTTTCTCCAGCGGTTCTCCACGCTCCTGGCCTCCTGCTATAGTAGTAAGCTGGCCAGGCTGCTATGTGCTGGGGATAGATGAGGACGGGGGGCATACAGTCACCAGGCCTGCTTTCTCCAGCGGTACTCCACGCTCCTGGCCTCCTGCTATAGTAGTAAGCTGGCCAGGATGCTTTGTGCTGGGGATAGATGAGGATGGGGGGCATACAGTCACCAGGCCTGCTTTCTCCAGCGGTACTCCACGCTCCTGGCCTCCTGCTATAGTAGTAAGCTGGCCAGGCTGCTTTGTGCTGGGGATAGATGAGGACGGGGGGCATACAGTCACCAGGCCTGCTTTCTCCAGCGGTAATCTACGCTCCTGGCCTCCTGCTATAGTAGTAAGCTGGCCAGGCTGCTTTGTGCTGGGGATAGATGAGGACGAGGGACATACAGTCACCAGGCCTGCTTTCTCCAGCAGTACTCTATGCTCCTGGCCTCCTGCTATAGTAGTAAGCTGGCCAGGCTGCTATGTGCTGGGGATGTATGAGGACGGGGGCATAGAGTCACCAGGCCAGCTTTCTCCAGCGGTACTCCACGCTCCTGGCCTCCTGCTATAGTAGTAAGCTGGCCAGGCTGCTATAGATGAGGACGGGGGGCATACAGTCACCAGGCCTGCTTTCTCCAGCGGTTCTCCACGCTCCTGGCCTCCTGCTATAGTAGTAAGCTGGCCAGGCTGCTATGTGCTGGGGATAGATGAGGACGGGGGGCATACAGTCAACAGGCCTGCTTTCTCCAGTGGTACTCTATGCTCCTGGCCTCCTGCTATAGCAGTAAGCTGGCCAGGCTGCTATGTGCTGGGGATAGATGAGGACGGGGGGCATACAGTCACCTGGCCTGCTTTCTCCAGGGGTACTCCATGCTCCTGGCCTCCTGCTATAGTAGTAAGCTGGCCAGGATGCTATGTGCTGGGGATAGATGAGGACGGGGGGCATACAGTCACCAGGCCTGCTTTCTCCAGTGGTACTCCACGCTCCTGGCCTCCTGCTATAGTAGTAAGCTGGCCAGGCTGCTTTGTGCTGGGGATAGATGAGGACGGGGGGCATACAGTCACCAGGCCTGCTTTCTCCAGCGGTACTCCACGCTCCTGGCCTCCTGCTATAGTAGTAAGCTGGCCAGGCTGCTATGTGCTGGGGATAGATGAGGACGGGGGCATACAGTCACCAGGCCTGCTTTCTCCAGCGGTTCTCCACGCTCCTGGCCTCCTGCTATAGTAGTAAACTGGCCAGGCTGCTATGTGCTGGGGATGGATGAGGACAGGGGGCATACAGTCACCAGGCCTGCTTTCTCCAGCGGTTCTCCACGCTCCTGGCCTCCTGCTATAGTCGTAAGCTGGCCAGGCTGCTTTGTGCTGGGGATAGATGAGGACGGGGGGCATACAGTCACCAGGCCTGCTTTCTCCAGCGGTTCTCCACGCTCCTGGCCTCCTGCTATAGTAGTAAGCTGGCCAGGCTGCTATGTGCTGGGGATAGATGAGGACGGGGGGCATACAGTCACCAGGCCTGCTTTCTCCAGTGGTACTCCACGCTCCTGGCCTCATGCTATAGCAGTAAGCTGGCCAGGATGCTATGTGCTGGGGATAGATGAGGACGGGGGGCATACAGTCACCTGGCCTGCTTTCTCCAGGGGTACTCCATGCTCCTGGCCTCCTGCTATAGTAGTAAGCTGGCCAGGATGCTATGTGCTGGGGATAGATGAGGACGGGGGGCATACAGTCACCAGGCCTGCTTTCTCCAGTGGTACTCCACGCTCCTGGCCTCCTGCTATAGTAGTAAGCTGGCCAGGCTGCTTTGTGCTGGGGATAGATGAGGACGGGGGGCATACAGTCACCAGGCCTGCTTTCTCCAGCGGTACTCCACGCTCCTGGCCTCCTGCTATAGTAGTAAGCTGGCCAGGCTGCTTTGTGCTGGGGATAGATGAGGACGGGGGGCATACAGTCACCAGGCCTGCTTTCTCCAGCGGTACTCCACGCTCCTGGCCTCCTGCTATAGTAGTAAGCTGGCCAGGCTGCTATGTGCTGGGGATAGATGAGGACGGGGGCATACAGTCACCAGGCCTGCTTTCTCCAGCGGTACTCCACGCTCCTGGCGTCCTGCTATAGTAGAAAGCTGGCCAGGCTGCTATGTGCTGGGGATAGATGAGGATGGGGGGTATACAGTCACCAGGCCTGCTTTCTCCAGCGGTACTCCCCGCTCCTGGCCTCCTGCTATAGTAGTAAGCTGGCCAGGCTGCTATAGATGAGGACGGGGGGCATACAGTCACCAGGCCTGCTTTCTCCAGCGGTTCTCCACGCTCCTGGCCTCCTGCTATAGTAGTAAGCTGGCCAGGCTGCTTTGTGCTGGGGATAGATGAGGACGAGGGGCATACAGTCACCAGGCCTGCTTTCTCCAGCGGTACTCTATGCTCCTGGCCTCCTGCTATAGTAGTAAGCTGGCCAGGCTGCTATGTGCTGGGGATCTATGAGGACGGGGGCATAGAGTCACCAGGCCTGCTTTCTCCAGCGGTACTCCACGCTCCTGGCCTCCTGCTATAGTAGTAAGCTGGCCAGGCTGCTATAGATGAGGACGGGGGGCATACAGTCACCAGGCCTGCTCTCTCCAGCGGTTCTCCACGCTCCTGGCCTCCTGCTATAGTAGTAAGCTGGCCAGGCTGCTATGTGCTGGGGATAGATGAGGACGGGGGGCATACAGTCAACAGGCCTGCTTTCTCCAGCGGTACTCCACGCTCCTGGCCTCCTGCTATAGTAGTAAGCTGGACAGGATGCTTTGTGCTGGGGTTAGATGAGGATGGGGGGCATACAGTCACCAGGCCTGCTTTCTCCAGCGGTTCTCCACGCTCCTGGCCTCCTGCTATAGTAGTAAGCTGGCCAGGCTGCTTTGTGCTGGGGATAGTTGAGGACGGGAGGCATACAGTCACCAGGCCTGCTTTCTCCAGCGGTACTCCACGCTCCTGGCCTCCTGCTATAGTAGTAAGCTGACAAGGCTGCTTTGTGCTGGGGATAGATGAGGACGGGGGGCATACAGTCACCAGGCCTGCTTTCTCCAGCGGTTCTCCACGCTCCTGGCCTCCTGCTATAGTAGTAAGCTGGCCAGGCAGCTATGTGCTGGGGATAGATGAGGACGGGGGCATACAGTCACCAGGCCAGCTTTCTCCAGCGGTTCTCCACGCTCCTGGCCTCCTGCTATAGTAGTAAGCTGGCCAGGCTGCTATGTGCTGGGGATAGATGAGGACGGGGGGCATACAGTCACCAGGCCTGCTTTCTCCAGTGGTACTCAATGCTCCTAGCCTCCTGCTATAGTAGTAAGCTGGCGAGGATGCTATGTGCTGGGGATAGATGAGGACGGGGGGCATACAGTCACCAGGCCTGCTTTCTCCAGCGGTACTCCACGTTCCTGGCCTCCTGCTATAGTAGTAAGCTGGCCAGGCTGCTATGTGCTGGGGATAGATGAGGACGGGGGGCATACAGTCACCAGGCCTGCTTTCTCCAGTGGTACTCCACGCTCCTGGCCTCCTGCTATAGCAGTAAGCTGGTCAGGATGCTATGTGCTGGGGATAGATGAGGACGGGGGGCATACAGTCACCAGGCCTGCTTTCTCCAGTGGTTCTCCACGCTCCTGGCTTCCTGCTATAGTAGTAAGCTGGCCAGGCTGGTATGTGCTGGGGATAGATGAGGACGGGAGGCATACAGTCACCAGGCCTGCTTTCTCCAGCGGTACTCTATGCTACTGGCCTCCTGCTATAGTAGTAAGCTGGCCAGGCTGCTATGTGCTGGGGATAGATGAGGACAGGGGGCATATAGTCACCAGGTCTGCTTTCTCCAGCGGTTCTCCACGCTCCGGGCCTCCTGCTATAGTAGTAAGCTGGCCAGGCTGCTATGTGCTGGGGATGGATGAGGACGGGGGGTATATAGTCACCAGGCCTGCTTTCTCCAGCGGTACTCCATGCTCCTGGCCTCCTGCTATAGTAGTAAGCTGGCCAGGCTGCTATGTGCTGGGGATAGATGAGGACGGGGGGCAAACAGTCACCTGGCCTGCTTTCTCCAGCGATACTCCATGCTCCTGGCCTCCTGCTATAGTAGTAAGCTGGCCAGGATGCTATGTGCTGGGGATAGATGAGGACGGGGGCATACAGTCACCAGGCCTGCTTTCTCCAGCGGTTCTCCACGCTCCTGCCTCCTGCTACAGTATTAAGCTGGCCAGGCTGCTTTGTGCTGGGGATAGATGAGGACGGGGGGCATACAGTCACCAGGCCTGCTTTCTCCAGTGGTACTCCACGCACCTGGCCTCCTGCTATAGTAGTAAGCTGGCCAGGCTGCTTTGCGCTGGGGATAGATCAGGACGGGGGGCATACAGTCACCAGGCCTGCTTTCTCCAGCGGTTCTCCACGCTCCTGGCCTCCTGCTATAGTAGTAAGCTGGCCAGGCTGCTTTGTGCTGGGGATGGATGAGGACGGGGGGCATATAGTCACCAGGCCTGCTTTCTCCAGCGGTACTCCATGCTCCTGGCCTCCTGCTATAGTAGTAAGCTGGCCAGGCTGCTATGTGCTGGGGATAGATGAGGACGGGGGGCATACAGTCACCAGGCCTGCTTTCTCCAGCAGTACTCTACGCTCCTGGCCTCCTGCTATAGTAGTAAGCTGGCCAGGCTGCTATGTGCTGGGGATAGATGAGGACGGGGGGCATACAGTCACCAGGCCTGCTTTCTCCAGCGGTACTCCACGCTCCTGGCCTCCTGCTATAGTAGTAAGCTGGCCAGGCTGCTATGTGCTGGGGATAGATGAGGACGGGGGCATACAGTCACCAGGCCTGCTTTCTCCAGCGGTTCTCCACGCTCCTGGCTCCTGCTATAGTAGTAAGCTGGCAAGGCTGCTATGTGCTGGGGATAGATGAGGACGGGGGCATACAGTCACCAGGCCTGCTTTCACCAGCGGTTCCCCACGCTCCTGGCTCCTGCTATAGTAGTAAGGTGGCCAGGCTGCTATGTGCTGGAGATAGATGAGGACGGGGGGCATACAGTCACCAGGCCTGCTTTCTCCAGCGGTTCTCCACGCTCCTGGCCTCCTGCTATAGTAGTAAGCTGGCCAGGCTGCTATGTGCTGGGAATAGATGAGGACGGGGGTATACAGTCACCAGGCCTGCTTTCTCCAGCGGTACTCCACGCTCCTGGCCTCCTGCTATAGTAGTAAGCTGGCCAGGCTGCTATGTGCTGGGGATAGATGAGGATGGGGGGTATACAGTCACCAGGCCTGCTTTCTCCAGCAGTACTCCCCGCTCCTGGCCTCCTGCTATAGTAGTAAGCTGGCCAGGCTGCTATAGATGAGGACGGGGGGCATACAGTCACCAGGCCTGCTTTCTCCAGCGGTACTCCACGCTCCTGGCCTCCTGCTATAGTAGTAAGCTGGCCAGGAAGCTTTGTGCTGGGGATAGATGAGGATGGGGGGCATACAGTCACCAGGCCTGCTTTCTCCAGCGGTACTCCACGCTCCTAGCCTCCTGCTATAGTAGTAAGCTGGCCAGGCTGCTATGTGCTGGGGATAGATGAGGACGGGGGGCATACAGTCACCAGGCCTGCTTTCTCCAGCAGTATTCCACGCTCCTGGCCTCCTGCTATAATAGTAAGCTGGCCAGGCTGCTTTGTGCTGGGGATAGATGAGGACGGGGGGCATACAGTCACCAGGCCTGCTTTCTCCAGTGGTACTCCACGCTCCTGGCCTCCTGCTATAGTAGTAAGCTGGCCAGGCTGCTTTGTGCTGGGGATAGATGAGGACGGGGGGCATACAGTCACCAGGCCTGCTTTCTCCAGCGGTACTCCACGCTCCTGGCCTCCTGCTATAGTAGTAAGCTGGCCAGGCTGCTATGTGCTGGGGATAGATGAGGACGGGGGCATACAGTCACCAGGCCTGCTTTCTCCAGCGGTTCTCCACGCTCCTGGCCTCCTGCTATAGTAGTAAACTGGCCAGGCTGCTATGTGCTGGGGATGGATGAGGACAGGGGGCATACAGTCACCAGGCCTGCTTTCTCCAGCGGTTCTCCACGCTCCTGGCCTCCTGCTATAGTCGTAAGCTGGCCAGGCTGCTTTGTGCTGGGGATAGATGAGGACGGGGGGCATACAGTCACCAGGCCTGCTTTCTCCAGCGGTTCTCCACGCTCCTGGCCTCCTGCTATAGTAGTAAGCTGGCCAGGCTGCTATGTGCTGGGGATAGATGAGGACGGGGGGCATACAGTCACCAGGCCTGCTTTCTCCAGTGGTACTCCACGCTCCTGGCCTCATGCTATAGCAGTAAGCTGGCCAGGATGCTATGTGCTGGGGATAGATGAGGACGGGGGGCATACAGTCACCTGGCCTGCTTTCTCCAGGGGTACTCCATGCTCCTGGCCTCCTGCTATAGTAGTAAGCTGGCCAGGATGCTATGTGCTGGGGATAGATGAGGACGGGGGGCATACAGTCACCAGGCCTGCTTTCTCCAGTGGTACTCCACGCTCCTGGCCTCCTGCTATAGTAGTAAGCTGGCCAGGCTGCTTTGTGCTGGGGATAGATGA
The DNA here is from genome assembly GCA_031769625.1 of Taudactylus pleione. Classification (NCBI taxonomy): domain Eukaryota; kingdom Metazoa; phylum Chordata; class Amphibia; order Anura; family Myobatrachidae; genus Taudactylus; species Taudactylus pleione. Next base: position 760,100 of record JAUIMM010001284.1, read on the forward strand.
GGACGGGGGGCATACAGTCACCAGGCCTGCTTTCTCCAGCGGTACTCCACGCTCCTGGCCTCCTGCTACAGTAGTAAGCTGGCCAGGCTGCTATGTGCTGGGGATAGATGAGGACGGGGGCATACAGTCACCAGGCCTGCTTTCTCCAGCGGTTCTCCACGCTCCCGGCCTCCTGCTATAGTAGTAAACTGGCCAGGCTGCTATGTGCTGGGGATGGATGAGGACGGGGGGCATACAGTCACCAGGCCTGCTTTCTCCAGCGGTTCTCCACGCTCCTGGCCTCCTGCTATAGTAGTAAGCTGGCCAGGCTGCTTTGTGCTGGGGATAGATGAGGACGGGGGGCATACAGTCACCAGGCCTGCTTTCTCCAGCGGTTCTCCACGCTCCTGGCCTCCTGCTATAGTAGTAAGCTGGCCAGGCTGCTATGTGCTGGGGATAGATGAGGACGGGGGGCATACAGTCACCAGGCCTGCTTTCTCCAGCGGTTCTCCACGCTCCTGGCCTCCTGCTATAGTAGTAAGCTGGCCAGGCTGCTATGTGCTGGGGATAGATGAGGACGGGGGGCATACAGTCACCAGGCCTGCTTTCTCCAGCGGTTCTCCACGCTCCTGGCCTCCTGCTATAGTAGTAAGCTGGCAAGGCTGCTATGTGCTGGGGATAGAGGAGGACGGGGGGCATACAGTCACCAGGCCTGCTTTCTTCAGCGGTTCTCCACGCTCCTGGCCTCCGGCTATAGTAGTAAGCTGGCCAGGCTGCTATGTGCTGGGGATAGATGAGGACGGGGGCATACAGTCACCAGGCCTGCTTTCTCCAGCGGTACTCCACGCTCCTGGCGTCCTGCTATAGTAGAAAGCTGGCCAGGCTGCTATGTGCTGGGGATAGATGAGGATGGGGGGTATACAGTCACCAGGCCTGCTTTCTCCAGCGGTACTCCCCGCTCCTGGCCTCCTGCTATAGTAGTAAGCTGGCCAGGCTGCTATAGATGAGGACGGGGGGCATACAGTCACCAGGCCTGCTTTCTCCAGCGGTTCTCCACGCTCCTGGCCTCCTGCTATAGTAGTAAGCTGGCCAGGCTGCTTTGTGCTGGGGATAGATGAGGACGAGGGGCATACAGTCACCAGGCCTGCTTTCTCCAGCGGTACTCTATGCTCCTGGCCTCCTGCTATAGTAGTAAGCTGGCCAGGCTGCTATGTGCTGGGGATCTATGAGGACGGGGGCATAGAGTCACCAGGCCTGCTTTCTCCAGCGGTACTCCACGCTCCTGGCCTCCTGCTATAGTAGTAAGCTGGCCAGGCTGCTATAGATGAGGACGGGGGGCATACAGTCACCAGGCCTGCTTTCTCCAGTGGTTCTCCACGCTCCTGGCCTCCTGCTATAGTAGTAAGCTGGCCAGGCTGCTATGTGCTGGGGATAGATGAGGACGGGGGGCATACAGTCAACAGGCCTGCTTTCTCCAGCGGTACTCCACGCTCCTGGCCTCCTGCTATAGTAGTAAGCTGGACAGGATGCTTTGTGCTGGGGTTAGATGAGGATGGGGGGCATACAGTCACCAGGCCTGCTTTCTCCAGCGGTTCTCCACGCTCCTGGCCTCCTGCTATAGTAGTAAGCTGGCCAGGCTGCTTTGTGCTGGGGATAGTTGAGGACGGGGGGCATACAGTCACCAGGCCTGCTTTCTCCAGCGGTACTCCACGCTCCTGGCCTCCTGCTATAGTAGTAAGCTGACAAGGCTGCTTTGTGCTGGGGATAGATGAGGACGGGGAGCATACAGTCACCAGGCCTGCTTTCTCCAGCGGTTCTCCACGCTCCTGGCCTCCTGCTATAGTAGTAAGCTGGCCAGGCAGCTATGTGCTGGGGATAGATGAGGACGGGGGCATACAGTCACCAGGCCAGCTTTCTCCAGCGGTTCTCCACGCTCCTGGCCTCCTGCTATAGTAGTAAGCTGGCCAGGCTGCTATGTGCTGGGGATAGATGAGGACGGGGGGCATACAGTCACCAGGCCTGCTTTCTCCAGCGGTACTCAATGCTCCTAGCCTCCTGCTATAGTAGTAAGCTGGCGAGGATGCTATGTGCTGGGGATAGATGAGGACGGGGGGCATACAGTCACCAGGCCTGCTTTCTCCAGCGGTACTCCACGTTCCTGGCCTCCTGCTATAGTAGTAAGCTGGCCAGGCTGCTATGTGCTGGGGATAGATGAGGACGGGGGGCATACAGTCACCAGGCCTGCTTTCTCCAGTGGTACTCCACGCTCCTGGCCTCCTGCTATAGCAGTAAGCTGGTCAGGATGCTATGTGCTGGGGATAGATGAGGACGGGGGGTATACAGTCACCAGGCCTGCTTTCTCCAGTGGTTCTCCACGCTCCTGGCTTCCTGCTATAGTAGTAAGCTGGCCAGGCTGGTATGTGCTGGGGATAGATGAGGACGGGAGGCATACAGTCACCAGGCCTGCTTTCTCCAGCGGTACTCTATGCTACTGGCCTCCTGCTATAGTAGTAACCTGGCCAGGCTGCTATGTGCTGGGGATAGATGAGGACGGGGGGCATATAGTCACCAGGTCTGCTTTCTCCAGCGGTTCTCCACGCTCCGGGCCTCCTGCTATAGTAGTAAGCTGGCCAGGCTGCTCTGTGCAGGGGATATATGAGGACGGGGGACATACAGTCACCAGGCCTGCTTTCTCCAGCGGTACTCCACGCTCCTGGCCTCCTGCTATAGTAGTAAGCTGGCCAGGATGCTTTGTGCTGGGGATAGATGAGGACGGGGGCATATAGTCACCAGGCCTGCTTTCTCCAGCGGTTCTCCACGCTCCAGTCTTCCTGCTATAGTAGTAAGCTGGCCAGGCTGCTATGTGCTGGGGATGGATGAGGACGGGGGGTATATAGTCACCAGGCCTGCTTTCTCCAGCGGTACTCCATGCTCCTGGCCTCCTGCTATAGTAGTAAGCTGGCCAGGCTGCTATGTGCTGGGGATAGATGAGGACGGGGGGCAAACAGTCACCTGGCCTGCTTTCTCCAGCGATACTCCATGCTCCTGGCCTCCTGCTATAGTAGTAAGCTGGCCAGGATGCTATGTGCTGGGGATAGATGAGGACGGGGGCATACAGTCACCAGGCCTGCTTTCTCCAGCGGTTCTCCACGCTCCTGCCTCCTGCTACAGTATTAAGCTGGCCAGGCTGCTTTGTGCTGGGGATAGATGAGGACGGGGGGCATACAGTCACCAGGCCTGCTTTCTCCAGTGGTACTCCACGCACCTGGCCTCCTGCTATAGTAGTAAGCTGGCCAGGCTGCTTTGCGCTGGGGATAGATCAGGACGGGGGGCATACAGTCACCAGGCCTGCTTTCTCCAGCGGTTCTCCACGCTCCTGGCCTCCTGCTATAGTAGTAAGCTGGCCAGGCTGCTTTGTGCTGGGGATGGATGAGGACGGGGGGCATATAGTCACCAGGCCTGCTTTCTCCAGCGGTACTCCATGCTCCTGGCCTCCTGCTATAGTAGTAAGCTGGCCAGGCTGCTTTGTGCTGGGGATAGATGAGGACGGGGGGCATACAGTCACCAGGCCTGCTTTCTCCAGCAGTACTCTACGCTCCTGGCCTCCTGCTATAGTAGTAAGCTGGCCAGGCTGCTATGTGCTGGGGATAGATGAGGACGGGGGGCATACAGTCACCAGGCCTGCTTTCTCCAGCGGTACTCCACGCTCCTGGCCTCCTGCTATAGTAGTAAGCTGGCCAGGCTGCTATGTGCTGGGGATAGATGAGGACGGGGGCATACAGTCACCAGGCCTGCTTTCTCCAGCGGTTCTCCACGCTCCTGGCTCCTGCTATAGTAGTAAGCTGGCAAGGCTGCTATGTGCTGGGGATAGATGAGGACGGGGGCATACAGTCACCAGGCCTGCTTTCACCAGCGGTTCCCCACGCTCCTGGCTCCTGCTATAGTAGTAAGGTGGCCAGGCTGCTATGTGCTGGAGATAGATGAGGACGGGGGGCATACAGTCACCAGGCCTGCTTTCTCCAGCGGTTCTCCACGCTCCTGGCCTCCTGCTATAGTAGTAAGCTGGCCAGGCTGCTATGTGCTGGGAATAGATGAGGACGGGGGTATACAGTCACCAGGCCTGCTTTCTCCAGCGGTACTCCACGCTCCTGGCCTCCTGCTATAGTAGTAAGCTGGCCAGGCTGCTATGTGCTGGGGATAGATGAGGATGGGGGGTATACAGTCACCAGGCCTGCTTTCTCCAGCAGTACTCCCCGCTCCTGGCCTCCTGCTATAGTAGTAAGCTGGCCAGGCTGCTATAGATGAGGACGGGGGGCATACAGTCACCAGGCCTGCTTTCTCCAGCGGTACTCCACGCTCCTGGCCTCCTGCTATAGTAGTAAGCTGGCCAGGAAGCTTTGTGCTGGGGATAGATGAGGATGGGGGGCATACAGTCACCAGGCCTGCTTTCTCCAGCGGTACTCCACGCTCCTAGCCTCCTGCTATAGTAGTAAGCTGGCCAGGCTGCTATGTGCTGGGGATAGATGAGGACGGGGGGCATACAGTCACCAGGCCTGCTTTCTCCAGCAGTATTCCACGCTCCTGGCCTCCTGCTATAATAGTAAGCTGGCCAGGCTGCTTTGTGCTGGGGATAGATGAGGACGGGGGGCATACAGTCACCAGGCCTGCTTTCTCCAGCGGTACTCCATTCTCCGGGCCTCCTGCTATAGTAGTAAGCTGGCCAGGCTGCTATGTGCTGGGGATAGATGAGGACGGGGGGCATACAGTCACCAGGCCTGCTTTCTCCAGCAGTATTCCACGCTCCTGGCCTCCTGCTATAATAGTAAGCTGGCCAGGCTGCTTTGTGCTGGGGATAGATGAGGACGGGGGGCATACAGTCACCAGGCCTGCTTTCTCCAGCGGTTCTCCACGCTCCTGGCCTCCTGCTATAGTAGTAAGCTGGCCAGGCTGCTTTGTGCTGGGGATAGATGAGGACGGGGGGCATACAGTCACCAGGCTTGCTTTCTCCAGCGGTACTCCACGCTCCTGGCCTCCTGCTATAGTAGTAAGCTGGCCAGGCTGCTATGTGCTGGGGATAGATGAGGACGGGGGGCATACAGTCACTAGGCCTGCTTTCTCCAGTGGTTCTCCACGCTCCTGGCCTCCTGCTATAGTAGTAAGCTGGCCAGGCTGCTTTGTGCTGGGGATGGATGAGGACTGGGGGCATACAGTCACCAGGCCTGCTTTCTCCAGCGGTACTCCATGCTCCTGGCCTCCTGCTATAGTAGTAAGCTGGCCAGGCTGCTATGTGCTGGGGATAGATGAGGACGGGGGGCATACAGTCACCAGGCCTGCTTTCTCCAGCGGTTCTTCACGCTCCTGGCCTCCTGCTATAGTAGTAAGCTGGCCAGGCTGCTATGTGCTGGGGATAGATGAGGACGGGGGCATACATGTATCTCTTCTTACTGTGTCACGCTGAGACTGGCGAGCCCTCCCTGCCACAATAGCCACACACCTCAAAAGTGCCTGACAGCTGCTTCCTGCTCTCCCTTCTCTGGGTCGAACTCTATAGTCATATAGCAGCATGGCTCCCTCACAGTTTGTAGTCTGCTCATGCCACTCTTACCCGCCTGCCAGCTGGCACTGTCCCTGAGACAGTTAGCCTGCAGCAGCGGCCACCAATCACAGTACAGCTCAGGCTCTGGTCATTCACATGGCGTTACCAATGTCACCCAACAACCTCACACACACACATTACACACGGCAACCTCACTCACACACATTACACACAGCAACCTCACACACACACACATTAGACACGGCGACCTCACTCACACACATTACACCCAGCAACCTCACACACGGCGACCTCACACACACATTACACATGGCGACCTCACTCACACACATTACACCCAGCGACCTCACACACATTACACTCAGCGACCTCACACACATTACACCCAGCAACCTCACACACACATTACACCCAGCGACCTCACACTCACATTACACCCGACAACCTCACACACACATTACACCCAGCGACCTCACACTCACATTACACACGGCGACCTCACTCACACACATTACACCCAACAACCTCACACACACATTACAGATGGCGACCTCACACACACATTACACATGGCGACCTCACACACACATTACACACGGCGACCTCACTCACACATTACACCCAGCAACCTCACACACATTACACTTGGCAACCTCACTCACACACATTACACCTAACAACCTCACACACACATTACACACGGCGACCTCACACACACATTGCACCCAGCAACCTCACACACATTACACTTGGCAACCTCACACACACATTAGACACGGCGACCTCACTCACACACATTACACCCAGCAACCTCACACACATATTACACCCAACAACCTCACACACATTACACTTGGCAACCTCACTCACACACATTACACCTAACAACCTCACACACACATTACACACGGTGACCTCACTCACACATTACACCCAGCAACCTCACACACATTACACTTGGCAACCTCACACACACACACACATTAGACACGGCGACCTCACTCACACACATTACACCCAGCAACCTCACACACATATTACACCCAACAACCTCACACACACATTAAACCCAGCAACCTCACACACACACATTACACCCAGCAACCTCACACACACATTACATCCAGCAACCTCACACACACATTACACCCAGCAACCTCACACACACATTACACCCAGCAACCTCACACACACATTACACCCAGCAACCTAACACACACATTACACCCAGCAACCTCACACACACATTACACCCAGCAACCTCACACACATATTACACCCAGCGACCTCACTCACACACATTACACCCAACAACCTCACACACACATTACAGACGGCGACCTCACACACACATTACACACGGCGACCTCACACACACATTACACACGGTGACCTCACTCACACATTACACCCAGCAACCTCACACACATTACACTAGGCAACCTCACTCACACACATTACACCCAACAACCTCACACACACACATTACACACGGCGACCTCACACACACATTGCACACAGCGACCTCACACACACATTACACACGGCGACCTCACTCACACACATTACACCCAGCAACCTCACACACGTCGACCTCACACACACATTACACCCAGCAACCTCACACACATTACACCCAGCGACCTCACTCACACACATTACACCCAGCAACCTCACACACACATTACACTTGGCAACCTCACTCACACACATTACACCCAACAACCTCACACACACACATTACACACGGCGACCTCACACACACATTGCACACGGCGACCTCACATACACATTGCACACGGCGACCTCACACACACATTACACACGGCGACCTCACTCACACACATTACACCCAGCAACCTCACACACGGCGACCTCACACACACATTACACCCAGCAACCTCACACACATTACACATGGCGACCTCACTCACACACATTACACCCAGCAATCTCACACACACATTACAGATGGCGACCTCACACACACATTACACATGGCGACCTCACACACACATTACACACGGCGACCTCACTCACACATTACACCCAGCAACCTCACACACATTACACTTGGCAACCTCACTCACACACATTACACCTAACAACCTCACACACACATTACACACGGCGACCTCACACACACATTGCACCCAGCAACCTCACACACATTACACTTGGCAACCTCACACACACACACATTAGACACGGCGACCTCACTCACACACATTACACCCAGCAACCTCACACACATATTACACCCAACAACCTCACACACATTACACTTGGCAACCTCACTCACACACATTACACCTAACAACCTCACACACACATTACACACGGTGACCTCACTCACACATTACACCCAGCAACCTCACACACATTACACTTGGCAACCTCACACACACACACATTAGACACGGCGACCTCACTCACACACATTGCACCCAGCAACCTCACACACATATTACACCCAACAACCTCACACACACATTAAACCCAGCAACCTCACACACACACATTACACCCAGCAACCTCACACACACACATTACATCCAGCAACCTCACACACACATTACACTTGGCAACCTCACTCACACACATTACACCCAACAACCTCACAAACACACATTACACACGGCGACCTCACACACACATTGCACACGGCGACCTCACATACACATTGCACACGGCGACCTCACACACACATTACACACGGCGACCTCACTCACACACATTACACCCAGCAACCTCACACACGGCGACCTCACACACACATTACACCCAGCAACCTCACACACATTACACATGGCGACCTCACTCACACACATTACACCCAGCAACCTCACACACACATTACACACGGCGACCTCACACACACATTACACACGGCGACCTCACTCACACATTACACCCAGCAACCTCACACACACATTACACCCAACAACCTCACACACACATTACACCCAGCAACCTCACACACATATTACACCCAGCGACCTCACTCACACACATTACACCCAACAACCTCACACACACATTACAGACGGCGACCTCACACACACATTACACACGGCGACCTCACACACACATTACACACGGTGACCTCACACACACATTACACCCAGCAACCTCACACACATTACACTTGGCAACCTCACTCACACACATTACACCCAACAACCTCACACACACACATTACACACGGCGACCTCACACACACATTGCACACAGCGACCTCACACACACATTACACACGGCGACCTCACTCACACACATTACACCCAGCAACCTCACACACGTCGACCTCACACACACATTACACCCAGCAACCTCACACACATTACACCCAGCGACCTCACTCACACACATTACACCCAGCAACCTCACACACACATTACACTTGGCAACCTCACTCACACACATTACACCCAACAACCTCACAAACACACATTACACACGGCGACCTCACACACACATTGCACACGGCGACCTCACATACACATTGCACACGGCGACCTCACACACACATTACACACGGCGAGCTCACTCACACACATTACACCCAGCAACCTCACACACGGCGACCTCACACACACATTACACCCAGCAACCTCACACACATTACACATGGCGACCTCACTCACACACATTACACCCAGCAACCTCACACACACATTACACACGGCGACCTCACACACACATTACACACGGCGACCTCACTCACACATTACACCCAGCAACCTCACACACACATTACACCCAACAACCTCACACACACATTACACACATTGACCTCACACACACATTACACATGGCGACCTCACACACATTACACACAGCGACCTCACTCACACACATTACACCCAGCAACCTCACACACATTACACATGGCGACCTCACTCGCACACATTACACCCAGCGACCTCACACACATTACACCCAGCGACCTCACACACACATTACACCCAGCAACCTCACACACACACATTACACCCAGCAACCTCACACACACATTACACCCAGCAACCTCACACACACATTACACCCAGCGACCTCACACACACATTACACACGGCAACCTCACTCACACACATTACACCCGGCAACCTCACACACACACATTACACCCGGCAACCTCACACACACATTACACCCGGCAACCTCACACACACATTACACCCGGCAACCTCACACACATATTACACCCAGCGACCTCACACTCACATTACACATGGCGACCTCACTCACTCACATTACACACGGCGACCTCACTCACACACATTACACCCAACAACCTCACACACACATTACAGACGGCGACCTCACACACACATTGCACACGGCGACCTCACATACACATTGCACACGGCGACCTCACACACACATTACACACGGCGACCTCACTCACACACATTACACCCAGCAACCTCACACACGGCGACCTCACACACACATTACACCCAGCAACCTCACACACATTACACATGGCGACCTCACTCACACACATTACACCCAGCAACCTCACACACACATTACACACGGCGACCTCACACACACATTACACACGGCGACCTCACTCACACATTACACCCAGCAACCTCACACACACATTACACCCAACAACCTCACACACACATTACACCCAGCAACCTCACACACATATTACACCCAGCGACCTCACTCACACACATTACACCCAACAACCTCACACACACATTACAGACGGCGACCTCACACACACATTACACACGGCGACCTCACACACACATTACACACGGTGACCTCACACACACATTACACCCAGCAACCTCACACACATTACACTTGGCAACCTCACTCACACACATTACACCCAACAACCTCACACACACACATTACACACGGCGACCTCACACACACATTGCACACAGCGACCTCACACACACATTACACACGGCGACCTCACTCACACACATTACACCCAGCAACCTCACACACGTCGACCTCACACACACATTACACCCAGCAACCTCACACACATTACACCCAGCGACCTCACTCACACACATTACACCCAGCAACCTCACACACACATTACACTTGGCAACCTCACTCACACACATTACACCCAACAACCTCACAAACACACATTACACACGGCGACCTCACACACACATTGCACACGGCGACCTCACATACACATTGCACACGGCGACCTCACACACACATTACACACGGCGAGCTCACTCACACACATTACACCCAGCAACCTCACACACGGCGACCTCACACACACATTACACCCAGCAACCTCACACACATTACACATGGCGACCTCACTCACACACATTACACCCAGCAACCTCACACACACATTACACACGGCGACCTCACACACACATTACACACGGCGACCTCACTCACACATTACACCCAGCAACCTCACACACACATTACACCCAACAACCTCACACACACATTACACACATTGACCTCACACACACATTACACATGGCGACCTCACACACATTACACACAGCGACCTCACTCACACACATTACACCCAGCAACCTCACACACATTACACATGGCGACCTCACTCGCACACATTACACCCAGCGACCTCACACACATTACACCCAGCGACCTCACACACACATTACACCCAGCAACCTCACACACACACATTACACCCAGCAACCTCACACACACATTACACCCAGCAACCTCACACACACATTACACCCAGCGACCTCACACACACATTACACACGGCAACCTCACTCACACACATTACACCCGGCAACCTCACACACACACATTACACCCGGCAACCTCACACACACATTACACCCGGCAACCTCACACACACATTACACCCGGCAACCTCACACACACATTACACCCGGCAACCTCACACACATATTACACCCAGCGACCTCACACTCACATTACACATGGCGACCTCACTCACTCACATTACACACGGCGACCTCACTCACACACATTACACCCAACAACCTCACACACACATTACAGACGGCGACCTCACACACACATTACACACGGCGACCTCACTCACACATTACACCCGGCAACCTCACTCACACACATTACACCCGGCAACCTCACTCACACACATTACACACGGCGACCTCACACACACATTACACACAGCGACCTCACACACACATTACACACGGCGACCTCACACACACACTACACACGGCGACCTCACACACACATTACACACGGCGACCTCACACACACATTACACCCGGCGACCTCACACACACATTACACCCGGCGACCTCACTCACACATTACACCCAGCAACCTCATACACACACACATTACACACGACAACCTCACACACACATTACACATGGCGACCTCACACACACATTACACCCGGCGACCTCACTCACACATTACACCCAGCAACCACATACACACACATTACACACGGCAACCTCACACACACATACATTACACCCGGCAACCACACACACACAGGACTTCATTCAGAGTCGGTCGTTGCGGCCGCACGGTCGTATAGAAAAAGGGGCCGGATATGCAAATGATGCACACGCATGTTGCGTCCCTAAGGTCGGATCGTTAGCTGGCCGACCAAGGGGTGGATGCGGTCGGTTCGCTAAAAATACGCCCACTTCTCGTATGCATAGCACGTCATCTCCGGCTATATAAGGATTAATCGCGAGCATCGTTTACCATCGGAACTCGTTGTAGAATTAAAGGTTGACCTTACGCTCTCTTAAGCTCTACGATCATGTCAGTTTAAAACCTCCCCTGTCACGTGTGCCATGACGCTACTTTGTAATTTATGCACTCCCATAAAACGCCGTTCGCATAATTAGGCACGCCTGCGTTCGGATCTCCACACCCCAGTTTTCAAGCACCTTCCCCTGTTACCACCCACAAACGCCGCAATCTGTCACTACCGACCTGGCGGTGTTGGAGAGAGAAATTTCTGATCATAGCCGCTAGTTTGCGCACGCGCATTGTGAACTGTACGCATGCGCAGTAAAGCGAACATCGGTTGCGTACTACCGTGCGGCCGCTTCGACCGACTCTGAATGAGGTCCACATTAACCCCGGCCACCTCACACACACATACATTACACCCAGCAACCACACACTTACACACATTACACCTGGCAACCTCACTCACACACACTTTACACCCAGTGACCCCCCCCCTCCCCCTTCACACACACAATATACATACAGGGACCTCACACACACTACACCCAGTGACCTCTCTCTCACACACACACAATATATACAGGGACCTCACATACATTACACAGAGGGACCTTACACACGGTGACCTCACACAGATTACATCTGGGAACCTCGCACACTTACACCCAGTGACATCACACACACATTACACCCAGTGACATCACACACACACAATACACCCAGTGACCTCACACACACATCACACCCAGTGACATCACACGCATTAAAAAGTGTGATATTTAGCGCATCCTATAGCCCATTAAGGATATAAGAATTAAAGGAAACAGTTCTAGATAAAATCCAAATAATTAATTATACATAATACATTCAATAGTAAAAAAATGGGAAATGACCACAAATATAAACCTAATTCCGGTATACAACAAAAAGAGTTGATATAAAGATATTACAAGATGTAACAAAGCCGATGTGTGGGGGTAATGGGGGGAATAACTCCTGCTAGTAAGTGGTCTGTTGTGTGCCTGCTCAGCTGAGATAAGGGTTAATGATGTGGACAGATCCAGTGTCCTTACCCTGGTATCTTCTGATAAATGTAGTGCGGTCGGAGCCCGACCACACGTGACTAAAATGGCTGCCACGGTACTGAAGAGATTAACCCTCATGCTGCGGCACCATTTTAAAAGGACATTTAGGCGCAGTGCGCTACGTCCTGTGAATGTATACGTAGTGTGTTTCAACATGTTATATTCAATGTGCTGTGCGCAGTTGTGGAAATGTATATTAAATGTATGACGTATGCACTTATAAGGAATGTATAAGGCGGTAACATTGGCTATTGAGACCTCCTCACCTAGGGATGGATACGGTAATTACCCTATAGCCGGGCAGTGGGGATGGATACGGTAATTACCCTATAGCCGGGCAGTGGGGATGGATACGGTAATTACCCTATAGCCGGGCAGTGGGGATGGATACGGTAATTACCCTATAGCCGGGCAGTGGGGAAGGGATACGGTAATTACCCTATAGCCGGGCAGTGGGGTATGGATACGGTAATTACCCTATAGCCGGGCAGTAGGGATGGGTACGGTAATTACCCTATAGCCGGGCAGTGGGGATGGATACGGTAATTACCCTATAGCCGGGCAGTGGGGATGGATACGGTAATTACCCTATAGCCGGGCAGTGGGGATGGATACGGTAATTACCCTATAGCCGGGCAGTGGGGATGGATACGGTAATTACCCTAGCCGGGCAGTGGGGAAGGGATACGTTAATTACCCTATAGCCGGGCAGTAGGGATGGATACGGTAATTACCCTATTGCCGGGCAGTAGGGATGCATACGGTAATTACCCTATAGCCGGGCAGTGGGGATGGATACGGTAATTACCCTATAGCCGGGCAGTGGGGATGGATACGGTAATTACCCTATTGCCGGGCAGTGGGGATGCATACGGTAATTACCCTATAGCCGGGCAGTGGGGATGGATACGGTAATTACCCTATAGCCGGGCAGTAGGGATGCATACGGTAATTACCCTATAGCCGGGCAGTAGGGATGGATACTGTAATTACCCTATAGCCGGGCAGTGGGGATGGATACGGTAATTACCCTATAGCCGGGCAGTAGGGATGGATACTGTAATTACCCTATAGCCGGGCAGTAGGGATGGATACTGTAATTACCCTATAGCCGGGCAGTGGGGATGGATACGGTAATTACCCTATAGCCGGGCAGTGGGGATGCATACGGTAATTACCCTATAGCCGGGCAGTAGGGATGGATACTGTAATTACCCTATAGCCGGGCAGTGGGGATGGATACGGTAATTACCCTATAGCCGGGCAGTAGGGATGGATACTGTAATTACCCTATAGCCGGGCAGTAGGGATGGATACTGTAATTACCCTATAGCCGGGCAGTGGGGATGGATACGGTAATTACCCTATAGCCGGGCAGTAGGGATGCATACGGTAATTACCCTATAGCCGGGCAGTAGGGATGGATACTGTAATTACCCTATAGCCTGGCAGTGGAGGGTTAGGTGGTGACTGAGCCTAGGAAGCTCGGGCTAGGGAGGCTCCTGTGTGTCTCCTGTACAATACTAAGCACGTTTGGGAAAGACAATTTGTTTGTGTGTAAAGTAGCTCCTATTAGATTGATGCTTCCTAAGAACTGGAGGAGTTACAGACAGGGAAAGCCAAACTGGTTTTATACATAGTTCCTGGTATGTGCAAGAATGAATGCAATGTATCAGTTCCTGTGATATGTTATATTACCATGTGAGAGACAGTCTATGCTGAGTTCCTGTGATATGTTATATTACCATGTGAGAGACAGCCTATGCTAAGTTTGTGTGTTTTATCAAAGTCAAATGTTCTACGGTGGTAACGAGGAAATGTAGTTACTGCCTTTAAAATGTACGATGTGTTTATTATTTATATTATGTGAGATAGTATGATTGGCTGAGAGGAACATAGGGTGGATATACCCCCTGCGGTATTGTGTGTAGGAATGGGATAAGGAGGGCATGTGAGCCCTGTGTATGGGGACATCTTGTGTTTCTTTGGAAGATCAGGACCTGCTGTAACATCTATGTATGCTGTAGCCCTTAAAGCTGAGGGAAGAGGTTTTATTAAAGACTATGAGCAATAAACACCTTTGCCTATATGACTACATCTGTACCCTGCAACCAAAAGAATTGCGCCAAACGCTATTCCGTTCTCCGGCTGTTCTGGGTAAGAGCTCAGTGTCTCCACGTTCAAGCCCTCTGCCAGCTACCGTGCAGACCTGGTCCATTGCGAGAGATCAGGTGGGAACAGCCGACACCAATCGGGGGGTGTGGCCGCAGCTAGTCGACGCATACGCAGCAGGATCGGTTCCAGGTGCCGGATATAGAAGCCGGAGTACACAAGAAGCAGTTCCAAATGCCGATTGTAGAGTTTGGTGGTGGCAGCATCGTTACACGCCCACTTTGTAGTGGGCGGAGTCAGTGACAGCCGGTTACTGACGGTAAGCGGGAATCCCTGATACCCCAGGATCCAGTGGGGATTGAAACCCCGATCTGTGAGCGGGCGGCAAGAGCCCGAGGTCGTCCGAATACAGGTAGCATCAGTGCACTCACAGAGCCCGGGTCAGCTTTACCTTGCGGTGATTATTGCTGGGAGCACATGTCTGCTGTTATAAAGCCCGTGTCTGGGTATGCAGGGACAGGTGCCAGGTGTAAACTGATTACATTTCTTCCCTTGGGATGAATCCCCCCGTGGATGTTTCTCTTCTCCAACCAAAGTCCAAAGGAGCTGTGCGGCACATGGCGGGATGGATGATTCTGCTCTCTACGCGCTTGGCCTGTAAGGTTTCCTGATGATTGCAGATACCGGATCTCCCCGCTAGGCTCTTTGACCTTGGTCCGGCTATGTTGTTGTTTCCGCCCTTCTGAGGCTAGTATGTGTCTCTGCTTCCGCCCATAATGGACATACTGTGTATGTATGTGGGACTGACAAAAAAACAGGACTGATAACAAAACCACAACTATATTTGCAAGAATGCACACTGCTGGTCGTTCAGTGTCTAATGGGGCTCTCTCTGTAATAGAAAAGTTCCTCCAAAGAAAAAAAATACATCTTGATGATATTAATCAAAATGTTAAAATATTAAATGTACTGGTTAAACACACAGTGACAATACACACACCCGCACATTACACCCATTGAAATCACACACACACACCCAGTGAAATCACACACATTACACCAAGTGACCTCACACACAAAGTACACCCAGTGACCACACCCACACACTACACCCAGTGACATCACACACACTACACCTAGTAACATCACACAGGGAAACACACCCAGTGATATCATAAACACAGTGACATCACACACACTACACTTAGTGACATCACACACAGTGACAAAACACACACATTACAGCCAGTGACAGCACACACACATACACACTTAGGACCTCATTCAGAGTCGGTCGTTGCGGTCGTACGGGAAAAGGGGCCGGATATGCAAATGATTCCCTCGCAAGTTGCGTCCCTAAGATTGGATCGGTAGTTGGCCGACCAAGGGGAGGAAGCGGCCGGAAGACAAAAAAATACGCCCCCTTCTCGTATGCATTACACGTCATCTCCGGGCATATAAGGATTAATCGAGACCATCGGGAACCATCGGAACTGGTCGTAGAGCTTAAGGTTGACCATGCCCTCTCTTAAGCTCTACGATCATGTCAGTGTAAAAACCTCCCATGTCACATGTGCCATGACGCTACTTTGTTAATTATGCACTCCCATAAACCGTATGCACTCCCACAAAACGCCGTCCGCATAATTAGGCACACCTGCGTTCGGATCTCCACTTCCCCGTTTTCAAGCACCTTCCCCTGTTACCACCCACAAACGCCTCATCCTGTCACTCAAACTACCGACCTGACTGTGTTCAAGGAGAGAGAAATTTCTGATCGTAGCAGCTAGATTGCACACGCGCATTGCGAACTTTACGCATGCGCAGTTTAGCGAACATCGGTGGCGTACGACCGAGCGGCCGCTACGACAGACTCTGAATAAGGTACTTAGCCACATCACACACACACCCAGTGACAACACACATACAGTGACATCACACACAGTGACAAAACACAAACACTTAGTGACAATACACACAAAGTAGCATTACACACAGTGACACCACACACTCAAAGTACGATCACCCACACACACAGTGACACCTCACACACTCACAAAGTAGCATCACACACACAGTGACATCACACGGAGACTTCTCACACACAGTGACATCACACACTCACAAAGTGACATCACACACTTACAAAGTAACATCTCACACACAAAATGACATCTCTCACACTCACATAGTGACATAACACACACACAGTGACATCACATACACAGTGACATCACAAACACACTCACAAAGTAACATCACCTTGTGCAACAGTGCGTCAGAACACATTGCCTGTGTGCCATACAAGTGCCGTCTCCTTGAGCAACAGTACGTCCGAACACCTTGCCTGTGTGCCATACAAGTGTCATCTCCTTGTGCAACAGTGTATCTGAACATCTTCCCTGTGTGCCATACAAGTGCCATCTCCTTGTGCAACAGTGCATCCGAACACCTTGCCTGTGTGCCATCTCCTTGTGCAACAGTGCATCCGAACACCTTGCCTGTGTGCCATACAAGTGCCATCTCCTTGTGCAACAGTGCATCCAAACACGTTGCCTGTGTGCCATACAAGTGCCATCTCCTTGTGCAACAGTGCATCCGAACACCTTGCCTGTGTGCCATACAAGTGCCATCTCCTTGTGGAACAGTGCATCCGAACACCTTGCCTGTGTGCCATACAAGTGCCATCTCCTTGTGCAACAGTGCATCCGAACACCTTGCCTGTGTGCCATACAAGTGCCATCTCCTTGTGGAACAGTGCATCCGAACACCTTGCCTGTGTGCCATACAAGTGCCATCTCCTTGTGCAACAGTGCATCCGAACACCTTGCCTGTGTGCCATCTCCTTGTGCAACAGTGCATCCGAACACCTTGCCTGTGTGCCATACAAGTGCCATCTCCTTGTGCAACAGTGCATCCGAACACCTTACCTGTGTGCCATACAAGTGCCACCTCCTTGTGCAACAGTGCGTCCGAACACCTTGCCTGTGTGCCATACAAGTGCCATCTCCTTGTGCAACAGTGCGTCCGAACACCTTGCCTGTGTGCCATACAAGTGCCATCTCCTTGTACAACAGTGCGTCCGAACATCTTGTCTGTGTGCCATACAAGTGCCATCTCCTTGTGCAACAGTGCATCCGAACACCTTGCCTGTGTGCCATACAAGTACCATCTCCTTGTGAAGCTGCGTCCGAATACGCTGCCTGTGTGCCATACAAGTGCAACAGTGCGTCCGAACACCTTGCCTGTGTGCCATCTCCTTGTGCAACAGTGCATTCAAACACTTTGGCTGTGTGCCATACAGGTGCCATCTCCTTTTGCAACAGTGCGTCCAAACACCTTGCCTGTGTGCCATACAAGTGCCATCTAGTTGTGCAGAAGTGCAACAGTGCGTCCAAATACCTTGGCTGTGTGCCATACAAGTGCCATCTCCTTTTGCAACAGTGCATCCGAACACCTTGCCTGTGTGTCATACAAGTGCCTGTGTGCCATACAAGTGCCATCTCCTTGTGCAGAAGTGCGTCAAAACACCTTGCCTGTGTGCCATACAAGTGCCATCTCCTTGTGCAGAAGTGCGTCAAAACACCTTGCCTGTGTGCCATACAGGTGCCATCTCCTTGTGCAACAGTGCGTCCGAACTCCATGCCTGTGTGCCATACAAGTGCCATCTCTTTTTGCAACAGTGCATCCGAACACCTTGCCTGTGTGCCATACAAAAGTCATCTCCTTGTGCAACAGTGCATCCGAACACCTTGCCTGTGTGCCATACAAGTGCCATCTCCTTGTGCAACAGTGCGTCCGAACTCCATGCCTCTGTGCCATACAAGTGCCATCTCCTTGTGCAACAGTGCATCCGAACACCTTGCCTGTGTGCCATACAAGTGTCATCTCCTTGTGCAACAGTGCGTCCGAACACCTTGCCTGTGTGCCATACAAGTGCCATCTCCTTGTGCAACAGTGCGTCCGAACACCTTGACTTTGTGCCATACAAGTGCCATCTCCTTTTGCAACAGTGCATCCGAACACCTTGCCTGTGTGCCATACAAGTGTCATCTCCTTGTGCAACAGTGCGTCCGAACACCTTGCCTGTGTGCCATACAAGTGCCATCTCCTTTTGCAACAGTGCGTCCGAACACCTTGACTTTGTGCCATACAAGGGCCATCTCCTTTTGCAACAGTGCGTCCAGACACCTTGCCTGTGTGCCATACAAGTGCGATCTACTTGTGCAACAGTGCGTCCGAACACCTTCCCTGTGTGCCATACAAGTGCCATCTCCTTTTGCAACAGTGCATCCGAACAACGTGCCTGTGTGCCATACAAGTGCCATCTCCTTGTGCAACAGTGCGTCCGAACACCTTGCCTGTGTGCCATACAAGTGCCATCTCCTTGTACCACAGTGCGTCTGAACATCTTGCCTGTGTGCCATACAAGTGCCGTCTGCTTGAGCAACAGTACGTCCGAACACCTTGCCTGTGTGCCATACAAGTGTCATCTCCTTGTGCAACAGTGTATCCGAACATCTTGCCTGTGTGCCATACAAGTGCCATCTCCTTGTGCAACAGTGCATCCGAACACCTTGCCTGTGTGCCATCTCCTTGTGCAACAGTGCATCCGAACACCTTGCCTGTGTGCCATACAAGTGCCATCTCCTAGTGCAAAAGTGCATCCGAACACGTTGCCTGTGTGCCATACAAGTGCCATCTCCTTGTGCAACAGTGCATCCGAACACCTTGCCTGTGTGCCATACAAGTGCCATCTCCTTGTGCAACAGTGCATCCGAACACCTTGCCTGTGTGCCATACAAGTGCCATCTCCTTGTGCAACAGTGCATCCGAACACCTTGCCTGTGTGCCATACAAGTGCCATCTCCTTGTGCAACAGTGCATCCGAACACCTTGCCTGTGTGCCATACAAGTGCCATCTCCTTGTGCAACAGTGCGTCCGAACACCATACCTGTGTGCCATACAAGTGCCACCTCCTTGTGCAACAGTGCGTCCGAACACCTTGCCTGTGTGCCATACAAGTGCCATCTCCTTGTGCAACAGTGCGTCCGAACACCTTGCCTGTGTGCCATACAAGTGCCATCTCCTTGTACAACAGTGCGTCCGAACATCTTGTCTGTGTGCCATACAAGTGCCATCTCCTTGTGCAACAGTGCATCCGAACACCTTGCCTGTGTGCCATACAAGTACCATCTCCTTGTGAAAGTGCGTCCGAATACGCTGCCTGTGTGCTATACAAGTGCAATAGTGCGTCCGAACACCTTGCCTGTGTGCCATCTCCTTGTGCAACAGTGCATTCAAACACTTTGGCTGTGTGCCATACAAGTGCCATCTCCTTTTGCAACAGTGCGTCCAAACACCTTGCCTGTGTGCCATACAAGTGCCATCTAGTTGTGCAGAAGTGCAACAGTGCGTCCAAATACCTTGGCTGTGTGTCATACAAGTGCCTGTGTGCCATACAATTGCCATCTCCTTGTGAAACAGTGCATCCGAACACCTTGCCTGTGTGTCATACAAGTGCCTGTGTGCCATACAAGTGCCATCTCCTTGTGCAGAAGTGCGTCAAAACACCTTGCCTGTGTGCCATACAAGTGCCATCTCCTTGTGCAGAAGTGCGTCAAAACACCTTGCCTGTGTGCCATACAAGTGCCATCTCCTTGTGCAACAGTGCCTCCGAACTCCATGCCTGTGTGCCATACAAGTGCCATCTCTTTTTGCAACAGTGCATCCGAACACCTTGCCTGTGTGCCATACAAGTGCCATCTCCTTGTGCAACAGTGCGTCCGAACACCTTGACTTTGTGCCATACAAGTGCCATTTCCTTTTGCAACAGTGCGTCCGAACACCTTGACTTTGTGCCATACAAGTGCCATCTCCTTTTGCAACAGTGCGTCCGGACACCTTGCCTGTGTGCCATACAAGTGCCATCTACTTGTGCAACAGTGCGTCCGAACACCTTGCCTGTGTGCCATACAAGTGCCATCTCCTTTTGCAACAGTGCATCCGAACAACTTGCCTGTGTGCCATACAAGTGCCATCTCCTTGTACAACAGTGCATGCGAACACCTTGCCTGTGTGCCATACAAGTACCATCTCCTTGTGAAAGTGCGTCCGAATACGCTGCCTGTGTGCCATACAAGTGCAACAGTGCGTCCGAACACCTTGCCTGTGTGCCATCTCCTTGTGCAACAGTGCATTCAAACACTTTGGCTGTGTGCCATACAAGTGCCATCTCCTTTTGCAACAGTGCGTCCAAACACCTTGCCTGTGTGCCATACAAGTGCCATCTAGTTGTGCAGAAGTGCAACAGTGCGTCCAAATACCTTGGCTGTGTGTCATACAAGTGCCTGTGTGCCATACAATTGCCATCTCCTTGTGCAACAGTGCATCCGAACACCTTGCCTGTGTGTCATACAAGTGCCTGTGTGCCATACAAGTGCCATCTCCTTGTGCAGAAGTGCGTCAAAACACCTTGCCTGTGTGCCATACAAGTGCCATCTCCTTGTGCAGAAGTGCGTCAAAACACCTTGCCTGTGTGCCATACAAGTGCCATCTCCTTGTGCAACAGTGCCTCCGAACTCCATGCCTGTGTGCCATACAAGTGCCATCTCTTTTTGCAACAGTGCATCCGAACACCTTGCCTGTGTGCCATACAAGTGCCATCTCCTTGTGCAACAGTGCGTCCGAACACCTTGACTTTGTGCCATACAAGTGCCATTTCCTTTTGCAACAGTGCGTCCGAACACCTTGACTTTGTGCCATACAAGTGCCATCTCCTTTTGCAACAGTGCGTCCGGACACCTTGCCTGTGTGCCATACAAGTGCCATCTACTTGTGCAACAGTGCGTCCGAACACCTTGCCTGTGTGCCATACAAGTGCCATCTCCTTTTGCAACAGTGCATCCGAACAACTTGCCTGTGTGCCATACAAGTGCCATCTACTTGTACAACAGTGCATCCGAACACCTTGCCTGTGTGCCATACAAGTACCATCTCCTTGTGAAAGTGCGTCCGAATACGCTGCCTGTGTGCCATACAAGTGCAACAGTGCGTCCGAACACCTTGCCTGTGTGCCATCTCCTTGTGCAACAGTGCATTCAAACACTTTGGCTGTGTGCCATCTCCTTTTGCAACAGTGCGTCCAAACACCTTGCCTGTGTGCCATACAAGTGCCATCTAGTTGTGCAGAAGTGCAACAGTGCGTCCAAATACCTTGGCTGTGTGCCATAGAAGTGCCATCTCCTTTTGCAACAGTGCATCCGAACACCTTGCCTGTGTGTCATACAAGTGCCTGTGTGCCATACAAGTGCCATCTCCTTGTGCAGAAGTGCGTCAAAACACCTTGCCTGTGTGCCATCTCCTTGTGCAACAGTGCGTCCGAACTCCATGCCTGTGTGCCATACAAGTGCCATCTCTTTTTGCAACAGTGCATCCGAACACCTTGCCTGTGTGCCATACAAGTGTCATCTCCTTGTGCAACAGTGCATCCGAACACCTTGCCTGTGTGCCATACAAGAGGCATCTCCTTGTGCAACAGTGCGTACGAACTCCATGCCTCTGTGCCATCTCCTTGTGCAACAGTGCATCCGAACACCTTGCCTGTGTGCCATACAAGTGCCATCTCCTTGTGCAACAGTGCGTCCGAACACCTTGCCTGTGTGCCATACAAGTGCCATCTCCTTGTGCAACAGTGCGTCCGAACACCTTGCCTGTGTGCCATCTCCTTGTGCAACAGTGCATCCGAACTCCTTGCCTGTGTGCCATACAAGTGCCATCTCCTTTTGCAACAGTGCATCCGAACACCTTGCCTGTGTGCCATCTCCTTTTGCAACAGTGCATCCGAACACCTTGCCTGTGTGCCATACAAGTGCCATCTCCTTGTGCAACAGTGCATCCGAACACCTTGCCTGTGTGCCATCTCCTTGTGCAACAGTGCATCCGAACTCCTTGCCTGTGTGCCATACATGTGCCATCTCCTTTTGCAACAGTGCATCCGAACACCTTGCCTGTGTGCCATCTCCTTTTGCAACAGTGAGTCCGAAAACCTTGCCTGTGTGCCATACAAGTGCCATCTCCTTGTGCAACAGTGCATCCGAACTCCTTGCCTGTGTGCCATACAAGTGCCATCTCCTTTTGCAACAGTGCATCCGAACACCTTGCCTGTGTGCCATCTCCTTTTGCAACAGTGCATCCGAACACCTTGCCTGTGTGCCATACAAGTGCCATCTCCTTGTGCAACAGTGCATCCGAACACCTTGCCTGTGTGCCATCTCCTTGTGCAACAGTGCATCCGAACTCCTTGCCTGTGTGCCATACAAGTGCCATCTCCTTGTGCAACAGTGCATCCGGACACCTTGCCTGTGTGCCATACAAGTGCCATCTCCTTGTGCAACAGTGCATCCGGACACCATGCCTGTGCCATTTACTTGTGCAGAAGTGCAACAGTGCGTCCAACTACCTTGGCTGTGTGCCATACAAGTGCCATCTCCTTTTGCAACAGTGCATCCGAACACCTTGCCTGTGTGCCATACAAGTGCCATCTCCTTGTGCAACAGTGCGTCCGAACACCTTGCCTGTGTGCCATCTCCTTGTGCAACAGTGCATCCGAACTCCTTGCCTGTGTGCCATACAAGTGCCATCTCCTTTTGCAACAGTGCATCCGAACACCTTGCCTGTGTGCCATCTCCTTTTGCAACAGTGCATCCGAACACCTTGCCTGTGTGCCATACAAGTGCCATCTCCTTGTGCTACAGTGCATCCGAACACCTTGCCTGTGTGCCATCTCCTTGTGCAACAGTGCATCCAAACTCCTTGCCTGTGTGCCATACAAGTGCCATCTCCTTTTGCAACAGTGCATCCGAACACCTTGCCTGTGTGCCATCTCCTTTTGCAACAGTGAGTCCGAAAACCTTGCCTGTGTGCCATACAAGTGCCATCTCCTTGTGCAACAGTGCATCCGGACACCTTGCCTGTGTGCCATACAAGTGCCATCTCCTTGTGCAACAGTGCATCCGGACACCTTGCCTGTGCCATTTACTTGTGCAGAAGTGCAACAGTGCGTCCAACTACCTTGGCTGTGTGCCATACAAGTGCCATCTCCTTTTGCAACACTGCGTCCGAACACCTTGCCTGTGTGTCATACAAGTGCCATCTCCTTGTACAACAGTGCGTCACACATTACACCCAGTGACATCACACACAGTGACAAAACACACACACATTACACCCAGTGACATCACACAGTGACAAAACACACACATTACATCCAGTGACATCACACACAGTGACAAAACACACACATTACATCCAGTGACATCACACACACATTACAGCCAGTGACATCACAGTGACAAAACACAAACATTACACCCAGTGACATCACACCCAGTGACAAAACACACACAATTACACCCAGTGACATCACACACACAATTACACCCAGTGACATCACACACATTACACCCAGTGACATTACACAGTGACAAAACACATACATTACACCCAGTGACATCACAGTGACAAAACACACGCATTACACCCAGTGACATCACACAGTGACAAAACACACGCATTACACCCAGTGACATCACACAGTGACAAAACACACACATTACATCCAGTGACATCACACACAGTGATAAAACACACACATTACATCCAGTGACATCACACACAGTGACAAAACACATACATTACATCCAGTGACATCACACACACATTACACCCAGTGACATCACACAGTGAGAAAACACACACATTACACCCAGTGACATCACAGTGACAAAACACACACATTACACCCAGTGACAAAACACACACATTACACCCAGTGACATCACACACAATTACACCGAGTGACATGACACACATTACACAGAGTGACATCACACACAGTGACAAAACACACACATTACACCCAGTGACATCACAGTGACAAAACACACGCATTACACCCAGTGACATCACACAGTGACAAAACACACACATTACACCCAGTGACATCACACAGTGACAAAACACACACAGTGATAAAACACACACATTATATCCAGTGACATCACACACAGTGACAAAACACACACATTACATCCAGTGACATCACACACACATTACAACCAGTGACATCACACACAGTGACAAAACACACACATTACACCCAGTGAAAAAAAACACACACATTACACCCAGTGACATCACACCCAGTGACAAAACACACACATTACACCCAGTGGCATCACACACACAATTACACCCAGTGACATCACACACACAATTACACCCAGTGACATCACACAGTGACAAAACACACACATTACACCCAGTGACATCACAGTGACAAAACACACACATTACACCCAGTGACATCTCACACACACACATTACACCCAGTGACATCACACACACACACACACTCATTACACCCAGTGACATCACACACACACACACTCATTACACCCAGTGACATCACACACACACACTCATTACACCCAGTGACATCACACACACACACACTCATTACACCCAGTGACATCACACACACACATTACACCCAGTGACAAAACACACACATTACATCCAGGGACATCACACACAGTGACAAAACACACACATTACATCCAGTGACATCACACAGTGACAAAACACACACATTACACCCCAGTGACATCACACACACTTAGGGCCATATTCAATTAGTTTCGCACCCGCAATACTTTTTTGCATTCTGGACTTTTTGCCTACATTGCGTGTTTTGGGTGCGAAAACTTTTTGTGCGTGCCTCAGCTGTTCACACACACACATACACTGACATCACACACACAGTGACATCACACACACACACACACTGACATCACACACAAAGACATCACACTGACATCACACACACACTATCACACTGACATCACACACACACACAGTGACATCACACACACACACAGTGACATCACACACACACATACACTGACACACACAGTGACATCCCACACATACACTGACACACACAATGACATCACACTGACATGACACACAGTGACATCACACACACACATACACTGACATCACACACACACACACTATCACACACACTAGCACACTGACAAGACACAGTGACATCACACACACACCCACTGACATCACACACACAGTGACATCACAGACATCATACACACAGTGACATCACACACACACACAGTGACATCATATACACACACAGTGACATCACACACACTGACATCATACACACACTGACATCACACACACACAGTGACATCACACACACTGACATCATACACACAGTGACATCACACAGAGTGACAAAACACACACATTACACCCAGTGGCATCACACACACAATTACACCCAGTGACATCACACACACAATTACACCCAGTGACATCACACAGTGACAAAACACACACATTACACCCAGTGACATCACAGTGACAAAACACACACATTACACCCAGTGACATCTCACACACACATTACACCCAGTGACATCACACACACTCATTACACCCAGTGACATCACACACACACATTACACCCAGTGACATCACACACACACACACATTACACCCAGTGACAAAACACACACATTACATCCAGTGACATCACACACAGTGACAAAACACACACATTACACCCCAGTGACATCACACACACTTAGGGCCATATTCAATTAGTTTCGCACCCGCAATACTTTTTTGCATTCTGGACTTTTCGTGCGTGCCTCAGCTGTTCACACACACACACACACAGTGACATCACACACACATACACTGACATCACACACACAGTGACATCACACACACACAGTGACATCACACACACACTGACATCACACACACATACACTGACATCACACACACACAGTGACATCACACACACATACACTGACATCACACACACACAGTGACATCACACACACACACTGACATCACACACACATACACTGACATCACACACACACAGTGACATCACACACACATACACTGACATCACACACACTGACATCACACACACACACTGACATCACACACACTATCACAGTGACATCACACACACTATCACAGTGACATCACACACACTAGCACACACACACCCACTGACATCACACACACACAGTGACATCACAGACATCATACACACAGTGACATCACAGACACACACACAGTGACATCACACACACATTGACATCACACACACACTGACATCATACACACACTGACATCATACATACACACACACAGTGACATCACACACACACACAGTGACATCACACACACACACAGTGACATCATACACACAGTGACATCACACACACAGACATCACACTGACATCACACACACTATCACAGTGACATCACACACACTAGCACACACACACCCACTGACATCACACACACACACACACACAGTGACATCACACACACACACAGTGACATCACACACACACTGACAACACACACACTATCACAGTGACATCACACACACTAGCACACACAAACCCACTGACATCACACACACACACTGACATCACACACACACAGTGACATCACAGACATCACACACACACACACAGTGACATCACACACACACATTACACCCAGTGACAAAACACACACATTACATACAGTGACATCACACACAGTGACAAAACACACTCATTACACCCAGTGACATCACACACACACATTACACCCAGTGACATCACACACACACACATTACACCCAGTGACAAAACACACACATTACATCCAGTGACATCACACACAGTGACAAAACACACACATTACACCCCAGTGACATCACACACTTAGGGCCATATTCAATTAGTTTCGCACCCGCAATACTTTTTTGCATTCTGGACTTTTCGTGCGTGCCTCAGCTGTTCACACACACACACACACACACACACAGTGACATCACACACACAGTGACATCACACACACATACACTGACATCACACAAACAGTGACATCACACACATATACACTGACATCACACACACACAGTGACATCACACACACACTGACATCACACACACATACACTGACATCACACACACACAGTGACATCACACACACATACACTGACATCACACACACACTGACATCACACACACTATCACAGTGACATCACACACACTAGCACACACACCCACTGACATCACACACACACACTGACATCACACACACACAGTGACATCACAGACATCATACACACAGTGACATCACACACACACACACAGTGACATCACACACACATTGACATCACACACACACACACTGACATCATACACACACTGACATCATACATACACACACAGTGACATCACACACACACACACAGTGACATCACACACACACACAGACATCACACTGACATCACACACACTATCACAGTGACATCACACACACTAGCACACACACACCCACTGACATCACACACACAGTGACATCACACACACACACAGTGACATCACACACACACTGACATCACACACACTATCACAGTGACATCACACACACTAGCACACACACACCCACTGACATCACACACACACACAGTGACATCACAGACATCATACACACTGTGACATCACACACACACACAGTGACATCACACACCCACTGACATCACACACACACAGTGACATCACAGACATCATACACACATTGACATCACACACACACACACAGTGACATCACACACACACACACAGTGACATCACACACACACACACAGACATCACACACACTATCACAGTGACATCACACACACATACACTGACATCACACACACACAGTGACATCACACACACACACACACTGACATCACACACACACACACTGACATCACACACACAGTGACATCACACACACTATCACAGTGACATCACACACACTAGCACACACTGACATCACACACGCACAGTGACATCACAGACATCACACACACACACACAGTGACATCACACACACATTGACATCACACACACACACACTGACATCATACACACACTGACATCATACATACACACACACAGTGACATCACACACACAGTGACATCACACACACACACAGTGACATCATACACATAGTGACATCACACACACTATCACAGTGACATCACACACACTAGTACACACACACCCACTGACATCACACACACACCCACTGACATCACACACACACACACACTGACATCACACACACACACACCCACTGACATCACACACACACCCACTGACATCACACACACACACAGTGACATCACACACACACACACCCACTGACATCACACACACACCCACTGACATCACACACACACCCACTGACATCACAGTGACATCACACACACACAGTGACATCACACAGACACCCACTGACATCACACACACACACTGACATCACACACACACACAGTGACATCACACACACACACTGACATCACACACACACAGTGACATCACACACACACTGACATCACACACACACACTGACATCACACACACTGACATCACACACACACACCCACTGACATCACACACACACACACTGACATCACACACACACACCCACTGACATCACACACACACTGACATCACACACACACACCCACTGACATCACACACACACACACTGACATCACACACACACACACACTGACATCACACACACACCCACTGACATCACACACACACACTGACATCACACTGACATCACACACACACTGACATCACACACACACACACACACTGACATCACACACACATACACTGACATCACACACACACAGTGACATCACACACACATACACTGACATCACACACACACAGTGACATCACACACACACAGTGACATCACACACACTATCACAGTGACATCACACACACTAGCACACACTGACATCACACACACACAGTGACATCACAGACATCATACACACAGTGACATCACACACACACAGTGACATCACACACACATTGACATCACACACACACACACTGACATCATACACACACTGACATCATACATACACACACACAGTGACATCACACACACACACACAGTGACATCATACACACAGTGACATCACACACACTATCACAGTGACATCACACACACTAGCACACACACACCCACTGACATCACACACACACAGTGACATCACACACACACACACCCACTGACATCACACACACACACACACCCACTGACATCACACACACACCCACTGACATCACACACACACACAGTGACATCACACACACACACACCCACTGACATCACACACACACCCACTGACATCACACACACACCCACTGACATCACACTGACATCACACACACAGTGACATCACACACACACACAGTGACATCACACACACACAGTGACATCACACACACACCCACTGACATCACACACACAGTGACATCACACACACACAGTGACATCACACACACACACTGACATCACACACACACACAGTGACATCACACACACACACACTGACATCACACACACCCACTGACATCACACACACACACACTGACATCACACACACACACCCACTGACATCACACACACACTGACATCACACACACACACCCACTGACATCACACACACACACACTGACATCACACACACCCACTGACATCACACACACACACTGACATCACACACACACTGACATCACACTGACATCACACACACACTGACATCACACACACACACACACACTGACATCACACACACATACACTGACATCACACACACACAGTGACATCACACACACATACACTGACATCACACACACACACACACACTGACATCACACACACACAGTGACATCACACACACTATCACAGTGACATCACACACACTAGCACACACTGACATAACACACACACACAGTGACATCACAGACATCATACACACAGTGACATCACACACACATTGACATCACACACACACACACTGACATCATACACACACTGACATCATACATACACACACAGTGACATCACACACACACACACACAGTGACATCATACACACTATCACAGTGACATCACACACACAGTGACATCACACACACACCCACTGACATCACACACACACAGTGACATCACACACACACACTGACATCACACACACACACTGACATCACACACACACACACTGACATCACACACACACAGTGACATCACACACACACCCACTGACATCACACACACACACACTGACATCACACACACACACTGACATCACACACACACCCACTGACATCACACTGACATCACACACACAGTGACATCACACACACACCCACTGACATCACACACACACAGTGACATCACACACACACACAGTGACATCACACACACACACACTGACATCACACACACACAGTGACATCACACACACACACTGACATCACACACACACACACACCCACTGACATCACACACACACACACACTGACATCACACACACCCACTGACATCACACACACACACACACACACTGACATCACACACACATACACTGACATCACACACACACAGTGACATCACACACACATACACTGACATCACACACACATACACTGACATCACACACACACACACTGACATCACACACACATAGTGACATCACACACACTATCACAGTGACATCACACACACTAGCACACACTGACATAACACACACACACAGTGACATCACAGACATCATACACACAGTGACATCACACACACATTGACATCACACACACACACACTGACATCATACACACACTGACATCATACATACACACACACAGTGACATCACACACACAGTGACATCACACACACACACACAGTGACATCATACACACTATCACAGTGACATCACACACACAGTGACATCACACACACACACTGACATCACCCACACACACTGACATCACACACACACACACTGACATCACACACACACAGTGACATCACACACACACACACTGACATCACACACACACACACACACTGACATCACACACACACCCACTGACATCACACACACACCCACTGACATCACACTGACATCACACACACAGTGACATCACACACACACAGTGACATCACACACACAGTGACATCACACACACACCCACTGACATCACACACACACACAGTGACATCACACACACACACTGACATCACACACACACAGTGACATCACACACACAGTGACATCACACACACACACACTGACATCACACACACACAGTGACATCACACACACACACAGTGACATCACACACACATTGACATCACACACACACACACTGACATCATACATACACACACACAGTGACATCACACACACAGTGACATCACACACACACACACAGTGACATCATACACACTATCACAGTGACATCACACACACAGTGACATCACACACACACCCACTGACATCACACACACACACTGACATCACCCACACACACTGACATCACACACACACTGACATCACACACACACAGTGACATCACACACACACACACTGACATCACACACACACACACACACACTGACATCACACACACACCCACTGACATCACACACACACCCACTGACATCACACTGACATCACACACACAGTGACATCACACACACACAGTGACATCACACACACACCCACTGACATCACACACACACACAGTGACATCACACACACACACTGACATCACACACACACAGTGACATCACACACACAGTGACATCACACACACACACACTGACATCACACACACACACTGACATCACACACACACACAGTGACATCACACACACACACACTGACATCACACACACAGTGACATCACACTCACACACTGACATCACAGTGACATCACACACACACACACTGACATCACACACACACACTGACATCACAGTGACATCACACACACACACTGTAGGGATTATACTCTCCCGTTTGTGTAAAAAGACCGTAATGTAGCTCCGCCCCCTATACCGCTGTGACGTGGGGTCATGTGATGCGTGTTCATATCACATGACTGAGTGTGAGCAGGAAGTGCATACACGTTGCCTGGTAATATGGGCGGAGTCAGTGTATGACGTAATTTCCGGTGAGCAGATAACCGTACAGATGACGGAACAGTAAGATCTCGGTGTTGCGGGAGCTGCCGGTACTGTGACGTCACACCATGACACGTGACCTGGAGGCACGGGACGAGCTCCCGGATTGGGCCGGAGCCAAAGAGTTCTATCAGAAGTATGACCCGAAGGAGATCATCGGCAGGTGAGAGGGCGGGGCACCGACAACGATGGGAGGGGAGTGGCCATGTACCCTGACACCCTGAGTGGTAGTCGCATGTTACCGGGGGGCGTGTCCTGTATGTAGGGAGGAGCCATTTACCCTGACACCCTGAGAGGTAGTCGGATGTTACCGGGGGGCGTGTCCTGTATGTAGGGAGGAGCCATGTACCCAGACACCCTGAGAGGTAGTCGGATGTTACCGGGGGCGTGTCCTGTATGTAGGGAGGGGCCATGTACCCTGACACCCTGAGAGGTAGTCGGATGTTACCGGGGGCGTGTCCTGTTACTCGATGGTAGGGAGGAGTACCGGGGGGCGTGTCTGTTGGAGGAGGCATGTACCCTGACACCCTGAGAGGTAGTCGGATGTTACCGGGGGCGTGTCCTGTATGTAGGGAGGAGCCATGTACCCTGACACCCTGAGAGGTAGTCGGACGTGTCCTGTATGTAGGGAGGGCCATGTACCCTGACACCCTGAGAGGTAGTCGGATGTTACCGGGGGGCGTGTCCTTGTATGTAGGGAGGGGCCATGTACCCTGACACCCTGAGAGGTAGTCGGATGTTACCGGGGGGCGTGTCCTGTATGTAGGGAGGGGCCATGTACGCCCTGACACCCTGAGAGGTA
This sequence comes from Taudactylus pleione, assembly GCA_031769625.1. Classification (NCBI taxonomy): domain Eukaryota; kingdom Metazoa; phylum Chordata; class Amphibia; order Anura; family Myobatrachidae; genus Taudactylus; species Taudactylus pleione. The sequence continues at coordinate 794,505 of JAUIMM010001284.1, forward strand.
GTCGGATTGTTACCGGGGGCGTGTCCTGTATGTAGGGAGGGGGCCATGTACCCTGACACCCCTGAGAGGTAGTCGGATGTTACCGGGGGGCGTGTCCTGTATGTAGGGAGGGGCCATGTACCTGACACCCTGAGAGGTAGTCGGATGTTACCGGGGGGCGTGTCCTGTATGTAGGGAGGGGCCATGTACCCTGACACCCTGAGAGTTAGTCGGATGTTACCGGGGGCGTGTCCTGTATGTAGGGAGGGGCCATGTACCCTGACACCCTGAGAGGTAGTCGGATGTTACCGGGGGGCGTGTCCTGTATGTAGGGAGGGGCCATGTACCCTGACACCCTGAGAGGTAGTCGGATGTTACCGGGGGCGTGTCCTGTATGTAGGGAGGGGCCATGTACCCTGACACCCTGAGAGGTAGTCGGATGTTACCGGGGGGCGTGTCCTGTATGTAGGGAGGGGCCATGTAACCCTGACACCCCTGAGAGGTAGTCGGATGTTACCGGGGGGGCGTGTCCTGTATGTAGGGAGGGGCCATGTACCCTGACACCCTGAGAGGTAGTCGGATGTTACCGGGGGGCGTGTCCTGTATGTAGGGAGGGGCCATGTACCCTGACACCCTGAGAGGTAGTCGGATGTTACCGGGGGGCGTGTCCTGTATGTAGGGAGGGGCCATGTACCCTGACACCCTGAGAGGTAGTCGGATGTTACCGGGGGGGCGTGTCCTGTATGTAGGGAGGGGCCATGTACCCTGACACCCTGAGAGGTAGTCGGATGTTACCGGGGGCGTGTCCTGTATGTAGGAGGGGCCATGTACCCTGACACCTGAGAGGTAGTCGGATGTTACCGGGGGGCGTGTCCTGTATGTAGGGAGGGGCCATGTACCCCTGACACCCTGAGAGGTAGTCGGATGTTACCGGGGGCGTGTCCTGTATGTAGGGAGGGGCCATGTACCCTGACACCCTGAGAGGTAG